>OY970824.1:67628341-68054171 GCA_963853835.1 Calendula officinalis | reverse complement strand
TACACAATTTTGTTTCCTTGATGACCAGCTCACCAATTTATCACCGAGAAATTGAGCACCGCCAGAGGTGCTTTTTCGATCCATCATACAGCCAGCATGATCAGCATCAGAAAATACAGACAGGTCAAACGAAGTTTCTTTGGGGTACCAAAGACCAAGATCTCGAGTACCCTTTAAGTAACGAAATATGCGTTTGACTGCCTGAAGGTGGGATTCTTTGGGAGCAGCCTGATACCGAGCACACACGCACGTAGAGAACATTATATCAGGTCGACTGGCAGTTAGATATAGTAGGGACCCGATCATGCCTCGATAGTTGGTGATATCAACTAGTTTTCCGTCTGGATCAGAATGCATTTTGGAACCGGGTGACATTGGTGTTGAAATGGGTTTACAGTCATCCATCAGATACTTCTTCAATAGATCAGTGATATACTTGGATTGATTAATAAAGATCCCGGTAGGTAACTGACGAACCTGTAGCCCGAGGAAGAAATTCATCTCTCCCATCATACTCATTTCAAATCGCTTGACCATAAGTTCTGAAAAACGTTTACAGTATTTAGGATTTGTGGACCCGAAAATAATATCATCGACATAAATCTGAATGAGAACGATATCTTCCCCTTTTCGTTTGATGAAAAGAGTTTTGTCCACTTTGCCTTTTGAAAAACCAGAGTCGACTAAAAATTTTAATAAAACATCATACCATGCACGTGGAGCTTGCTTCAAACCATATAAAGCTTTATCAAGTATGTAGACATGGTTAGGCAATTTGGGATCGACAAATCCTTCTGGTTGATGAACGAAAACTTCCTCACTGAGAATACCATTAAGAAACGCAGTTTTTACATCCATTTGATAGATTGTAAAATTCTTGTGAGCTGCATATGCCAGAAATATTCGGATGGCTTCTATCCGTGCAACCGGGGCAAAAGTTTCTTCATAATCGATGCCCTCTTGTTGAGAATACCCTTTAGCAACCAGACGTGCTTTATTTCTAATGACAATCCCATTTTCATCCTTTTTGTTCTTAAAGATCCATTTAGTACCAACAACGGACTTTCCAGGTGGTTTTGGAACTAGTCGCCAAACCTTTAATCGTTCAAATTGATTGAGCTCGTCTTGCATTGCAAGAATCCAGTCTGGATCTGATAAGGCTTCGCTGACTTTCTTAGGTTCATTAGAGCTTAAAAAAGATGAGTATTGACATTCATCAGCAGTTGCTCTACGAGTTTGAACCGAGGATTCAGGATTTCCAATTACTTGATGTAAAGGATGCTCTTTGGTCCATTTCAGAGTATGAGGAAGTGGAATTTGACCTGGTGTTATATTGGAGGTATCAGTAAATGCAGGATGCAGGATGATAGTTGTTTGGGTATTGGATGAAGAAGGTGGGGGGTTGACTTGGTGAACATTGAATTTGGAGAAATCGATCACCAACTTTGGAACTTGAGCGGGTTCAATAAGTGAATCAGAAGCACCGACAACTGGAGTGGGCGATGAAGAGACATCCGTTGGTGATTGAGTTTCCATTGATGAGAAAGTTGAATCTGAGTTTGGTGCTGACTCAGTGTGCTCAGGAGCAGCAGATGTTGGAGATGGAGAATCAGGGGAACTCGAAATGAGTGTCTCAGGGACACTGATGGATTGGACATCTGCAGCTGCAGGGATTGGAATGCCAGCCTCCTGAAGTAAAGTATGTCTGATGTTATGATATTCATCATAAAAACGTTCAAACAATATATCGAAATCATTTTCAGAGGTGGAAGGAGTGGAAGGAGGTGCAGGAGGTTTAATATCTGAAGTAAGTGACTCAAGAGGAAATGTCTCATCAAAATTCACATTGACACTTTCTCTTATTGTCCGATTTGATCGATTGTAAACCCTGAATGATGCAGATTCTCGTGAATAACCAACAAATACCCCTTCGTCCGCTTTAGCTTCAAATTTGTTCAATTTGTCTTTGTCATTCAATATGAAGCAACGACTCCCAAATACATGGAAAAATTTAACATTGGGAATTCGGTTATTTATCAATTCGTACGGTGTTTTGTTGTAGGTTTTGTTGATGATAGAACGATTTTGAGTGAAACATGCCGTGTTGATGGCTTCAGCCCACAGAGATAAAGGTAGTTTCGAAAATGAAAGCATTGTGCGGGCTGCTTCAACTAAGGTACGATTTCTTCGTTCTACTACTCCATTCTGTTGTGGAGTTCTAGCAGCGGAAAATTGATGGGTTATACCTACAGATTCAAGAAATGAATCTAGGGTTCGATTCTTAAACTCAGTGCCATTATCAGTCCGAATGGTGTTGACTTTTAATTCCAGATTTGTCTGAGTTTTCTTGATAAAGGCGATAATAGTGTCTGCAGCTTCATCTTTGGTACGTAAGAAGTGAACCCAGGTATACCGCGAGTAGTCATCAACAATCACTAACACATACTGTTTACCAGCAATTGATTGAACACTCATTGGTCCACATAGATCCATGTGAAGCAATTCAAGAGGTTTGGATGTACTTGGAACGGGTTTTGATTTGTGTGACGTTTTCTTCATCTTTCCCATTTCGCAAGACGAACACAGATGATCTTTTGCAAATTTAACGTCTGGGAGACCAGATACATGGCCACCTTTTACCAATTTGTTGATGGTTTTGAAGTTTAGGTGCGAGAGGCGACGGTGCCATAACCAAGATTCATCTGATGACGCTGTGGAAAGTAAGCATACTTCTTCCATTGGGGTCACGTCATTGAGATTGATAGTAAACAGATTTGTATCCCGTTTTCCGGTAAGAAGTTCTTCTCCATTATAAGTACGAACAGCACACTTCTTTGTTCGAAAATTGACTTCTAACTCTTTGTCACAAAATTGACCGATACTGAACAAGTTGTGAGCAAGATCTTCAACATAAGTGACATTTCGAATGATTAAATTTTCACGAATGATATCACCAATTCCCATGATAGCAGCCAAATGATCATTTCCAAAACGAACGGTACCTAAATATTTATCTCTAAAATTTGTTAAGAGGTTCTTGTTTCCCGTCATGTGCCGTGAGCATCCAGAATCAAGATACCATATATTCTACATAAAACAATTAACACAATTTAGGTACCCAATCAGTTATGGGTCCTAGACGATTAGTGACGGATGTTTTATGCAGATTTTACAAAAGGATTAATTTAGAGATTTTACAGAACTGCAAGGAGACAGTTCTGGTCGGATAGTTTTGACAGACCATTTAAATTTTTTTCTGGAGAATGTAAGATCCATTGGGACTGTTCATTCTTGATCCAAGTGTAATTAATAAACGTGGATTTTGAGTTATTCATCTTTGATTTGGTTGTTGAAGAATTGGATGAAGTACTTGAAAGTGATGATGCAGGTGTGGTGGTTCCTCGAGTTGTGTGACGTGGGATGTGACGAACAGGAGTTGATTTGACATATGGTGTAGACAAATGTTGACGTTGATGTAGCAAAGAACGAGAAACTGATGATTTGCATGAGGATGGGAAACAAGTTTTGCAGGACTTAATTATTTTACCAGACTTATGTAAACATAGTTTCTAGGACCACATGGAGCATCTAACCTAATGAAGTATCGTTCATCATACTGGGAAATTTGTTTATTTGTTTGCTTGTCACAATAAATCTTTTTACCGGTTTTATCATTTTTAACAACCAAATTATCACCATTAACAGTATAATTCACAGGACGATAAACAGCAGAATCATAAACAGTACCAAAAGCCAATTTAGGAGCAATAAAATCCTTGGAGTTATTACATTTATTATAAGCAGAAAAAGAAGAAACTAAAAAGGACGATGAACTAGACTTCTTAAGTTCCTTTGACTTAAGCATACTAGAGCCGGACGACTTAGACTTCTTTATCTGAGGTGCTCCTCTGTCTCCGATTGGCATGGGCTTCTCAAGCTTTGAATTTAAGGGTTTATCTGAAACATTTAAAACAGTTGAGTCAGAGCTTCTTTTTAAAATAACGGGGATTTTAATGGTAGAAGTCTTTTCAAGAGTTTTAGTTTGAACAGAAGAATTATTTTGAGAATCATTTTGAGCAGGAGAAGAATTGGTTTTAACAAGTTTAGCTTCTAATTCATGAATTTTGGTTTGTAAAACTAATTTTTCTTTATCATATGCCTTTTGTGTTTCATCAACTTCTGTTTCTAATTGGCAGATTTTCTTTTCAAGAATTAATGATGGAATATAAAGTTTTCGTGTTACTTTTTCTTGAACGACAGCATCCCCTTTAATTTCAAATTCTTCTGGAGTTATAATGGGAAAATATTCATCATTTTCAAACTTAGCCTTTTTAAATTCATAAGTTTTGTTTAATTCTGCATAATTGAAACTGATTTGAGCATTTTCCTGCTTCGCCCTGTTGAATGCTTCGATTTCTTTTTCTTCATCAGTCACCCGCATGAAGTTTTGCCAGATATCTTGTTTCATGTAGCGAGAGTCATATAGTGTCGGAAGAACCTTGCACGCCTTGCTCAGATATCCTGGATTGTCTGCCCCGAGACCTTGTTTGGAGTTGAAGTACTTGAACTCTTTAGGCTTGTTCAAATGTATGGTTTGATCAGTATGTCCTCGTTTGGCAATTAACTCTTCAAGATGTTTAATGTGAGATACTAACTGATCTTTGTCATGGGTGAGATGATGTATGATGGCCTGTTGACTATTATTATCTTGTGATGATTGATTAGTTTGATCGGTTAATTTTACTTTTAATTCTTTTATTTCAGAATTTAAAGATTTAAATTGATTTTCATTGTCATCGAATTCTTGTTGTTTACGTTCCATCCAGTTTTTTGTGAATTGACATTCTTGGTACGTTTCAATATACAATTTGTAATATTTGTCATTTCGTTCCTTTGAAACAGGATTTTGTGCATTCTTAAGATTTGTAATTTCAGTTTCTTTTTCAGAAATAGTATGAGACAAATGTTGAATATCAGTCTCATATTTAACAGTTAGTTCTGATATTTGTTTTTGTAACGTCAGATTCTTTTTCTCAAAATTTTTATTTTGTTTAATAATATGAACAAGTTGTGTATTATGATCAACAATTTGTTCATTTTCGTTTTCTAAATCGGCTAAACTTTGTTGGAGTAGAGCATTTAATTCTTTTTCATTTAAGAGGTTTTGTTTTAAAGACTCAATTTCAGAATTCTGGTTTGTTACAAAACATTTATCCGAATCAATTGTATTTGGAGAATTAGATAAGAAAGAACTGTTTACCTCTATTTCTTTGGTGGTCTCCTCATTGGAACGTTCGTGGAGCTCAGCATTTTCTCTTGCCATGAAACACAAGTTCGCAGCATGTTCCTCATCTTCTTGATCAGAGTCTTCCATCCACTGAAGATCTTCTGCTAACAGCACTTTCCCAGATTCAATTTGTTTGGCTAACAGCATCTTCTTTTTGAAATATTCAGAATCACGAACTCTAGGTTTCGTACAATCACGGGAGAAGTGACCAGCAACACCACAGTTATAACATTTCTTTGTAGGATCCAAAGGTGTCATGGCTGGCTTGTCAGTTGAAGCGGAAGCAGATTGAGCAGATTTAAAGTTTGATGAAAAACGCAGATTGTTGTTTGCGGTTTTCGGGTAATATTTCTTCTCATATTTGGAGATAAGTGACATGGCTTGCAGCACTTCTTGAAGTTCTTTATCCAGATCATCGATTTTTGGAGGAGTGGGTTCTTCTGCTTTTTCTTTAGACTTAGCAGTTTCATTTAACAGATGTTGTTTGGTAAGAAGTGCAAGAGTATCTTGTGTCTCTTGTTTTGTTTTGGCGATGTTTTTCACCATTGGAGCATTTTGGTACAAATATTCGTACAGCTCATGGATATCTATCAGACTTAGATCTTTATTCTGCATAGCATTATTACCAAACATTTCCCACTCCGGAAGAAGACAGTTGAGAAATTTGATGTTGATCTCCAGGTTTCCCTTTGATAGGCCATTTTTGCGGAGATCATTTAACAGGTTGCAATATCGATGGTAAGTGCTTTGCAAGTCTTCTCCGACCGAGGCTCTAAAATTTTCATAGGAGTTTAACGTAGTAACCATCTTAGCCTTATTCCCAAGAACCGTTCCCTCCATTTGTTTTCTTATTTCATCCCAAAGTTCTTTAGCACTATTAAGACTATCTAAGCTAGTGTAGATTTCATTCGGTAGTCCTTGAAGCATGAAAGAATATGCTTGTTTATCAGCTTTGGCACGTTGCCTTTGAATAGCATTATATCTGGAGGGAGGAATGAGAACTCGACCGCCAATAACCGGAGGATCTGCATCAGGTAATGCAACAGCATCTTCATAGAATTTTGCGTTTCCATTCTCAAGAGACTCAAGAATTTCAGTAGCTAATTCTTGGGTGTCAATGAAGTGAAGAAACCTTTTCTTCCACTGGGCATACTCCCCTCTGAATAGGACTGGAGGTTTCAGATCAGACCCGATCGATAGTGCTTCTCTTGAAGTCATGGTGTGAAAACGTTTGTAAATTTGACCGAAGTTGAGAAGTTCGGGCCAAACTTGATTGAGAAGTTCGGGCCGAAGTGGGTATAGAAGTTCGGGCCGAGGTTTGACAGAAGTTCGGGCACAGAAGTTCGTTTGTAGTTCGGGCCGAACTTGAAGAGAAGTTCGGGCCGAAGTTTGACTATAGTTCGGGCCGAGGTTTGACAGAAGTTCGGGCACAGAAGTTCGGGCCGAACTTGAGGAGAAGTTCGGGCCGAAGTTTGGCTATAGTTCGGGCCGAGGTTTGATTTGAAGTTCGGTCACAGAAGTTCGGCTATAGTTCGGGCCGAACTTTGGTTTGAAGTTCGAGCCGAACTTGATTATAATGTTCGGGCCGAACTAGTTACTGTTCTCGGGCCGAAGTCTTTCTTGACAGTAACGAAACGAACACAGCTGTTTTTGTACTAAATCGAACCTAGAATGCTCAATACTTAACCAAATCAAGTGATTCAAATTCCAAAGTGCTCGAAATTGAATTTCGCACAAAATGGATCAATACACTCGATCAAAACACAACAAATCAGATGGTAATTTCGATTTAACAGAAGAAAAAATGTGTTTTAATGGTTTTCTTTAAAATCAACGAATTGGGATCAATTGTTGATGGATTTGATCGAAACTTGATTCTAATATGCTTAGAATTACAAGATGAATGTAATGATCAAAGAATCTAAACGATTCAATACCTCAAATTCCGATTTTGATTCTTGAGTTCTTCACCAAAAACCTTCAAAATCTTGCTTAATCTTCACTGAAATGGATCGAATCAAGGCTGATTTTTGCTCTGATACCAATTGTGGATCCGTATGTAGCGATTAAACAATAGATTAAGCAATAACAAGGTGAATTGGAAGAACAAGATTGAGAGAATGCTTGCACAAAAACGTTACGTTCGATTTCAATATACGGCAAGGTTGAGTCAATACTAGGTTACACCTAGGTATTTATACCTAGGCCTAGTATTGACTAATTACATAAACTACCCTAGACTATTGATTACAATAAACTGTCACATTACATCCCTAGACTATTACAATACTCTAGAATGTGACCTAACAAGTATTCATGAATTCCATAGCCAAATGTGTGGAGGACCAATTATAGTCGGAGAAACACAAATCAAAATGAATATGACAGTATATGCCATTATTCCAACTGTTTATATCATCCGATGATGGTATTAGATTTAGATGTGAAAAGTTAAAGTAAACCATAATGTTTAGGAAAGACAAAAGGGTGTTTGCAAGTTAGGCCGACCCAACTATGTTGACACTATAAAAAATAACAATTTTGACACTACATTTTAAGTCACCTTCAAATCTTTAGAGCATGCAGATTGTCGTGATGATTTTTTCATAGATTTCAGATAGAAAATTACTAACAGACCAATTTTATTCATTTTCAAGTTGAATATTTACTCATTACACTCAAAATTAAACACTATTCTTTTCTGGTATAGAATGCATGATAAAATACAAATATTATTGCAAGTATGAAAGTAGAAAACCTTGTGCATCTTGAAGCTCCAATTCAACATTGAGAGGCTCCTTAAAAACATCCTCTGTGCTACCATTTTCTGCCATTTTCGACTTTCGCGCCCCAATTTCACTGTAAGTTGCTCGTATACCCTCCTTATTGTTTGTTAAGGTTATAAGTTATAACTTGAACCAAAGTCCTGATAGTGCAAGATCCACCGGGTCATTCTGACCAGAACTTCAGGTCTTATTTACGTGTACGGTTTATTGAGACTCTCAAATCCTGTATGATCGGATTATTATCATCCTTCTAAGCGTAAGGATGTCATAATTATGAAAAAGGAATACCTTGCATTATGTTTAGAATTTTCACCAACTTTGTAAAGCAGGAGCCCGCTTCTCAAAATCTTTTGGATTTCGTGAATCATTATTATTGGCGTTTTCTATATGTGTTGAAGTGGGCCATCCCACCTCAAGGTGTAGATGGAATTGAAGAATTTGGGCTTTTAAAAGGAGTTGTGGCCCCCATAGGAGTTGTAGTCATTGAAGGTTCTCGGAATTAGAGTCATTTCGGTTCCCATATCTCGAATTAAAAACGATCACCTAAATTGATAATCGGGATGAAAATCATTATATATAAGCCAAGATAATTAATTGATATGATAGCTTAATTCATAATCGGGAAATTCTAATTATTTATGACATTAATTATTAAAACGACAAAAAGGAATGCATGATTTACCTGTGTTATCTTCATTTGAACTTTGTTCACACGTTGACTCACAAGTGTTGACTTCTTTTAAATCTTTGCTTTCGGGACATGGATTGGTTGACCTAATATCTCCATTTGCTTGACCAAAACTGGGCTCGTATTGTGGGTCAGAGGGTGTAACTGATAACTTCACACATAACAATGCAGCAGGTTCCCTTGCCAGGATGTAGATTAATCTCAACTTTGCATGAATCCAAATCATTACATCTTACTAAAACTCATCAATCTTCATCCCCATAGAAAAAAAACTAAAGACCATATACACATTAATACAAGCCCTCAAAAAGTAAAAAACATATCCTTATTTCTTTCTTGTGCAGTTCCTCGCCTTCATTTGACTATAAACACAAAACAGAATCATATGAATGTCATCAGTTTCCCCAAGATATGTAAAAGTGAAGATTTATAACAATATAACATAACACTATCTTTACTCTTTTTTTATTCCCTTTTGTCCGGTTCGGTATCATCATCTCATTCTCCCTGTTTCTAAATAACATCACAAGTCCTACAAAACATCAGATGTCCCCAAAAATTAAAATCAAATTCGAAACATGCAAATAGCTTAATCAAAGTAATAGACTGATTAATTAAGAATGGTCTTCAAAATCAAAGTAATTGCAGGTTGCTCATGTAGTAAAAATAAAAATATAAATTGAAATTGTAGGTAATAACTAATGATGAAAGTAGATTGATTAGGATGATACCTTCGTGGGCTATGAGTGAGTTTCAGATTTGAATATGAAGATTCAAAAAAAAAAGTTTCAGATTTGAATATCAAAATGAGATTTGAGGGAATCGTGAGGAATTTAACATTGCATCATCTCTTCAATGGTCAGACGTTCCTCAGTCGATCTGTGATTCGAACTTAGGTACGGTTTAGGGTTACCTGGAAGGAATATGAGGGAGATGATAACAGCTGGTTAGAGTTATGATCGAGAAACAATAGCAGAGGTTTTCAGGCGTCTAAAGATAAGGAGAACCCAATGAGAATCGAATCGACTGTTTCATTATCAATGCAAAATCCGATTCCCAAATGAACGGTTGGAATGCCCTAATAAATGTGAGGAACTACCCACTTTATAAAGTTTATAGGAATTCTGTTTAGGAAGAGTGACACAGCCGAAGGCTAGATCAGTTGGTTTGAGCGTTGTTTGCTATCCAGTTTGGTGCGTGTTCGAGACCCGTCTCATGCCATTTTTTTAGCAAAAGGATTAAATCCCAAAATAGAAAGAAATTGGCTGAATTTTCAAAATGCTATTTAGGGAAAGGTCCTAAATGCATTATAAGTAGTAGAGATTAGCCCTACTTTATTCAAAAAATGTGGGACCCATTCCCCACTAACCATCCAATTAATCTAATTTAATCATCATTATAATCTTTTGCTTCAAAAACCGTGAAACCCCAAGTGTATCACTTATTTTGAATCGGAAGAAGTATATGTTAGTAGTGTAAATGAGCTGAGGTGTAGCTGAGCTCAGCTCATTTAAGTTTAGAAAGCTCGAATTCAACTTGTTTCGAGCCTTATTTGTAGAGGGTCGAGCTCGTCTCGTGACGGATAGTTCAGACTATGGCTCGGCTTGTTAGATTTGTATATACACTACATAATATAAACATTTTATGTATCTATAATCCTTATTATATGATATAAATATCTTTATTATTATTATATTATATAAAATGATAATGATATAAATATATAAATAAATATATAATGTACAAGAATATTTATATACAATAGTTAATATATATTAGCTCATTAAGACCTGAGAGACTACTGTATCTAAAGCCTGGACTCGTTTAATAAACAAGTTCAATTCAAAAGTTTAGCTCTAGCTAGTTTAACTAGAGTTTTTATCAAGTTTTTAACGAGCTTAACTCGAGTAACCTCATTCACTTACACACCTAGTATACGTTACTATATTGTTGGTCATATAAAGTACTTCGAATAAATTAATTGTGTCATTGTGCATGTGTATTTTAGACATATTACTATTCTACAAATGTATATCCGTTAGAAATTGCAAAATCTATTGTCAAATTGGCTGCAACTTGTTCCCTTTTTTCCTACTTTTGATGGAAACAACTTATCCATAAGCAATTCTGCCTTTTATTTTTGTGCGGGTGTTTTCTTTTTCTTATTAAATTAGTATATACGTAGATCAAAATATATTTGATTCTTTTGTTTGGGTTTATATAAATTATTTAATTTAGACAATTATATTTATTTGCCAATTTAACAAACTTTAACCTTTTATCATAAATTGTCCGGCCCCAGGAAAAAAGTTTATACTTGAGGATGAATCTGCAATGTTCATTATATATGCTCGACTTTACAGAAGTGAGACCCACATGCATCTTATTAACTATGTGTTTGCTACGTGTAACTTTCTTTATCTTTCGTTTATCTTTCCATGCAACATCATTCTTCAATCAACCGATGTTGTTTGTTATGTAACATCCGCTATAAAGTAGAATAACATAAAACACGTACCCTATTATTGTGCTTAATTAAACCCGAAATTAAAGTTAGCTATGCTATCAATATATGTTGTTTAAGGGTCTTATTTTGCAGGGTGTTGACGATGCCACAAAGATCGTTGATCGGGGAACAACAAAGTGTAGGAGGGGATGGAACTATGGACCCTGACTCGGTGGCTCAAACCTACTGGTATTTGCACATTCAGCCTCGAGCCCGCTTGGACCCAAGAAATAGATGTTCGCCCACCGAACCCTAGATTCGTCTAAAAAGTTTATGAATTGGTATCATACGTATATCTTTTCTATTTTCTTTTAATAAATTGTTTCGTGTTTATTTATGTGTGTATGTATATGCTCAAGGTATCATTTTAGTACAAAGAAATTAAGAAGTTATAGTTTAAACCGTATTAACTCCAAAACTTTAAAAATAGTGTTCCAATTGTTGTATAACTTTCAATAATAAGATGTCCTTGTTATTAATGTGACTATTTCAAAAAATTCTTTTAAGGATGATGATTGATTCATGTTGCTCTTTGTAATTTTTAAAAGGTATTCCCGTTATAAGGGTTCCCTCGGGGTGACCAGGCTTATCCTACTCATGATATATACGACCTACTCATAAAATGGTCGTTTCAATTCGAGTCTTCCTCTAGTCATTTAATAAATGTTTACTCAGTGAGGATCAAAGTCATGATCTTTATGAAGTTATTCATGAGTCCTTACCACTAGACCACTACCAGATGGATGTTGCTCTTTGTATCATTAACTATTATAACGCCGCAAATAATTGCCACGTGTAACACGAGTGGGGCCATTGGGAGTCGTCCCAAAAGCTTAAAAGAGGCGCCGCAAAAAACCTTTTGGGGTGTCATTTTGACTTTTTGCGGCGTTTATTGTCGCTACAAAAGACTTCTTTTTGTAGTGGGATATGATAAATGGTACATAAGGAAAATCGTGTCCTCATAGAGAGCACACATAACACAACTTGAGCGTACCACTTGCAACGAACACCTAATCAAATGAATTCCAGATTCACAAAACATGTATACATCCTTCATATGAACAACAATCGTCATGTGGTAGGTTTTGGTTCCTATCACTTGCATCGATTGCTTGTACCTTTATGTCCATCCATTTCACAATTGTACATTTGTACTTACAGGGAACAAATGCATGGTGGTCATAATAATGTGATATGTCAAAATACGGGTTTTTGTCATTTGTCAATATGTTTTGGTCCATATATTAAGTTATGACTAAATAGTGTACTTCATGCATTAACTAAGAATGCATTGATTTTAGTTGAAAATATATTTTAACACTCTGATTTTCTAATTTGATTTTGAATTTTGATATAATTTGGTTAATATATTAATAAACTTATTTTTTAGTTTATAAAAAAATATAAGAGAAGTAACTTATAAAAATTATCATGTTAAAATTACAATCTTCTACGTTAATAAACTACATTTGGCTAATTCTAATTATGACGTCGACTCATAATTATGTAGTTGTAACTTTCTAAGAGTGAAGGGTACGCCGGTACGGTCACGAGCACCCACCCTCCGTCGGATCAATTTTGCCACATAGGCTCGCCATTGTACCGCAAGTTACGTGAGTGAGTCCATTCGCCGGATCACTCACGGATGAGAGAGAAGATAATTTATTTTTTTTTAAAGGGTATTTTGTGAGTGATGTGTATTTTAGTGGGTCCCAAAGGAATATTATTGATTAGTGATGGTAGATGGGGTATTTGGAGATTTTGAATGTGAAATGTGAAATGGTGATGTGGTGCATAGGTGGCATCCGACCCCAAACCACCACACCTAATGCTCTAAAGGCATTTAACTTCTTTTTCCATAAACAAACATGATACCATACTTGCTTTATATGTTTGTACAGCCTGCAGTAAAACTTATATAGTATGGTACAAACATTAAAAAGTGTGGTGTAGAAATTAATTCCCTTATTGTATACCTTATGTGAAAATACTGGTTTTTACATTCATTTAAATACAATAAAATAGAAATAAATGTATCTATTTTTGGCAAACTGAGTTGGAAAATATGTCAAAGACACTAGAGCAAGAGAAGATACATAAAAATAGGACAATGGTATCCAAGGAGGATTTAAGGTGTTTCCCATGACCTATTGGTCATGGGTTCAAGTCCCGTCGTGGACGAAAAGGTGGAAGGTTCGAGGGAAGGCATACTGCCTCTGTCTAGGCTCGAACCACTAACTAGCCGTTCAAAACAAAAAAAAAATGATACCACCACTGCATGTTCAGACAGTCCACTGACCATGGCTTGGTCCATTCTTAAATGACAATACGACATGTACATCTTGGTAATTAATAATTACATAATTATTGTCCTATTTTTATGTATCTTCTCTTGCTCTAGTGTCTTTGACATATTTTCCAACTCAGTTTGCCAAAAATAGATACATTTATTTCTATTTTATTGTATTTAAATGAATGTAAAAACCAGTATTTTCACATAAGGTATACAATAAGGGAATTAATTTCTACACCACACCTTTTAATGTTTGTACCATACTATATAAGTTTTACTGCAGGCGGTACAAACATATAAAGCAAGTATTGTGGTGTAGATGTTAAAATATGTGGTGTAAAAATCACCACCTATACAATAATAGTCAACATGTGTGATACATAAGTATTGTTAACAAGCCGAACTCAAGATTTACACATAAGCTCGAAACTAACCAAGCTTGAGCTCTCTAAAATTAAACGAGTTGAGCTCGAACTTAGTCGAGTTAGACTCATGATTTACACCCCTAATCATGTTGAGCTTTTTAATGAACTTTTTAATGGGCTAATATGATAATTTGTTAATTGGTTTTGTTAATGGGCTAAATTGTAATTTATTAATGGATTAAACCTTAGTGTAGAATAGTAGAATGTATTAATGGATTAAACCTTAAGTGTTTGAGTTTTATGTTATTATTTCGATATAAAGTGGGTCTCAAATATCCCATCCAGCCAGCTACTGGTCCGTGTCTTTAGTTTCCAATCATTTGCACTCTCTAGTTGATTATGACCCAAGAAACAAAACATTACACGTGTTCCAACCTGTATATTGGTGTATTCATTGCATTTTGCAATCGACATCCTATTAAACATATGAAATTAATTGAATCATGTGACGGTGGTTTAGTGGTAAGCAATAATCTTAAATAATTTTTTTTGATGTCGCAAGTTCGGTACTTATCTAGATAAATATTTACGAGATGGTCAGTGAAACGTTCGGAAACGATCACAACAATAGTTGTATTTTGTACATCACGAGTATAAGGGGCGTTTGGCTCGACGTAATCCTTCGTAATGTAATTGAAATCGGTTGTAATTGAACTCGGTTGAAATTGAATTCGGTTATAATTGAATACGATTATGCGTTTGGTTACCAAAATTTTGAGTTGTAATTCAAATAAATACTTATGCATTTTTTTAAAAACTCTTTTAAAATTTTATTATTTATTATTTATTTTTTTTATTATTATTATTTTATTTTTTCTAATTATTTTTATTTTTAAAATTTTTATTTTTATTATTTTTTTTAGTTTAAAAAAAATTATTTTAATTTTTTTAATTTTTATAAATTTTTTATTATTTTTTAAAATTTTTATATTAATTAAAATTTTCAATTTTTTGTTAGTTTACTAAAGGACCGTAATTGAATTCATAGGGTGTTTGGGACGGAATTCAATTACAATTACGGAAGATTACGTCAAAACAAACGGGGCCTAAGTTTGACCACATGCACTCTTATTATGTTATACTACCTTTTAAGAGTATTGAACTCGCATATGGAAAAACCATTATTAATGTTTGATTGTGAATATTTTAAGCATTATTGTTGTTTGTAGTGGGCACCGTCCTCTTTGAGTGGACCTAATAAATAGGCCGATATATAGATGGGCCTTATTGGCCTTATAGTTTTATAAGCCCAAATGTGAATTATTGTATTCCTTACTCTACCTGAGATCCTCCCCAATAGCTTCTTAGTTTTCACTCTTTCATATTCATAAATCTTCAAAATGTCGCTCTTGATGGTATTTCAACATGGAACCTTAAACAAAGGTTGACGGCCTTGAGCAAATTTTCTAAAACCAATTGTGAGAGGATAGCACAATAATCATCTCTGCGAGATCTCTCATTGATTTGTCTGGATTAAAGATGTAGTTGGAAAGATATGATGAACTACCATCATCTTTCTTTTGCTCCATAACCAAGATGCTTTGTCTTATATCTAAATATGTTCTCGTAAATGGCTTGTGCCGTGTCTGCTATTTCCTCCTAGCTTACTCTTACAATAGTTGCATTCCGCCTTATCTTGACCATTCACTTTCAACTTTTTAAAATGGTTCCACACAACAGATACGGAGCCTAAGCCTTTTAGGATTTCTTCCTAATACTCCTGGACTTCTAAAACGATCTATAATTAAATTATGTTCGACATGGTATATTTCCTATGGTTTATCAATTAGATACATAAATGAGTAAACATACAGGGTTTTCTTTATTTAGGTTGTTCAGAGATGACACCTATTAAATTCAGATGTACGTAGCTTATCGGTTGCCAATTCCAATCTTATTCCTCAGTCACCCCTAAAATTTTAGTATATAGTAAGATTTGAGACTCAATCTATTGTGAGGGGATCGATACTACCTTGGTGATTGTTACCATAATACGGAGTAGTATATATATTAGGGGCGGTAATTCCTGACACGACCTGCAACCCAATACGAACCTGACATGAATAAAATCAGGTGTGGGTTGACCATAATTGTGTTCGGGTCAAAAATAGGTTGACCCGTTTATAAATCATGTCGGGTTCAGGTTGACTTATGTATAAACGGATTGACCCGTCAACCCGTTTAGATTTTTTTTTCTCTTCTTCAAAATATATGTAAATAATAAAAATAAACCCCCTAATTCCCGCATAACTTTTAACCTTCTAATAATTCCTTCACCTTTCAATTTCAATCCTAACGTATGCTCTTGAGTTTTGGTCCAATTTACATAACAAAAGTGATTAAAATTGTGAGAGGTCCAAAAAAATTCCTATTATAATCTCAATGCGAAATCGAGATCCAAACTCTATTCACATACTACGTATAAATTTTCCTTAGCTTCGAAAATCATGCGCTTGTGAAGATTGTTAAATGTCACGTGTTTGGGGAACTATGCATAGAGCATGTAAGTATGTAATAATGCTTTGACCTGTTTATTTTATTACTTTTAATTAACAAATTAATATTATTGTAAGTTTTTACTAAAACTCGCTTGATATGAATACTTTGACTTTAATCTCTTCTTGGAATACACCCCCAATTAATGTTTATAGTTTGACTTTAACCTGTTGCTGGTAATTATTTTTTAAACAAGGACTTATAATAATTATTCATACGTAAATGATAAAATAAAATACATTTCAAAGTTTGATGCCAAACATGCTGATATATATGGAAATTAAACTCGAATACTACAGGTCTTAAAAATTACTAATAGTTATGTCATATTTTTTTTCTTTCTATACATATTTTTGGATAATCCAATAAAATAGAAGTATTATAGTTTATAATTAAAAGTTAAGTAACAAGCCCCGTGGTGAATTATTTTTTTATTTTTTTTGAATTTGGCGCGTAAAAAGAGGGGTTTACAGACCGATCGACAAAAGCTTCCCGCTTCCAGTTGATTCCATGTGCGAATCGCATAAACCCTAACACTCAATTCTCTCTTAATTAATTCCCCAAAACATGAAGAAATTCAGACGCATTTATGGCCGATCCGTCCTCCACTGCGACATTCCAGGGTTTCGCCGGCGACTCTAAACGTACTTCGCTCAAGTGTAGTATGGTTTACCAAGTACGACAATAAATTATTTGAAGTCAAATAGATATCAAAATAGTTCCCAATTTTGTAAATTATGAGCTGCGGCTTCTACTTACCACGGATAATTAATGATCTGCTTCAAGTGCGGCACCACAGATCTCAATTCCATGTTACCCCCTTAAACGATGTCATGTTTCTGCCGTTGTCTTTGTTTATAAATTGTCCAATGGATTTGTCTCTTATCATCAAATTCTCATATCCTCGATCAGCTTCTTTCAATTCTGTAAGTATCTGATTTAACTTGCTGAATAATAGCTGCATGTTACTCATTAATACTGGAAACTGTGTAGTATCCAATCAACAATTTTAGGTTGTTCATTTGCTTCAATTATGTTTTTTTTTTCCAAATGAATAACGTTTTCCACAAGTTGAGTGACTGCATGTTGGACTGCTTCCCATAATTGCTTTTTCAGGGTTTCTGTATTGACCGTTTAATGATGAACAGGTACTGGGTTCTTGGAAGAACATACTCCAAAAACATGAACCAGACCATCTTCCTACCGTTTTATCTTGGAATTTTGGTTTTGTTTTGTGTCTTTTATGTGAAGGCCGAAGACCCGTACAGATGGTTTACATTTGAAGTTACATATGGAGAAATTTCTCCCCTTGGTGTTCCACAAAGGGTAATATATTATTAATTATTCCACAATACAAAATTAATAATGGCTTCTTAACTTATAATAATAATAATAATCTCTTCTTGTGTACAATTGTGGCAGGGCATACTTATCAACGGGCAGTTTCCAGCCCCAACAATCGACTGTGTAACCAACGATAATGTAATGGTTAATGTCATTAATAAGCTAGATGAACCCTTTCTTATCACATGGTAAGTGTTTAATGTTTTAAATTTGCATGTATTATTTTGTTTTTGGCACATATTTAATACGGTAATTATTGCAAAAAAGGAATGGTGTCAAACAGAGAAAAACTTCATGGCAAGATGGAGTATTGGGGACAAATTGCCCTATTCCACCAAACGCAAACTGGACCTATCAAATGCAAATGAAAGATCAAATTGGATCTTATTCTTATTTTCCTTCAACAAAAATGCATAGAGCTGCTGGTGGTTTTGGGGCGATTAATGTTCGAGCTAGAGCCGTTATTTTTGTCCCATATTTAAAACCTGTTGAGGAATTCACTCTACTCATTAGTGACTGGTGGAAATCTGATCACAAGGTTTGTATTTTGCAAGTTTTTTTCATGTTCCTGTTGCATAAACAAACAGTTTTATATTATTTTATTTTTTTGCAGGTGCTATCACAAACATTGGACTCTGGGAAACCTCTTCCTATGGCAGATGGTCTTCTGATCAATGGGCGTGTTTCTTCAACCTCTTTTAATGCTCAAGGAGGTATTTAAATATTTAGTATTTATGTTATAAAATACCTCATATTTAATCTTTTATATATTTTTTCTTTTTCAGGTGAATTATACATGTTTCGGGTATCAAATGTAGCATTAACCACTTCAATAAACTTTAGAATCCAAGGTCATACACTAACATTAGTGGAAATAGAAGGATCACATACATTACAAGAAGTTTATGAATCATTTGACCTTCATGTCGGTCAATCTGCTTCTTTTTTGGTCAAACTTCATTCTCCTGTAAAAGACTATTTCATCGTTGCTTCAACTCGTTTCACAAAACCTATTCTAACTGCTACTGGAATTCTGCGTTATAATGGCTCAGAAACCAAAGCTTCTTTACCATTACCAGTCGCTCCTACATATCATATTCATTGGTCAATGAAACAAGCAAGAACAATCAGGTACAACTTTTTCTTGATTTAATAACTTTATGGCCCAAAATTTAAGTTTAATTTTATAAAATTAAAAATTGTATATTTTTAGATGGAATTTGACAGCAAATGCAGCTAGACCTAACCCACAAGGTTCATATCATTATGGTACAGTCCCTGTAACAAGAACGGTTGTGTTGGCTAATTCAGAAGCAAATATTAATGGGAAACTTAGGTATGCTGTTAATCAGGTGTCATATGTTAATCCAACAACACCATTGAAGATTGCTGATTTTTATAATATTTCTGGAGTATTTAATGTTAATTCACTTAAAGATACACCACCTTCATTCGACCCAATTCTTGGTGTGTCTGTTCTTGGTTTCACTCTTCATGATTATGCTGAAATCATCTTCCAGAATAATGAAAACACCATTCAATCATGGCATCTTGATGGTTCAGATTTTTGGACTGTTGGGTAAGCTCTTTTTTATTCTTAATTTTTTTTTTTTCTAAATAATAAATGAAATTAATAATTTGGGTAAATTGTAGGTTTGGATCTGGTGTGTGGAACTCTACACTTAGGAGGAGATTCTACAATCTGAATGATGCTACAACAAGACACACTGTACAGGTAATATAACATTTTGGGACATTTAAAGTTTTGATTTTTATATGAAAAATAGATTTTGGGTGATGCTAATTAACAATCTTGAACTAATTATTTGACAGGTATACCCGAAATCTTGGAGTGCAATATTAGTTTCATTGGACAATAAGGGTATGTGGAATTTAAGGTCTGCAATTTGGCCTAGGAGATACTTGGGACAAGAATTGTATGCTCGAGTTTGGAATGATGAAAAGAGTTTTCAGACTGAATATGATATCCCAGAAAATGCACTAAGATGTGGTCTCGCACCATTGAAGTAGAAAATGTTTAAATTTTGTTTGACTTTTTTTTAGATCTTTGTTTTTCCATATTTTAACCGGTTATGAGGGTGTAACTGTGTGAAGAAAGTTATGATTTGAGTTTTAAATTAATACAAGTTGTCCTCGAGTTTATAGTCTTTTACTAAAAACAATTTTATTCGGACTCTTCTCTTTCAATCTCAGCTTCCGCCGCATTTTTGATGGTCAACCGCCATTAACAATAACATACCGTACAAAAAGCTTTTTGACAAACTACCAGATTACTCTCTCTCAAGTATCTTTGTTATCCTCACCTTAACACAACAAATAAATTGTCACCTCGTTCTACACAATGTGTCTTCTTAGGTTACCCATCAAATTATCAAGGTTTCCGGTGGCTTGACTAATCTTAAAAAAAATAAAAAAAAAAAATCATATCTCGTCATGTCTCATTTAACCAAAACGTTTTTCCATAAAGTTCGAAGGGATTATAAGTATGCCTTTAACCTTGTGGATAAATCGACCTTGCTCCATGAGGTTAGAGTGAGGTGCCCCTCTATATCTTTATGGGTGAATTTCTTATATGGGCAGGCATCGAGGTTGTATATTGGAGACTCTCATATATGGTCTGCTACTGGGGTACAACAAGGTGACCCTTTGGGATCCCTTCTTTTTGCTCTTGTATTGCACCCGCTAATACATAAGATCAGAGACAATTGCAAGCTTCTTCTTCATGCTTGGTATCTTGATGATGGGACTGTTATTGGAGATGCACAAGAGGTGGCCAAGGTGTTAGACATTATAAGGGTTAATGGTCCAAGTTTGGGTCTTGAACTTAATATCAAGAAAACAGAAATATTTTGGCCCTCGTGTAATGGAATGAAACTTCGTGATGGTTTATTCCCTGTCGATATCCGAAGGCCGTCTTTGGGTGTGAAGCTTCTTGGTGGAGCTGTTAGTAGAGACCCAAATTTTATTAGTGGGTTGGCTATGAGGAGAGCTGCAAATGCTGTTGATTTGATGAGACTCCTTCCACAGTTACATGACCCACAGAGTGAGCTCCTTTTACTTCGATCATGTATGGGTATTGCCAAACTCTTTTTTGGTTTAAGAACTTGTCAACCTGTACACATGGAGGAGGCATCTTTGGTCTTTGACAAAGGATTGTGTGAGTCGATTGAGAACATTGTAGTATGTGGAGGGCCTTTCTTTGGAGACTTACAGTGGCAACTCACTTCTTTACCCATTCGATCTGGTGGTTTGGGTTTGTACTCGGCAAAAATGGTTTCCTCTTATGCTTTTGTGGCCTCGAGGGCCCAATCTTGGGTGCTTCAGGATCACATCATACGTGACAGTGGGATATGTTGTATGGACGACGATTATGGTTGTGCTTTGGCTTGTCTTTCGTGATATGATTCCAAGCTTTGATTTTAGCGGCTTCACTAATAAGGAAACCGTCCCCTCTAAAGCCCAACAAACATTGGCGAGTGCCCTTTTTAGTGAAACGGTCAATGATATGGAAGTTCGCTTCGACATGAATGTGAGGCAGAAAGCGGTTTTCGATTGTTTACGGGCACCCCATGCCCAAGATTTTCTTCTAGTTATTCCCATAGACGGGTTAGGTCAACATATGTCACCTGTGGAATATCGTGCCATCCTTAAGTATCGTCTCATGATTCCATTATTTCCGGTTGATGCGTTATGCCCTGTTTGTCGCAAGGCAAGTTTGGATTCCTTTGGAGAACATGCGGTTCATTGTAAAGAGCTCCCAGGATTCAAGTACCGACACGATATGGTTAGAGACGTCCTTTTTGACATATGTCGGCGTGCCGGGATCTCCGCCAAGAAAGAAGCTCCTGTGAACTTTTTGACCGACCCGTTGGATAGAAGATCCACTCTTAGACCTGCTGACATTTTAGTTTTTGGATGGGTTTGGGGGAAACACGCATGTGTGGATCTAACCGGAGTTTCTCCTCTCGTGGGTTTGAGTAGTCGGGGTGTTACGGTGGGATAAGCCTGCTTTGAAAGCCGCCTCGTGTAAAGTGACAAAGCACGAGAAAGCATGCATTGAAATCAACACGTGTTAATTCCTTTTGCATTTGATACTTTCGGTTTCCTTGCGCCTGATGCGGTGTAGCTTCTTAACAGAGTCCAACGTGTTATGCATAGTAATGTTATGACACCTAGATCCACAAATGTTGTTTTTAAAAGAATTAGTTTTGCAATTCAAAAAGGCATAACGGCGCAGGTTGTTGCCCTTTTGCCTTCTTTATCCATGTAAAAAATTAATATTTTGAAATGAAATATGGTATGAATTCATTGCTACTAAAAAAAAAAAAATTTGTTCTTGTTAATTTTCCATTCGATTCCATGACACCAACCAACCACCATCTTTATCACTTTCTTGAAATTGAACCAAATCCTATTGCTCGTGAACTACTTACCAAATAGGGGTGGTAAACCGATAAGGTTTGGATTTGCAGATTGGAATAATCAACCCGAACCTGACATGTTTAGAATTTCGGGTCAGAATAATCAATTTTAAACTGACCCGTATAACTTAACAGGTTAGTAGATTAAATGAGTTAGCGGGTCAGAATCAGGTTGTCAGGTTAAAATAAAAAATGGACCCAATTGTTGTGGTTAATGGTTATCTTGAGGAATTGAAAGGTCAAATAAAATTTCAAATTCGAGATTTAGGAAATTTCATAGTATTTACTTCATCTTTTAAAAAGAAAATTTTATAAAATTAAACGGGTTGGAAGGTCGGTCATTTTATACATAAGCCAACTCAAACACAAGCTGATTTATATATGGGTTGGATGTGATTTTTACCCGGCTCAACCAAACCTGATTGTTTTGATATTGGAATTTTGGGTTACAAGATATTTTGATTAATCTGATTAGTTGAGGGGGTATATAAAGTTCCTTCTACCAAACAGAGCAGGAACCAGATCCAGTGACAAAGTGCAATTCCGTAAACCTCGATTAATAAACTCAAAATTTTGCTACTTCTCTAACCTTGCAATTAGGGTTCTTTCACAAGCAAAATCTTGTAGCCGAATCCGTTTCACGATTTTCTATCGAATCAAACATATATAATGAACTGCGAAGTTTGTCAACTCAAAGAACTGGTAATTTTACACACTTGATGATGACGGATTCATACTGTAATTTAGTACTCAATTACATGATTTTCCTATACGATTGGATAATCGTGATGGAGAAATGAAGATTAACTTTCCTTATGCTGCTTGCGCTTTCGTTAATTTTTCCCCCTAAATTTATTCTGTTTGCAGGATGTGGAGTATTTTGAGATACGTGAAGTTCTTAGATGTAAGTTGTATTAGATCCTCTTTTCTCCCAATTTGTTCATATTTGATTAGGTCTAACAACATAGTTGATTCAAGATCATGCTTAACTCCATGGATAGAATATTCTTAGAAGATAGAATTTTGCACCCTAAAATGCTTCAATATTTCTTTGTATTTATGTTTATAGTTTCCTGATTGAAGATGGAGCCATGGTTTTGTGTGGTTGAACAAATAATCGTTTCTGATTGTGGTAAATTGTTGATTTTTATTATCTAAACGATCCCCAAATGATTTGTGAAAGTATTCGAATGATGAACAACCTTAAAATAAAATTAGCTGACTGAAACCGTTGAGATATGTTCATATATGACTGTAATTTAACCCATAGTGGAGTTGGATAACTGAAAAGTGGTTCATTGGTTCAACCAATAAAATGCCAGTTGGCAGCTGATGTGGCATTTATATTCACATAACACATTTGCTTGCAGGCATCCTGCACACAATTTTCTTTCACAGAGCTTTAGGTCTGGTGCGGCCCAAGGACGTTGATTTGGAACTTTTTGAAATTACATATGTAAGTAATATCTCATACTTTTATATGAATATGTTGTTACATATTGGGATCCATATTACTTAATGCTAGAAACTTCTTTTTTCAGGTGCAATGTGGCGATGCAGAGCTCGAGAAAAAAGTAGACGAAAAGATTGATCAGTTCATCGATCGAGTAGAAAAACACCCCAACAAGAAAAACCAGGTTTTAATATTACCCTTAAATGTTTCAGTGATCGATCAGTTCATTGATGGACTTTTTGACGATGCAGATATGTTTATCTTTTTTTGAAGTAAAGAACAAACAAGCAACATGGTTTACACACAAAGTTGAACATTTATATTGGGAACAATGGTATATAAATTTAAACCCCAAATCACATTCTACCAAATCTCATCATTCTAAACTAGTTGTAGACCCCACAGGTATAATAAATTAATAATCAGTCATTAAGTCTCATTTTCAAAAAATAAAATAAAATAAAATTTTACACTTACAGAAAGTGCTTCTGATGAAAGAAATGGTCGGCGGGCGACACTTGAATCTACTCTACACGAAGTTTTATTTCAAATAGTTAAATTTGTAAACGAGAAAAAAGATCACATTCCCCCCATACCGAATATGGAGGGAGTCTCGTTTCCTTATGAAATTACTATCTCAAGGTGAGAAGCTGAATTTGTAGTTGTCCAATTTACTAATTTTTTACTTTGATTACTAATTGTATGGTATGTGGTTTATAATCTTCACTGCTGCATTATTTTTATTTTTTAGTTCATCAGATTCGGCGTTCGGGATGGATATGTTTAAAAGGATGCTTCAAACTGGGCATCCTACCATGCTTAGCTGATTTTAGTAATTCTGTAAAAAAAAAAAAAGATAATTGTTTAGACAATAATTTGGGTTTTATTACATTTGTTTATATGTATATATACTTGTAGTTTCTGGTACGTAGCTCTTGTAACTTATGTTTGCGCTGCTGAATTTGAACTAGAATATTAGTGTTGACTCAATAACTTTTATTAGGAATTATATTATTAAAATCTATTTTAATTTTCAGAATTTTCATTTGAGGTTTCAATCATGTGAGGAATCAAAGTTAAAATAGTTTGATTGCTAGTGTGCATAATCTTAGGGCATGTTTGGGAAAACTTATTAATGTGGCTTTTGAGCTTATTAGCTTAATAAGTTCAAAAAAGCTTGAAAATTTAAACTTATTACGCTAATAAGCTTAAAAGCTCCATTGATAATGTCTACAAATTAACTTATAGTAAAATTCAGTCATCATATTAACCCTTAAGCTAGTGATTTCGAAACACTTTAGTGGAACTAAAATCATGGGTTAAACTGATGCCAATGTTTATCGTCAGCGAATGTTGAGGGTGGGCAAAAAGTCTAAAAAAATCAACATAATAAACGATCTTATTCATTTATTGTTTGATACATGTCTTATGCGTTCTCTTTCTCATCATTATTTAAAATGGATGAGTTAAAGTTAAAATGATATGATTAGATAATTTTTTAGGTTGATATTTTATTTCTTCTAATCAAAATGCGTACAAAAGGCAATCACTTGTTTTTAAAGTTGATGATGGAAGTTTGACAATTATTATGCGTTGCTTTCTTTTTGGGGTGGGGAAGCTTCTTCATGGTGTATTGCCTTTATCTTTGGTGGGTGCCTTCACTTTCGTTCTCTTTTATTAAAATTTACAAATTGTTTATAAGAATAAATGTTATATAATGAATATTATAATCTCTATTATAATATAAATCATTTGCAAAAAGTCTTTGACTTCTTAATTTGAAGTGAAGTTCAATTATTTTTATACCCTCTTAAGAACTAGACATCTATATATACTTAAAAATTGAGTTTCACTTTGAAGTTACATTTAATAACCCTACATTTAATAAAGAGTTTCATGTTATATAAAGAGTTTCATGTTATAATGTTGCATTTAGTTACATTGTCTTCAATGTTGCGTTTAAGTAAATGGAATTATAAACTTTTCCAGCTTCCAGTAGAAATCCGTTTCAGTTCCATCTTATCTGCATTCCATCTACGATCACTAAATGCAATGACTAATTAATTACAATAACTAAATGGTTCCAACCCGTTGAATAAACTTTTACATAAACGTCTCTGCATGGTAAATGCCAATAAAAGTTGTTCCAACTTGCATTAGAAACGTCTTTACATTAAATGTAATGGCTTGCAATTATATTAAAAGTGAAACCCGTTACATAAGCAATACCAATGAAAAAATTCTTACATAAGATGAAAACCATCGTTGTATTGATTGTCCAAGCTTCAATAGAAACTATTCCCACGTGCAATTATGTCAAAAGGGTTCAACAAAATAATGACATTTAAACCACAAAAAAAACTTCTTAAATCCAGTCGTTTGAGAGATGAAAAGTCAAATCGTTTCAGAAAAATGATCACGATGATGAAAACCCCCTTTATGCATTAATTGCCCAGCCTACAATAGAAACTATTCCAGCGTCCATATCATGTCCTACAATTATATAAAAAGGGTTCAGTAAAGCTTTTTATCATTTCCATAATTTACTACTACAAAAATATGTTGAAGTCAGCAAAAACCAAATACACCCTTGATCAACTGAAGGAACATGATCACGATTGTGATAATGATTTGTCGCAAATAGGATGTGCATAATATAAATGGGAAATACCTAAGAACTCACTGACTTTGTTGCTTCCGATGAAACGGTAACATTGTACATATTTTCATTTTGTTCACTTCTTGGTAATTCGTATGTTTGTGTCTGTTTTTTTATAAATACTTATTTTTATGATGTAAAATTCATTTGTTTCTTCATAGCAGATGTGACTACAAAGTTGTAGTAACTTCAACTGCCAAAACTATCAACTATGTACGTGACAAAACCATCAGAAACATATATGTACGTAATACCTGTGTTTTCATTCTTAACATTATTGTGGTATCTCAAAGTAGACTTCTTTAATCATAAAATAATGATAGGAACCATCTTTACAAATAACACATCAATATGTAATCTAACATACTTCAATTTGACCACGTGGTAAACTCTCCATGTTATTAGAGATTAAGGCTTATACTCCCATCAATGGTGGTGATTAAGGCTTATTGGCCTCTATTTGTAAATTTCAATCACGTCTTTATAGTTAGAGATTTTAAATATGGAAATGTTTGGTTAAGAAAATAGACATTTTGAACAAAATGAATTTCTAAGATTCAAAGTGAAGCCCAATCATTCATGAATCCAGCGTATAGTTACCTAGAATAACTGTAGCCCAATAATGTTAAGCCGCTGACGATGAATGGTGATTGTCTAATGGTTTAGCTGGCTACGGTGCGAATAGCAAGACTGCACTCACCACAGACGACGACGCACAACCAGATAACCCTAATTGAACCGAACAGAACCGAGGTAATTTCTTTGACTATTTTCAGTTTTTTCTCGGTTTTGGACCGAATCGGACCACTCGGAACCGAGCCAGTTGGAACTGAGAACTGAATTTTCATAAAAGTTAGAACCGATCGAGAACCGAACCGATGGAGCTCGGTTCGGTCCAGTCCAGTTATGCGATCCCGGTCGGTTCTCGGTCCAATTTTCACAGGCCTACTCACGCATACGAAATCTGTTTTAAGCTAAAGAAATAATTACAATTAACAAACACAATTCATATGACTCAATAGAGAACAACAAACCCTAAACATCAATACACATACATATCAGCATTGTTCATTTAGTAAAATACCCGTAATCAAAGTTAAACATGTAACCGATCACACTTTTCGTACTTTCCAGGTGATACCAGTAAATTGTACATGATATGCACTCAAAATAACTCATTATTGTGAATGAAGCCAGTGCATCGCACGAGCCATACTGCCTCGTTTGTTTTAAAAGACAAGTAACTGTAAATTCAATTCCAACCCATAAAATATTGAATAAAAACTAAAATAAACTTTTCAGTATCATACTCGACTCCTGAGTCTGGTTTTGGGCTTTTACTAGTGCATTTTCATGCAGCCGCCTGATCTCCTGAAGCGGTAGTATTAAATGTGAAGTCAAGTAAATTTGCAAAAAATCATGAAATTTGTAAATATCTCTATTAGACTGTGTGTCAATGGTGGTGTCGTTGGCCAACCGACGACCGTTAGTTTACTGAAATCATTAGCACATAAAATACCCACTTTTATTACGCATCATTTCTTCATTTTGTCAGTTGCTTAACCGTACTTAAGATGCAATCATGCCTATGGTGTCGGTTTGCTAAAGGGAAGTAACATTCGTTCATGATAAACATTGGCATCGGTCTTAACCCTCGATTTTAATTCCAATCAAGTGTTTCGAAATCATTAGCTTAAGGGTTAATATGAGGATTGAATTTGACTTAAAAAACTTAAGGAGGGGAAAAAAAGACATTATTTATGTTTTTAGACAAACCCTTTTCCTTGGTATAGTTGTGATGATTATTAAAAGACTTGCTTCTCCTACAAGTAAACGAAAAGGGGAGAAACACCCATCACCCCAAAACATATCTACAATAGTAACTTCTATATCTGCTTTTTGGTTGGTAAAAGGACCCAAATATTTCTTGAATGCCAAAATCAATATATTAGATGTAAGTAATTTGATGATTATGATACATTAATTATTTAAATTTCTCATGTGAATGTTTAGAAACAGTCATCATAACAATAATTAAGCCGTGTATATCATTAGTAAAACTCTAATAACAGTTAGTCGCGTACATTATGAGTAAAACTCAACTATCGCATGAATCTATCATAAATGAGAATACCTATAAAAGAAAAAAAGAAAAAAAGAGTGTGGTAGACTTGTAGGACATACTTTTTTATTATGGCAAATTGCCACTGAATGCAAGAATTTTACACACTTTACACTTTAAGATGCAACTTCTGTTTGCTATTTCCCATGCTCATATTCATTTGTATTTTAGAATTCATCACTAGTCCTATGTGCGCGCCTTCTTTTCTTCTTTACAAAGCAAAGCTTCTATGTGAGTATGATCTTAATTTCCTCTATACTTTTGTGTTTTAAAGTTTGATTAATGCTTTTGCTTTTTTAATTAAATGTTTGTAATTAAACCCTTTCTTTGAGGAAATTCCAAGTTTAACACACAACAAGCAAATACACAAAACCCCTTTCTTTTTCTACTTCCAATTCTCAACCATCTTTCATATCTTTCTGCTTTGAATCTTAAAAAAACGTCCATGCATATTTCGTTTCGATGCGCTTTTTTAATCTGTAACAAGAAAATCCGAAGAAAACATGGGTCGAATCGACCCACAAACGAGATCAAAACAAACCCATCAGATGTTACAAAATCACAAGAAAATAAACTCAAAGCTGCTTTGCAACAAGCATCTGAATATGGGTCTCTTGTTAAACCCCAAAATATCGATAATTCAGAAACCATTGATACCGAACAAAGGGGTTTAGCAAGATCAAGATCACTAGCAAGATTACAAGCTCAAAAAGAGTTCTTAAAAGCAACTTCTTTAGCTGCTGATACAATATTTGAAACTGAAGACTCCATTGTTGATCTTAATCAAGTTTTTTCGAAGTTTTTAAACATGTATCCGAAATACAAATCATCGGAACAGATTGATCAGTTGAGAGTTGATGAGTATGCACATTTGGGTGATGATGATTCTAAGGTGTGTCTTGATTATTGTGGATTTGGGTTGTTTTCATTTCTTCAAGTTGTTAATTATTTGGAATCTTGTGCAATTAGTTTACTCGAAATAAACTCGAATTTAAGTAATTATGCATTATATGGTGGTATGGAAAAAGGGACGGTTGAACATGATATAAAAACTAGGATTATGGATTACTTAAACATCCCGGAAAGCGAATACGGGCTCGTGTTTACGGTTAGTAGAGGTTCGGCTTTTAAACTGTTAGCCGAATCATACCCGTTTAACACAAATAAAACATTATTAACGATGTTTGATCATGAGAGTCAATCGGTTAATTGGATGGCTCAATGTGCTAAACAAAAAGGTGCAAAGGTTCATAGCTCTTGGTTCAAATGGCCTACACTTAAACCGTGTTCGACCCATTTAAGAAAACAGATTTTAAACAAGAAAAAGAGGAAGAAAGATTCATCGAATGGTTTGTTTGTGTTTCCGGTTCAATCTAGAGTTACGGGCGCTAAATATTCGTATCAATGGATGTCATTTGCTCAGCAGAATAATTGGCATGTGTTGCTTGATGCAGGGGCATTGGGTCCTTTAGATATGGATTCACTCGGGTTATCTCTGTTTCGGCCCGATTTCATTATAACATCTTTTTACAGAGTTTTCGGGTTTGACCCGAGTGGATTTGGATGTCTTCTCATCAAGAAATCTGTGATTAAAATACTTCAAAAGCAATCTAGTCACACTAGCTCCGGTATAGTGAAAATTAATCCTGTTTTTCCATCGTTTTATAGCGATTCCATGGGTGGGTTCCCTCAATCGGGCAGGCCCGAATACGATGAAGCTGCCCGACTAGATGAAGTAACTACTCCTCATGAAAGCCACACTGGAATTCAACTACCCGCTTTTTCCGGGGTATTAACTCCTTCTCTAGTGACTGATGTATTCGAGCCCGAAACAGAGCATGATGACAGCCCTGTTTTTGAAGAAACTGGAATCTTTTCAGTCATGAAAAGCCCGATTTTGACTGAAAATGAATCGCCCGAAGACTCGATGTGGATTGATTTAGGCCAGAGTCCATTAGGATCACAATCACATGATGTAATGCCTTTATCACCACCCTCTTGGTTTACAAGAAAAAAGATAAACAAAAACAAAAAGAAATTAGACATCTTTGAAGTGAAGAATCATAGTCCCGAAATACAAGAAGAGCCCGAAACCGACAATTCGGCTATACGAAGAGAAACCGAAAGCGATTTTAGATTGTGGGGAAGAAGGGTTTCTTTCGGTTTTGAAAATAAATACGATTATATAAGCGATGAAGATGAACAATACGAATCCGATAGAAAAGAGCCCGAGGTAATTTGTAGGCATCTTGATCATGTAAACATGTTGGGGTTAAATAATACAACATTTAGGCTTCGGTTTTTGATCAATTGGCTTGTGACTTCTTTGCTTCAATTGAGATTACCGAGTTCAAATAACGAAGAAACGGTTCCACTTGTTCACATTTACGGCCCGAAAATCAAGTACGAAAGGGGTGCATCGGTTGCATTTAACATTAAAGATCGGGTCACGGGTTTAATTAGTCCCGAAATTGTTCAAAAGATTGCGGAAAGTAGCGGGATATCTCTTGGTGTTGGTATTCTTAGTCATGTAAAGATTATACAAAGCAGCAAGCAGAATCAAGGGACTATTGATCTTATCGATACAACAATTTGTAGACCGATGAATGATAAGGATCATGATGGAAATGGGTTCGTGAGGGCTGAGGTTGTAACTGCTTCACTCGGGTTTTTGACCAACTTTGATGATGTTTATAAATTATGGGTTTTTGTCGCGAAATTCCTTAATCCGTCTTTCATTCAAGAGTTTGGGCTTTCGACTGTTTTGGAAGGCCAAGAATTATAAGCACGCTTAATTGCAGAGTTCCAATGTATTAGTATAGGTATGATGTCGCCAGATGTTTATTTAAATGATTTGAGATCTAGCACTAAAGATTCGTACATTTGATGAACTTGTATAGCAAAGAATCTGATATACAATAACAGACTTCTTAAACAAATAATGCAAGCAAAAGATCAGAAATCTTGAATGCATAGCTAGTTTTGGTCATTTATAGTGAACTCTAAAAATAGATTTCTTTAACAAGTGATCCAAATTTTGGGATAAAATTATTGCGAAAAGAAATAGGTGAATATTTGAGAATTAAACCTTAATTAGGTCTAAATTAATATAATTCGCAATTGAAAGTTAGGATCGTTTTAAATTTCACTTTGTGGTGGATTTCAATGTTTCACATGCTACAAGTTTTACAATGTCGATATATATTCTTGAGAATTAGGTTTCAAAACTTGGAAAAATCAGAATTTGTCTGAATTTGCAAATCATGATTCTTTAACAAATACCACACTCATTATATTTGAAGTTCTTAATGGAAAAATGTTACCATTACTTTGATTACTTATGGTAGTTGTATTTAGAGGCAACTTGCATTTATATATACTGACGCTTGCAGTCAGCATTTACTTTAAGTGATTATGGGAGTATCAATACCTGCACACTACAACTTGGATCTTTGATTAAAATATTTAATACCACTTCTTTAAATACCGAAATTAAGCTCCATAAATTCACCATTCCCAAAATGAAACCCCGCCGACGTTTAAGCTCGCCGGAAAATCCAGTCAACTTCCTCAAAATCATTCTCTCCGATGACACTCAATCTACAGGAATTGTAAGTAAATGTTTTCTGTGCATGATTAATTTGATTGATTAAAGTTTGTTTTTTTATGTATTTAAAAACAGAGGATACCGAAGAAGTTTACAGAGACGCATGCAAACGATCTGGTAGAGAAGGTGATACTAAAGGTGCCAAACGGCGACGTTTGGAAAGTTGACTTAAAGAAATCAAATGGTGAGATTTGGCTGAAAAACGGTTGGCGTGAATTTGCTGAGCATTATGGTTTAAAATTTGGGAATTTGTTAATGTTCAAATACGAAGGGTTTTCGATTTTTGGTGTGATTATATTCAGTGCAAATGCATCAGAGATAGATTACCCTAAAAACAATAATCATATCAGAAATTCTGTTAAAAGTGAAGAAAGAAAAGATCCAGTTTCTTGTGGTGTATTGAAAACTGTAAAAAAAGAGGATGACACATGTTCGTCATGGAGTGAAGATACAAAACATGGGATTAAGATTAATGGTTTGTTAAATATATATTCTCCGCTCTTCCCAAAATTATTGTTACATACAAAATCATTTGATTTGTGTAATTTTAAAGGGGACAATAATTATGAGATTAATACTCATTTAATTCTAACTCTTTTCTGTGTTTTCTTTTTTAATTTTATATTTTGATTTGATTTTAGATGAAGGTGAATGTTCAAGAAAGATGAAAACACAGAGAAGGGATGATGGAAGAAGAGCACTTAAGAAAGCTAAAGCTAATTTCAGATGTGACAAGCCTTTTTTCATGGTTCATATGAATCAATCATATGTTGCTAGTAAAAGAGGAGTGGTAAGCTCTAAATCTAGGGGTGGTAATTTGGTATAATCTAACCCGAACACACCCATATAACCCTTTTTTTTTTATTGTGAAACATGTTGGTGGGTTGTAAATGGGTTGGTTAAATTTAACATTTTAATATATAGCTTATTTTCGTTTCAAATTAACGGGTTAGTAGATCGACATGTTTATCTATGACCTAACATGAATTTGACCCCTTAATATAACAGGTTAAACAAGCCAACATGTGTGACCTAAACCCATTTACACGTGACCCTAACCCATATATTTGCTTCGTGTCTTATTGGAAATTAACACGCCTAATCTTTAGCATTAGATTCTTGAAACAAAATATTGTCAGAAATTTTGTCTAAACGACTAAACCCCTAAAAAACATCCAAAACATTTCAATGTCGTTTGCAAACTAACAAAAAGAACAGTTAACGAGCTCATTATGGAATCTAAAAGCGATTCTTTAATCTCATTTCATAATGCAGTATATACCAAATATGTTTAGACCGAAACTACTGAGGCATCACCAAACACATCGCAAATGTTTGCTTCAATTTGAGAATGACAGAAGACAAAGGACATGGGAGGTTGTTGCTCGTAACGAATATCTGGGTGATGCTGATTGGCTCATGTTTGTTCAAGACAATGGGATAAAAGTTGGAGATATCTGTGTTTTTAAGCAAATTCACAAACATCTAAATGTTCTTAATGTTACCGTCTTTAAATCTACTTGTTAATTTCCTAAACTGTCGTTAACCAAAATGTAAGCGCTACAATGACCAAAATCACCACTATTTTGTATAAACTATTACTTATTATGCAATAACAAATTACTCTTGTTTGACCCTAAATTGCTGGATATCTTTCATATAACTAGTCTTTCTAGGTAGAGGTATAAATAACTATCTCATATTTTGTATTTGTCAGAATTGAATATCGTTGTTATAATTTGTTGGCCATAATAAGAGTAGAAAAAGTCATAAAGATCACATAGATAGATGAGTTTTGATAATGACAGCCCTAAGAGCTGTCATAAGACATGCATCAGAAACTTGTACATCTAACTATAACAAGGCTTCTAACCTAGTGGTATTGGTGAAAAAGTTAAGGTGTTGCCCATGGCCAAGATCATGGGTTCAAGTCCCGTCGTGGACAAATTGTGGGGTTTATTCCCCATAGGTGGAGAGTTCGAGGGAAGGCATACTGCCCCTTGTGGATGTCACTGTCTAGACTCGAACCACTAACTTACTAACTTGTCGTTCTAAAAAAAACTATAACAAACTCATTGATCTTAGGAACTACCTTTATTTGTACAACTTTAATGCACTTAAAGTAAGAGCTGTCATTATCAAAATCCTAGATATATTTATATCACTTAAATTTTGATTAATTTTGAGATTCTATTTTATAATACAACTCAATCAAACATCTACCAAACTGAAGTTGCTTTCTATATACATTCTGGAAAACAATCATTGGGAGTTACAATCTTCTTCAGAGCTACAAAACTAGTATTCATTAACGTTAAAACTAGGTTTTTCTTCATCCCATTTAAGTATCTCCCTTGCATATTTCAGTGTTTGATCCACACTGTTTTGATCTAACCCTTTCACTACCGAAACAAACAATTTCCGATCAGTAATCGATGAATATAATTTCTTAAACTTTGCAGCAACATAATGTGACGCCATTTGTCCCATTGAAGGACTATGATTAATGTTGTTGGTACTATAGTTTTTATTACGGCTATTCCGGCTGACAATCGGTTGGAAATCAGCGAACCAATCACAAGTACTTAGAGATAGGGGTGAGCATGGGGCGGTTTGGGGCGGTTTTTAACTAAAACCAAACCCCGCCCCGAAAGTTCGGGTTTTGAGAATTACACCCCGTTCGGTTTCGGGTTTTTCGGTTTCGGGTTTTCGGGTTTTTCGGTTCGGTTTCGGGTTTTTCGGTTCGGTTTCGGGTTTTTCCAGTTTTTTAGTTTCCTTTAAATTTACCAATTTATTACCTTAAAAACTAATAGCATGATTCAAACTTCCAAACCTTAACTCATTTCATTATAAATAAAAAACAACTAGTAAGTTTAATATAATGTAATAATAAATTTAACTAACATAATTTGAAAAAAATTAATAATAGAATAACATCCAACCATTTTTCGCAATAATCTTAGTCAATGTCTTCATCCATAGAAGTTTCATTGCATGGTTGCTGTCCTTTTGCAAACAAATATATATCAAATCTTTTAAAAATATAAGAATATTTTTATAAAACTTGAAATATATATAAAGACGGGGCGGGGCGGGTTTTTCGGTTTGGTTTTTCATATGCCCCCGAAAACCGCCCCAAACATTCGGGTTTTCCAAAATTCAAAACCGTTGATGTCGGTTTTTCAAATGGTTCGGTTTTTTCGGTTCGGTTTTTTCGGGTTTTTCGGGTTCGGTTTGGTTTTTCGGTTTTTATGCTCACCCCTACTTAGAGAAACGTGTTCGAGTTTTTCCTCAAAAACGTCGAATTTGTTTAGTACTAGAAGAAATTCCGTTTGATCATAAGTCGGGTGTGTCACAATACTTGTGAAAAACTTCTTGTTTAGTAACATTTTGTTCACCGAATTCCCGTCTGAATCGGTTGCAAACTGATCAAAATCACTTAATGAAACACATAAGATAACAACCCGAACATCTTCAAACATTTCTAGCCATTTGCAGTTTTCTCCAAAACCTCGTGCTGGTACTCGTATTAGCTGGAACCTGATTAAAGTGGTAAAGATTATTATATGTTTTTTTGGAAAAATGATAAACATTTAACAAACCTGAGTAGAGAATTAAGTTGGTCATTGCTTTCATCGGGAAATGAGAAATCGAGACTAGAAAGCCCGTTTGATGGCGTGACATGTTCAGCATATAAAATATCGACATCTGAAGGTGTATAATCTGCTCTCGATATGTTAACAGCCTGATAATTGAGATATTAAAATCTAAACATTAATTTGTCATTGACTTTTATAAAATTGTTTTGTATTACCTGTTGTAAGAAATAACTAGAAACAGTGGGGAGTGTTTCTAATTCGTTTCGTCTTTTATAAGTGGCCTGCATTGCGGGATGATTCCACAATTCTTCAACTACAGGTGCATATTCACGGGTGGCAGCTGGAAATATATCTTCTAAATTACCAGCAACCATAGTTTTAAGTAGCCAATCGGAAAATGTTTTTAATCTTGTTGGGATGGAATAAATACTTTTATCATTATCTTTCTTCATTTTGTTGAATTCTTCATCTTCAAAACGTTCACGTCCTTCTAGAAGAATCCCGAGGTAACCGTAAACATTGGTTTGGATTATAAATTTGATACTTTCACGTTCTTCGTCCGTGAACGGGATTTCTTTATATAGGATTTTTGCCTAATATTATTACATCGAGTTAATAATAATATACTATCATATTATTGTAAGTGATAATAGATATTATTACCTGCTTGAAAATGGTACTTGTACCAGATCCAGAACATCCAATTAAAAGAAGTTTATGAGGTGCACTTTGGTCAAAATAGTCTGGTAATGTTTGACCAAATGAGTTGCACAATTGTTCTCCAGTGGGAAAATTTGTTTTAGATGGAACTGGAAGTGAGAGTACAGCACAAACCAGCTTTGTTCCCGCCTGAAAACCAATTACATGTTTAAAAAACAATTAAATTAAATTAAAAACACAAAAATTGTTACAATAATAAAATAAAAAACTCACTTTCCCCCATATATATCCTCTGGTATTTTTCTGTCCCTCTTCTTGATACGAGCCATCATCATTCACCCAAAAATGTGGGTTTCCAGCACATTGGACTCCAGAAAGCTGCAACATTTAACATGATAAATAATAATTATGAATATCTAATTTTTTTTTAAAAATAAATATGGTATTGTACATTTAGAAATACACACCTGTAGCATTCTTAGCTCAACTTTTGTTATTTCACGACCATTTATAAAAACACCTGTGTTTCCATTGCTAGCATTGGGTAAAATTGGGGCACCAACGTTTAAATGGGGACTAATAATCTTTGAAGGCTTCTCACCTTCCTGTTTAATAAATATAAATCAAATTTTATATTAACTTTAATTTCCACGTAAGCACAAGAAATGAAAATTTTGAATTTCTACCTTTCCCCAAAGACCGGATACTTTATCATACCAATAATTCCCAGGTTTAAGCTTTTTTGGAGGATTTGGGCAGCTTTGCAGAATAGCAAGTTCTTCATGACAAAGGGGTTTTCCATTTACACAAACGTATTCTGAGGGTAATTGATTTACAGCACATAGTTTTTCAGCTTTCATTATCTGCCTAATTTCCAAGCTGCTGTTAAGAAGCCGTTTTAGCATTCGAGAACATTTTCCCAATTAACCCTCTTTGATTCATCAATTGAATAACCGATGCAAGTAACACATTTTCTTCTGGCATTGACCCCATTGCTCTAAGGACACAATTGGAACAATATTTTGCATTACAAACTATGCACTTCTTTTTCTGTAAACCTGTTTCCTTTAAGACACCGATAACAAACCCCTTTTCTTGTTTTTAACTCTGGTTCTCTTTTAACCCAGGCAGTATCTGGTTCAGCTTGATTAAGATCCTCGATAAAATCTTCATTTTCGGATTCGATATCACGAAAAGTAGTCAACTGGTTTTTTCTGAAATCAACAGATTCATCTTTACAATCTCCAGTTTTGAGAGAAGAGACTCGTGAAGACGGATACTCGAAGCTCAATCTTGACCCGTTTGAAACCCAATCAGGTGTAAACAAAAATATTAGTGATAAGATTTAATGTTGATAAGATTAGAATAGTTGGTTACAATCTTGTTACAATCTTAATACCTGATGTATATCTTGTACGTCATATATATATTGAATACAAAGCCTATGGGCAATTCACCCTAAATATCACTTCTGACTTGGTATCAGAGCCTATCCTAGGGCTTATTTCATTTCACCCCCAAAATTCAATTCCGGCACCTGATCTTCTTCTCAGTTCGCCATTATCATGTCTTCTACCATCAATTCATCTAAAATTGCTACCGCCATATCCTGCAAATTGACCCGAACCAATTTCCTCCTACGGAAAGCTCAAGTTGTCCCCATCCTTCGAGGGGTCAAGCTGTTCGGATATCTTGACGGCACCATTCGGGAACCCGCTGCCACCGTAGTCACCGGAGAAAATGAGGCGGCGAGAGAAATCCCTAACCCTAACCATGAGGTCTGGGTAATTCAAGACCAGGCAATCATCGGAGGTCTTCTTTCTTCGATGACCGAAGATGTTCTTGCCCAACTCACCAGATGCACAAATACATCTGCAGAATTATGGTCCTCTCTTCAACAAATGTTTTCTGCTCAACACAGAGGTAACTCTATTCAGATTCGAACACAACTCTCCACAACTAAGAAGGGAGATCTGACTGCGGCTGAATACTATCATAAGATGACTAGCCTTGCTGATACAATGGCAAACATAGGCCACCCCATGTCCGATGAAGAAGTAATCGGCTATATTTTAGCCGGGTTGGGGCCAGGCCATGGTGATCTGTATACTGCTATCACAATTCTGAGCAATCAGAGTGCCGTGACACTGCCTGATTTTTACTCTTATTTGATTGCTCACGAAGCACAAGCTAGCACAATGAATAATGTCACCGAGTTCACCACTTCAGCTAATAATGTGACTCGTCAAGATTCCGGTTCACAACGTCGAAACACTACAAGTAATCAGCGATCAAACTATCGTGGAGGAAGCAACTACCGCGGCCGTGGACGTGGTCGGGGTAGGAGCAACGGGGGTCCTCGATGTCAAGTATGTAGTATTCCGGGCCACACTGCATTAAATTGCAGAAACAGGTTCAATCATGCTTATCAAGGTGAAGAATATAAAGGAGGAAACAGTGCTACTACAGGGAACTACAATGATCAAAACTGGTATCTTGACACAGGGGCCACTGATCACTTGACTAGTGACCTCAATCGGCTTACTGTTCAAGAAAGGTATCATGGTAATGATCAAGTTCAAGTGGCCAACGGAGCAGGTTTGCATATTTCTCATATTGGTCACTCTACAATTCCTGGTTTGGGAAAATCTCTTAATCTTAACAATATTCTACATGTTCCCAAAATTAACAAACATCTCATTTCAGCTTACAAAATTGTTTCTGATAACAATGTTTTTATTGAAATTCACCATGATTCTTTCTTTGTTAAGGACAAGGACACGAAGAAAACCCTCCTATTCGGTAAAAGCAGAGGTGGTCTCTACCCGGTGCCAATTGGACGCTATGCATGTTCAAGTGTTAAAGTGTCTTCCTCTCAATGGCATCAACGTTTGGGTCATCCAACTTCCACTGTCGTCAAGTCTATTTTACATTCAAATAAATTAGGATGTTCTTTTGATAATAAAATCTCTGTTTGTGATGCATGTCAACGTGCTAAAAGTCATCAATTACCTTACAATAACTCTGTTCATGTTACATCCTATCCTCTTGAGCTTGTTCACACCGATGTTTGGGGTCCGGCTCAAGTGTCGAGTGGTGGTTTTAAATATTATGTTAGTTTTTTGGATGATTACAGTCGCTACACATGGATTTATCTAATCAAACACAAATCCGATGTAGAACAAATTTTCTATAATTTTCAAAATCATGTTGAACGTCTTTTGAATGCAAAAATTCGCACCATTCAATCCGATTGGGGAGGTGAATACCACAAACTTCATAAATACTTTCAAAAAGTCGGTATTTCTCATCGTGTGTCGTGTCCGCACACATCGCAACAAAATGGCATCGCCGAACGCAAACATCGCCATATTGTTGAAACAGGTTTGGCCCTTTTAGCTCATTCATCCCTTCCTCTTCGGTTTTGGGATGAAGCCTTTTTAACCGCTTGTTATCTCATAAACCGTATGCCTAGCAAAATAATACACAATGCCACACCCATCACTCGTGTCCTTAATATAACGCCTAATTACAATTTTCTTCGCACTTTTGGGTGTGCCTGGTGGCCTAGCCTCCGCAAGTATAACTCCCACAAACTTGCGTTTAGATCTAAAATGTGTGTGTTTCTTGGCTATAGTTCAATGCATAAAGGATATAAATGTCTTGACCAAACCACGGGTCGCATATACATTTCCCGGGATGTAATATTTGATGAATCTCGTTTTCCTTATGCAACCGCACACAGTGCCTCCACTCCGTCCTCAACATCCACTGTAGTGTCATTTCCTCAAACCGAACCACGGATTTTGAATGACCATTTGAGAAATTATGATTTATCTATGTTGTTGACTGACAATTCTGGTATAGATGCAGCTCCACTACCGCCTGTTCAAAGTTTTTGCAGGTCATCTTCATTCCAGCAGCCACCTGCGATGCCACCAGCTCAAAATAATTTGCCATCTCCTAATGATCTACCTGTTGAGTCCACCGCAGAACCAGTTGTGCAGCCTCCAACCCCGGTTGCTACTGTTCCTACAACAGCCATTCCTACAGCAGCTGATCAGCCCCAACCCGTTGCCTCAGAGGGCACTTCTAGTGCTGCTGATACTATAACACAGTCCCCACCAGGGATGGTAACTCGTGGCCGAGCCGGTAAAGTTTGTCCTCGTAAATTCACAGATGGTACGGTGGTCTATGACTCCACCAAACGAGCTTTCATGGCAGTCCCTACATCTCATAAGCAGGCTTTGACAGACTCGGCATGGCGCACAGCCATGGAAACTGAGTTTGATGCGCTTCAGCAGAATAATACTTGGTCCCTTGTGCCCCGACCTGCGGGTGTCAATGTGGTTGGTTGCAAATGGATTTTTAAAGTTAAACAACGACCGGACGGCTCTATAGATAAACACAAGGCCCGTCTTGTGGCTCGTGGGTTTACTCAACAATACGGTATTGATTATCAAGACACGTTTAGCCCTGTGGTTAAACCAGCCACGGTTCGACTTATTTTGTCTCTTGCAGTATCTCGAGGGTGGCATCTTCGACAAATCGATGTAAACAATGCTTTTCTTCACGGATTTCTAAATGAAGATGTTTACATGCAACAACCGCCGGGCTTCGAAAGTTCTGCATGTCCACAGCATGTATGCAAATTACAAAAGGCCATTTACGGTCTAAAACAGTCTCCCCGTGCCTGGTTCTCTCGGCTTAGTGACAAGCTGTTACAGCTTGGTTTTCGAGCATCCAAAGCAGACACTTCTTTATTTACTTTTCAGCATGACGGAGTGGTGATTTACATGCTTGTCTATGTGGATGATATTATAATTACGGGTACGTCTCAACAAACAATTGACAAACTCATTCAACAATTGTCTGCTGCCTTCCCAATTAAAGATCTTGGCCGATTGAACTATTTTCTCGGTATTGAAGTACTTCACAATTCAGGGGGAATCACCTTGCTGCAACATAAATATGCCACAGATTTACTCCATCGTGTAAATATGGAGAACTGTAAAAGTGTTTCAACCCCGATGTCGGTCACGGAAAAATTATCAGCCAATTATGGAAAGGCACTTAATGATGATGATGCGTTTAAATATAGAAGTATGGTTGGAGGTCTACAGTATCTTACTTTAACTCGTCCCGACATTTCATTTGCTGTTAATAAAGTATGTCAATATCTCTCCAAACCAACAGAAATTCATTGGGAAGCAGTAAAACGAATTCTAAGATATGTAAAGGGCACGTTAACTACTGGCCTTTGTTTGAGACGATCAAATTCTACATTATTAAGCGTGTTTACTGATGCAGATTGGGCAGGCTGCTTGGATTATCGCAGGTCTACAGGAGGATACACCATATTCCTCGGGCCAAATTTGATCTCGTGGAGCTCTCGAAAACAACCCACAGTTTCACGCTCTAGTACGGAAGCCGAATACAAAGCTTTGGCTAATGGTACAGCAGAAGCAATATGGATACAATCCTTATTGAAGGAATTAGGGGTCAGACAACCGCGACCTCCTGTCTTGTGGTGTGACAACTTAGGGGCTACCTACCTAACAGCTAATCCAATATTTCATGCCCGTACCAAACACATTGAAGTGGATTTTCATTTTGTTAGAGAAAGGGTAGCAATGGGTGCACTTGATGTTAGATTCATATCTTCCAATGACCAGGTAGCAGATGGATTTACGAAGCCAGCAACCAAGATTATGCTGGAAAAGCTAAGACACAATCTCAACCTTGTGACGGTTAAGATTGAGGGGGAATGTAAACAAAAATATTAGTGATAAGATTTAATGTTGATAAGATTAGAATAGTTGGTTACAATCTTGTTACAATCTTAATACCTGATGTATATCTTGTACGTCATATATATATTGAATACAAAGCCTATGGGCAATTCACCCTAAATATCACTTCTGACTTCAGGATGATTTAATTCATTGAAATCTAGACTCTCTTTGCAATCGTTTGAAGCTCCAAATGCAAGCGAGTTTCCAGAAAAATCCCTAGATTTATCGAAGCTATCTGAGAACCCTAAAGTACCTGAACTCTCACCCCTAGCTGATAACTCATATGAATGATCATGACTCACAGTTGTACTATTAACAAACACATCAGGATTACTAGAACTCCTTTCCTCAAACCCATCATCATGAGCTGGAGATACAGTGGTTTCAGTTTCCGTACCTAACCCAAGGTCTTTCGAAAAAGAATCGTACCTTTACCATTACAAGTTTCATCGATTCAAAAGGAAATAACGGAAGTAGGAGAGCTTCGGCAGTACCTAATATGGTGAAGTTGGTAGGGATGTCGGATGCAAGTATAGGTTGGACAACAGGCGTGGAGAGTTTACCACTTTTACAAGAATTTGGAACAACTGCAGCAACAGGAATCTTATGAATATCGATTGGAACAGCTCGAGGAAGACCGTGATGTGGTATCGGAGGACCTTCGTACTCCAAAGCAAACGAGTACGGTGCTCCTCTGTCGTCGGAAACCATTCTACCTCTTTTTTATTACTAATCGGAAAACCAAACCCTAATTTGAGTACGTTTGTGATTGAAAATTGAAATTGAGAGAGAAATGATGTTTGCCGGAAGATGTAAAAGCGTTGAGTTGGTTAGGATTCCGGTGAAGTGGATTGAAGAAGATGGATTGTGAGGGATTTGGGAATGAAAAAGAAAGATTGGGGGAATGGGTTTTGGGAAAGTGAGGGTGAGGTTGGAGGGAAGCGTGAAAAGGACAGGAAGAAAAAAAAGGTGAGAAGAATAAGCATATGAATATGATCAAGAGAACCTTGTCCTCTTTCCATGGCCATCGGAATCCAAGCTATTTATTTTTTTCAAAAATAAGTAGCAAAAGCTTATTTTATTGTTTCAACATGTTTGTAAAACCTATTTTAAAATTTGTAAGTTTATGTGTTATTTATATCACCTATTTTTATATTTTATTAAATATGAAATATATTGTTTCATTTCAATCGTATGCATTTAAGATTAATTTTATAAATATTTATTGTTTTGATTTATATATATATTTAAATTTTTATTTTTGTATTATATGCAATTGTTTTAAAAAAAAAGTCATAAGTTGATGTTAATAAGAAACATTGTTTTAAAAAAGTGATTACTAAAATCAATGTATAATTAACACATTTCTTTTAGCAAGACGGGTAACTGGGTAAGTGAAGCGATCACAAAGTTCTAAAATTCTATCCCAAAGCATATTATATTTGATGAATAATAATTACGAGTCTAACTTTATTTTCTCTTATTAAAAGTATTAGTATTAATTAATTAACTCTTATAGAAAATAGTTTAAAATTTTACGACAAATATTTGTATCTTCCTTTTTTGGTCCAGTCGCGTCTCAAAAGCAGAGTTTGGTCCCTTTCTTTTTTAGGTGATTCGTTTCTCCAGGACAGAAATCATATAATCCAGAGCAATAGTTTCTTACAAACTTGTAACATACTACTTGGAAGTTATAATATGCCTTGGCTTTAGTATATTTAGCTCTGAAGAAGTGGATATCGAATTTTGGTTTTTATATTTTTGGCGGGGGTGATGAGAAAGGTACGACACGATTGAAAATGGCAAGTCGGACTATTTGACCAGACCGGGGTCCATGTCGGACGCAACTCTTACATGACCAGACCCGGTCTGAACCACTAGAATTATTACTTCCTCCGTATCAAAATAAGTGACACAAATTAGCTTACACGTTTTTTAAGGTAAAAGATTAAAGTATAGGTTAAAATATATTAAAGTACATAATTAATGGAGAATGGGTCCCACTTTTTTTGAACAAAGTGATATTAATGAGTTTTAAAAGTAAAAGTAAGGGTATAAGGGTAATTTCATTTTATTAAAGTGGATAGTTAGTGGGTATGGGTCCCACTATTTTAACCAAATAAGGAAAGTTTTCAAAGTGTGTCACTTATTTTGATACACCCCAAAATGGAAAGTGTGTCACTTATTTTGATATGAAGGAAGTACTAAAACCTGATTTGGAGGAAAAAATAGTAGGGAATATTACTGTACGTCATATACAAGGTATTAAATACCCTGCGCTTCACTGCGGGATTGTAAATCAAGTAAATTTTTTTTGCTAATCTTACCATAGAAGATGTAAAAGTAAACAATTTTTTTTTTGTGTAATTAGCTTATTTGTTTACTTATCTCAAGTAATATCAATACTTCAGTTGTAAAATGTTTTACTTTATATCCATATTTAGAAACCTTATAAATTACTTATCCATATTTAGAAACCTTATAAATTACTTAATTGGAAATCTTAAGTCATTAAGAACCTATGAGTTTGGGTCATATTTCTCAATCAAATAATTCATTCCATACAACTTAATCAAATATTAAAAAGCAACTCACTCAACCAAAAGATACACACTATCTCGATATATTTGTAACACCGGTTTTTGACACATTGTTATTCATTCAGAATGTTTTGTTTAAATCATATTTTGATACTATGGATTTTTGTATTAAATATGGAATATTTTAAAGTTTAAATTGTTTTGAAAAATTGAGGTGTTACAACAAATGTAAGCTTAAGGAATACAGTAAACCAATTGGAACCACCGATTTGAGATAAACATCGTGAGTCATTTAAACAGGTTCAACGAATTTGAAGACATTGACGATGACGTAAGCTAATGAAGAACAAAACCCCATGTGAATCATTGTGAGTGAAATTTGGTACGGCCAATTGTGCATCTTTCGATCTAAGATATATTTGTTGTACACGATTACAGTGAATCAATGTTTGTGTTCTTCCCCGTGATGATGATGAAGGTCAGTGTTGGAGCAAAACACAGATCAACTTATTACTGATGCTGCAGTTAGTACTGATCACTTAGTACTGATGGGGCAGAATTGATTAATACTGAGAAGTTGATACTGATGATACTATAACTAAGTTACTACTGATCATGCAAAAGATTGAAGATACTACTGATCATTAGTAGTTACTACTGACGATGTATCTGGACTTACTACTGATCACCAGACTTACTACTGATGTTACATATTTACTACTGGTGATGAGTTTTACTACTGATGACGCGTTTTTGAAGAATATCAAGTCCGAGATCTTCGTATAGATAGTTATAGAATGTAAATCAATGTATATTATTATTATTCGATGTAAATCAAGTCCTAGAATAACTAGGGTAAATAGTTTAGCTTCAAGGACTATTATAAATAGTTCCTTACGAATTGTAAACGTACGTGTGTATTGTTAACTCAATAATATACATTGAAGCTTTTTGTGAAACTGTGTTCTTAATATTCTCGCATATTGTTCTTACAGTTCATTGTTCTTAATATATTGATATAGTGTTGATCCGCTGCAACTTCTATCATCAATTAGATCTAAGGTGTTCATTAACTTATTTATAGTTAATCGATCCTAACAAGTGGTATCAGAGCTTATTGGTTCTAGATCTACTATTTGTTAAGAACAACAAAAAGTTTTAATCTTTAAAACACACATTATTAATCATGACTGATAATAATGAAAGCACTCAGGCCAACAAAATTCCTATACTCACACCCAACAACTTTGGGATGTGGAAAAATCGTATTAAGCAATACATGCTTATTACAGATTATTCTATGTGGGAAGTTGTCCTTGAAGGAAACAAAACTGGTCCTGGTCAAGCAAGCAGCTCTGCAACTGAGGCAGACAAACTTAAATGTGAGAAGGAAAAGAAGGACAAGGGCATCGAACTCAAAACTCTAAGCACTCTATTACTGGCCATTCCTAACGATTATCAACATCTCTTTGTTGAATATGATGATGCAAAAATACTATGGGAAGCACTGGAGAAGAGATTCGTTGGGACAAAGAGCACCAAGAGGAATATGAAGTCTGTTCTCAAACAAGACTTTGAAAACTTCAAAGGAAAACCCAATGAAACACTCACTCAAGTGTTTGACAGATTCAACAAACTAATTGGTGAACTTAACCAGGTTGGGGTTAAGATGGATCAAGAAGATGTCAACATGAAGTTCCTAAGATCTCTTAGTGAAGAATGGGCCATGTATACAGTGGTATATAGACAAAGAGATGCTCTAGAAGAAAAGGAGTTGGATGAACTCTATAATGATCTCAGAGTATTTGAAACTGAGGTAAACCAAAAGAACCCTTCTATTTCTTCTAATAATGCTGCATTTGTCTCTAGTACAGGTCAAGGTCAGGAAACCTCTATAGGAAAGGCTGCAGATTCTGAAGATGCTGCAAGAGAATCTTTCTTCACTAGTCATGTGCATACTGCATTGATTAGTGATGACTTGGAACAATTGAACCCAGATGATCTTGAGGAGATGGATCTTAAATGGCAGATGGCAATGCTGAGCCTAAGGACAAAAAGATTCTTAAAGAGAACTGGTAGGACAAGCCTCAACTTCAACAAAGGTGACAAAGCTGGATTTGACAAAACTAAAGTCAAATGTTACAACTGTAACAACCTTGGTCACTTTGCAAAAGAGTGTCCTCAGCCAGACAAAAGATCAAAATCAACTTCCCTTGTATCACAACAAGGACAAGGCTATGACTGGAGCTTCCAAGCAGAAGAGCATACTCAAAATCAAGCTCTCATGGCCTTTACTGACAACAAAACTGAGGTAAAACCTAAACCTTGTACTTCTGAATGTGCTAAAATTGTTAAAAACTTAGAAAAAGAAAACACTAAATTAAATGAAGATTTAGCAAAAGCAGTCAGAAGAAATCATGAGTTTGATAGTGTGATTGCTGATCAAGAACATCAAATAAAGGTTTACAAGATGATTGATCAACGAATCAAGGAAGAATTGCTTCAAGCTGTGGATGAGAAAGAGTTCTATGAAACAAAAAATAAAGAACTAACAAGTAAATTAGAAGAATGTCAGCTTGAAATTGAACAAAATAAATTAACAATTAAAAAGTTTGAAAGAAGCACTAAAATTCTAGATGAATTAACTAATAATCAAACTACAGAAAAGGTTGTTCATGGGGTGGGATATCATGCTGTACCACCTCCACATAAATTCATTCATCCACTTAAAAACAGTTCAGAAAGAATCATTAATGAATTAAAAACTGAAAATCAAACTGAATCTAATACTGAAACATCTGAATCAAATGATTCTTCTGATGATGAGCAATCAATTGAATTTACAATATCTCAAAGTGAATCACCAAAATCAACTGATACAAGTTTTCACACAGCTCAAAGTCCGAATGGATCTCCCAAATATAATGCAGATAATGTACCAAAAATTTTAACAAGGGGGAATGAAAGAAATAAAAAACAACTCTTAGACCAAAGAATACCTGAAGGTGCTAAAAATAAGAAATTAAGATGTGTTATATGCAATAAAATGAACCATTTAGCAAAGGATTGTCACTTCAATCCAATAAACTGCAAAGAGTTAAAAGAATTTAAAATTTTTAAACAAGGATCAAAAACTCAAAAGTTAAAAAATACTACTGGTCCTTCAGTAGTAAATACAATCAAAACTCAAATTGCTGAAACTCCAAGATTTGGAAGAAATGCACCAAGATTTGTGCAAAACAGAAGAGTTGGCAGCCCAAAGAACAGCAATTACTTCAAGAACAATGGAAAATCCAATCAAAATAAACAATATTTTAAATTTTCCAACACCAGTAGAAACTCTAACAAATTTACTACTGGTGTTAACCCTAATTATAATGCTGTATGGTACCAGTACAAGAATACTACTGGTAAAAACCCTAATTTCAAAAATACTACTGCTCCCAAAATAACTTTCAAAAATACTACTGGTGGTAACTCTAAAAACACTACTGGTCATTCTAAACATGGTAAGTACCCAAATACTACTGATCCATCTGTAGTAAAGTATTCAAAAGCTAAAAACAATAGGTATAAACAAAGATCAGTAGGAAATTCTCACACCAGTAATAACTCCAAAAGGACAGTAGTAAAACAAAACACCAGTAATAAACAAGTATGGGTACCAAAAGTCTTTAAAGTTAAATCCCCAAAAGCTTATTTCTCAAAGGATGAACCCAAGACATATAAAGCTTGGGTTCCCAAACTTAACTAATCCTTTACTCACTTGTGCAGAGCATTCAGATCCCAGAAGAAGGAAGAACTTGGCATATTGATAGTGGATGCTCAAGGCACATGACTGGAAATCTGCAAATTCTTAAAGATTTCAAGTCATTTGATGGAGGATATGTGGCATTTGGTGAGAATCCCCAGGGAGGTAAGATTACAGGTAAAGGTACTGTTACTAATGGAAAAATTACCTTTGATGATGTATTTTATGTAGCTGAACTAAAATACAATCTTGTCAATGTGTCTCAAGTATGTGATAAAAAGAATAAAATTATTTTCACAGACATTGAGTGCATCATTCTTTCTCCTGATTTTATTTTAGATGAAAAATATGTTGTTTTAAGAACTCCAAGGAGAAACAATGTGTATTGCCTAGATATAGGGGGAGAACTCATTTCTACAAATGAGGTCAACTGTTTTATATCCAAGGCAAACACCACTGAATCAGAACTATGGCATAGAAGGATGTGTCACACAAATTTTAAAATATGAATAATTTAGTAAAAAGAAATCTGGTCTTTGGACTTCCTCAAAAACAATTCATGTGTGATCATCATTGTGTTGCATGCCTAAAAGGTAAACAACACAAGACTTCTCATAAGTCCAAAACTGTGAACTCTATTTCTGTTCCTTTACAGCTCTTACATATGGACCTTTTTGGACCTACAAATGTAATGAGTATTGGAAAGAAACAATATTGTCTTGTTATTACTGATGACTTTTCCAGATATACATGGGTTTTCTTTCTCAGGACAAAGGATGAAACAAGTGAACTCATAAAGAACTTAATTGTCAAACTGGAAAACACATCTGATCAAAAAGTGAAAGCCATAAGATGTGATAATGGCACAGAATTTAAAAATGCTAACTTAATTAACTTTTGTGATCTTAAAGGTATTGACAGGCAATACAGCTCACCTAGAACTCCACAACAAAATGGTGTAGCTGAAAGAAGAAATAGAACCATCATTGAAGCAGCAAGATCAATGCTTGCAGACTCAAAATTACCAATTACTTTTTGGGCAGAAGCAGTTAATACTGCTTGTTATGTTCAGAACAGAGTATTAATAGTGAAGCCACATTTTAAAACACCATATGAACTTTTCAATAAAATAAAACCTTCTATAAGTTTCTTAAAATCATTTGGTTGTCCTTGTACTATTTTAATTACAAGAGAACAAATTGGTAAATTTGACTGCAAAGCTGATGATGGAATCTTTGTGGGATACTCTACTCAAAGCAAATCATACAGAGTATTCAACAAAAGACTAAGGATAATTGAAGAAAGCATCAATGTATCCTTTAATGAAAATGTACCTAATGAACAAGGAAATGGTCCAGATTGGCTATTTGACATAGACAATCTAACCAAATCCTTTAATTCTAATATGAATTTAAATGTAGGTAATTCAAATTGTCACAATCAAAAGGAAGGAACATCATCAGTTAATACTGGTCAAGAGGAAATGAGATACATTGTAGTTAATACTGCTCCAGTAGTTAATACTGATGTCAGTAATAACTCAAGTTCTGGAACCAGTAGTAACTCTGAGAATGAGGACAGTAGTAATTCAAATACTACTGATACCAGTAATAGTACTCAAAATACTACTGGTCCCAACAATAACCTAGATTCTCAAGATACTACTGATACCAGTAACAACAACAACTCTACTGATCTCAATGAAGATAATAGCAGTAGTAACTCTGACCAAGAAGATGATGAACCAAATATCAATGACAATGAAGGATCTCCAGAAAAACAACTACCTGAGATAAATGAGTCCAACCTTGAAAATCAACTAGTAGTTGATAAAGCTACAACTACAAGGACTCAGAAGAACCATCCTTTAGACCTCGTTCTAAGTGATGTTAACTCACCACTACAAACAAGAAGCAAATTAAACAAAAGCTTAACTGCAAATATGTGTAATATAAGTTTAATTGCTAATGAATGTATGTATGAATGCTTTCTGTCTCAGGATGAACCAAAGAAGATTCAACAAGCAATGAAGGACTCAAACTGGATTGAGGCAATGCAAGAAGAACTCCTTCAATTTAAATTACAAGCTGTTTGGACACTTGTACCTCTACCCAAAGGAAAAAGAGCCATTGGAACAAGATGGATATTCAGAAAGTCAAAAATGATATACTACTGGTACAAATTTATGTAGATGATATCATCTTTGGCTCAACCAATGATTTATTATGCAAAGAATTTGAAGAACTGATGCAAATTAAGTTCAAGATGAGCTCCATGGGTCCAATGAACTTCTTCCTTGGACTCCAAGTCAATCAAAGAACTGATGGTATTTTGATAAATCAATCAAAATATGTCAAAGACATCTTGGAAAAGTTTGACTTGAAAGACAGTAAAAGTGCTAGTACACCAATGGAAACACACAAACACCTACATCCTGATGTTGAGGGGGAGGATGTAGATGAACACTTATATAGATCAATGATAGGCTCTTTGATGTACTTAACTGCATCAAGACCTGACATTATGTATAGTGTTTGTGTGTGTGCAAGATATCAAGCAAGACCCAAAGAACTACACTTGCAGGCTGTTAAAAGAATATTCAGATACTTGAAAGGCAAACCATCACTAGGTCTATGGTATCCACATGATTCACCATTTGAACTCATAGCCTATATAGATAGTGACTATGGAGGTGAATGTCAAGACAGAAAGTCCACTACTGGTGGATGTCAATTCTTTGGATCAAGACTGGTGTCATGGCAATGTAAGAAGCAAACAAATGTATCAACATCTACTGCTGAAGCAGAATATGTAGCTGCATCTGCTTGCTGTGCTCAAGTACTATGGATTCAAAATCAGCTTCTAGACTTTGGTATCTCTATCCTTAAAACTCCTATTTTTATTGATAATCAAAGTGCTATTAGTATTGTGAATAATCCAGTAAAACATTCAAAAACTAAATACATTGAAATAAGATTTCACTTTATAAGAGATTGTAATGAAAAGAAATTAATCAAAGTAGTTAAAATCAATACTGATGATCAATTAGCAGATCTTTTTACAAAAGCATTTGATGTAGGAAGATTCAACTTCTTGGTTAGCAGTATTGGAATGATTTTAATAACTTAAAATCTCTCTTAAAATCATGTGTAAAGTTAGTGTTGTAAAATATTATTTATTTACTTAAATGTTTTACTACTGGTATATCTGCATTACTGGTAAGAAAGTGTATGCACAAAATACTACTGGTAGTTCATTACTACTGGTGTATATTAGGTTTACACAAATACTACTGGTAAGTCAGTACTACTGGTATTCACATATACTATTGGTCTTGTGTGTTAATGGTTACTACTGATGTCTATAGTTACTACTGATGTCAAAATCCTTAGTCATTACTGATGTTAGTAGATACTACTGACGTTTTACTACTGATATCTTAATTACTACTGGTCTTTCAGAAACACAATTACCAAACTAACCCCCATGAAAATAACCGTTATGTTATGATTCGAAGGATATTTTAGTAGTTTTGCAGGTTAAATCGAAAGATATAAAAGGCGGCAGACGATTAGTGTAGCATTATCTTCACTTCGATTTGCTAAAACCTCTCGATAAACCCTAGTTTTCGATCAAAAACTCATCTTCAGTCTTAAAATTCTTAAAATTTTTCTCTCAAATCACTGCAAAATGGCAACTCTACAATCCCTCAATGTTCAAACCGATCTCAAATACTCAGAGTTCCACAACATGTGTGCCTTTCTACGCAATCCAGACGGAACAAAGGACTTCAGACCAATCGTACACTTCTTGAAAAATTCCTACATACGATTCGCATTAACGGTGAAACCGAAGGCATACCAACAGCACTTGGTGGATTTCTGGACCAATGCTGAAAGAACGGAGGGTGCAACTGTACCAATGATCAAATCATCTGTGGATGCAAAAACGATCACCATCACAGAACAATCTATTCGACAACATCTTCAACTACACGATGATTCAGGTATGACTACTCTTCCTAAGGAATTCATTGCTGAAATTTTAAACAAAATGGGATATGAGGGAAGACTAAACATCGTAACTTTTCAAAAAGGCCTTCTCTCCCCACAATGGAAATTTCTTGTCCATACTATTCAGCATTGTATTTCTCCAAAAAGGAGTACTTGGAATGAGTTTAACAGATCAATAGCATCTGCTGTTGTCTGTCTATGCACAGACCAAGTATTCAATTTTTCTCATATGATTTTTGAAGGTATGTTGGGAAATCTTAACTCTTCAAAATTTTTAATGTATCCCAGATTTATCCAACATATCATTAACATTGAATTACAAAACTTGTCAACTCCCAAAAATATTTTCATAATTCCAGAGTTGAACAAGAAAGTTTTCTCAAATATGAGAAAACAATTTAAATTTTCGGGCAAGGAAACCCCTCTGTTTCCTAATATGATCAAAGATCACACACCTATTGGAGAGGGTTCAATCAAAGATATAACCCAAATTGAACCTCAACCCACTCCATCACCCCCAAATACAGCCCAAACACCACCCCATATAGCCACTCAATCATCCACTCACTTAGAAGTCCTGAATGTGTCCCAGGAACTTGATATAAATCTGCAGAGTGCTACTCTTCACTCTGTGGAAGACCTACCAGATCAAACCAAAAATATTTCCACACTCTATAAAAGAAAGAAATCTTTAAAGGACACCAGGGGACAAATCGAGTCACACCCCAGGCTCAAAGAGTTGTCCTCCAAGGAGGAGAGAGGACATGAGGGGAGGGCTTTCACTACTGATGCCCCAAAGGTGGGTGCACAGGATAGTGAAAACATCACTAAGACCCAAACCTCGGCAACTTTAAGTGATGACTCTTTTGAGGAATTACTTAAAGGACCCCGGTGCCAAGAAACCAAAAGGGGGGACATCTCTGCTTCTTCTAGGAAGAAGAGAATGTCTAAAAGACCCAATGAATCACCAAGCAGTGATGAGGGCAGATCTGTGGAATTGATGGAAAGGAAGGAAAACCTTAAAACCAATGTACCTGTTAGTAAGCCCGATGATCTTGCTAGATGGAGTGAGGGCAGTATTAAAATCACTCAATTGACGGAAAAAGTGGATTCTCTTGAATCCACAGTACAAAATTGTCTTGAATACTTAACTAACCAAGGGAAAACAATGGCTGCCATGAAAAGGCATGTAAACACCATCAACAGAAGAATGAGATTCTATGAGCGTAGGCTTCATCAACAAACCAAACTCATCAGAATATTGAAGAAAAAGATTGATGATAGTGAGGCTCCACCAGTTGAGCTCACTAAGGGGGAGAAGGATAACATACAGACAATGATTGATGAATCTATTGCAGCAGCAGCATCCTCCCTCTTAAATTTAAAAGAAACAGAAGTTGATGAAGGCCCAGAGATGATGGTTACAGAAGAAGAACCAATTACTACTGCTCCTACTAAAGAACAAACAGAAAAAGGAACACCAGTAGTAACTCCTACTACTGACATTATAGCAGTAGTAAATGAAGAAGAGGAATTAAAAGCAGCAAATACTACTGATGCCCTATCAGTAGTAACTCCTGAAGTTACACCAGTAGTAACTACTCTGGTTACTACTGAAGAGGAAGAACTACATTTTCCAGAGCTAATTGAAAGAGAGAGACATGTCATCATTACCAAACCACCAACACCTGATCAACCACTTATCATACCTGACATTGATGATAATGTGAATTGGTTTGAGGTTGATGAGTGCTCACTTCCTCCACATCCAAAAATACTTCAACAAGATGAACTTAGATCATTTTCTCCTTCTGTAATAATAAGTGGAGTGCCAGACATGAAATATATTCCACCTCCACCTTCAGCACATATTGGAAAGGGTAAAGAAATATATGATGAAGATTACCCTAACAGAGCTCTTGGTCATTACATGGTAAACAAGATAAATCTTGTTAGAGCTGATAAACAGTCTAAATGGAAGGTGAAGCATAAGAGATATTGGGAGAAGGTAGCTAAGTATCAAGCTCTTGAACAAAAGAATGATAAAATAGAAATTCCTGTTCAAACACCTGTTCAAATTAAAGATGTTCAGATAGAAGCCCAAGAAGCAGAATTCAAAAGGCTTAGAAAAGTAGAAGAAGAACATCTAAACTGTCTTGAAGATCTTGTAGCAGAATGTAAAAGAACAAAAGGTGATCTACCTGATGATATGTTTGAACAGAAGGCCAACATGATTGAATATTTAAAAACAAAAGGGATTAGTGCAAAGTCATTAGGAAGAATGAAGATGATGACTATCATTGAAAAATACTGCACTGCTAAGAAGAAAGACTTGGCTGCACAAGAAGCTGAAGAATCAAAGAAAGCCAAAACTTTAATCCCAATCAGCTTAAATTTACTCAAGGCTGGTAGTGTTTCAACTGTTGGTGATACTTCAACTCCCCAATCTAAGAAAAGAAAATCTGTTGATCAAGAACAAAGCTCTAAGAAGAAGTCAAAACAAATTATACCTGTTCTTGAAATGCCAGTTGCTCCTCTACAGAACAATCCAATTCTTAACTGGAGAGTGATGCAGAACAATGTCATAGAGGTCATAAGGGAAGACAAAGTTGTACAGAGATTCACTGGATGGTTACCCTTAATCAGATCATGTTCAAGAAGTGATGTAATCAAACTTCTGATTATTGGGAAACCAAGAATGACAAAGAAATCATGGAAAGAATCTGGAGCTGGATATTTAACAAAGATGATTGATGCTGCATTTTATCCAGACAATTATCCAGAACAATTTACAAATCCAGGTAATGTATATGCTTGGAATGTCATTCCTACTGCAAATATGTACTTCTTTGAGAAATCAGGCAAAGTGTGTGAATTGTACTTATATGAGAAAGAATATCCACATTCTGAGAAGACTATGTATCAGATATTCATAAATACTTTGATGAAACCCTATGATGCTGTTATGTTCCAAAACAAACTGAATTATTTTACAAAGAGGAACAGCAGATATATTATTGAACAAAGGCTTCAACAGAATCAAAGAACTCTTGAGAAAAGAAGAAAAGAACAAGAGGAACAAAAGAAACTTGATTGATTAAAAGATGATCAATAAGTTTAGGGGGAGATTGTTGGAGCAAAACACATATCAACTTATTACTGATGCTGCAGTTAGTACTGATCACTTAGTACTGATGGGGCAGAATTGATTAATACTGAGAAGTTGATACTGATGATACTATAACTAAGTTACTACTGATCATGCAAAAGATTGAAGATACTACTGATCATTAGTAGTTACTACTGACGATGTATCTGGACTTACTACTGATCACCAGACTTACTACTGATGTTACATATTTACTACTGGTGATGAGTTTTACTACTGATGACGCGTTTTTGAAGAATATCAAGTCCGAGATCTTCGTATAGATAGTTATAGAATGTAAATCAATGTATATTATTATTATTCGATGTAAATCAAGTCCTAGAATAACTAGGGTAAATAGTTTAGCTTCAAGGACTATTATAAATAGTTCCTTACGAATTGTAAACGTACGTGTGTATTGTTAACTCAATAATATACATTGAAGCTTTTTGTGAAACTGTGTTCTTAATATTCTCGCATATTGTTCTTACAGTTCATTGTTCTTAATATATTGATATAGTGTTGATCCGCTGCAACTTCTATCATCAATTAGATCTAAGGTGTTTATTAACTTATTTATAGTTAATCGATCCTAACAGTCAGGGACGAGAGTGTTAAACTCAAGAAGAAAGAGAAAGAAAGTTTAGGTACAATCATTAAAGCATGGGTTACAAATTATTTAGGTAAAAAGACATAAGTACCCTCACATGTCTCGCACGTGATGCGACTTAACGGCTAAAAAGAGACGGAATTGGACGGAAGGATAGAAAAGTGAAATCCAAAAATCTTTAGGGACAAAAAAACCGAAGAAAAAAGTATAAGGACAGAAACGCAGAATCGGGTATACCACAGGGACAATTTCTGTAATTTACCCTAAAAACAAAGTACAACTATCAGGTGATAATTGAGTTCTAAGAGGGCTCGGTGTGGGGGTTTTATAGACCCACCCAAAAAACTCCATAGCGTCGCCAATGCCAAACCGCCCCCTCCGTTTAAACTTTATTCGCCATGGCTACGGCGAAACGCCAAAGGGAAGTTATAAGCCAAAAAATACTATAACTACCTCTCCACACCTTGTACTCTAAGGATGCGAATTCAATCTATTCATTAGGCAAACATTTATGACCAGGGAAATGGAAACAACCACAAGTGAACAAAAATCGTCAGACAGTCTCACAGAGTCACAGATGACCCAAGCCCAATCCAAAAAGTCCCACAGACTAATAATGACCCAAGCCCAAATTTACAAAAAGAGAATCCCAGTCCTATAAAGACCCAACAAACAACTCAGTTAGGATAGCACAAAATTAAAGCCCAACAAACAAATCTTTCAAAAACATAACATGTTGACAGAAGCAGAAACAGCAACATAGTTCGCAGATAATATTCAATTTCCTTGATATACATCTTAATATCACTTTGCAAACCATCGTGAAGAACGGGCACATACTCCTCAGTGAATCCATTTCTAGAAGAGGTTGATGAAAGAGTTGTATTAACTTGCTTACTTCTAAATCCACCAAGAGGAGGACGACATCTGAATTACTTACTAGTTATGAACTTATGGTTTATGTAGAAGCCTTATATATCATGTTTTGTCATACTAAATCACAAATCAAATTTATGGTAGGTTGAGTGAAATTATGAAAGTAGCAATTCATAAAGTTGGCTTCTGACGTTTCATGGGGGTGTGAGACCTCCAATGATGGAAGTTGCAAATGAATTGGAGCAGATCAAACTTACTGTTTTTAATGATGATAATATTTTATATGTTGTTGGTTCAATTTTATGTAAGATGCATTGATTATATCCTTGGTACAACAATGACCAATGAAAATCGTTAATTTCAACATGAGGGTCCCACACGGTAAATTGATGAAACCAAAGTTTTGGTAAACTTTTTTAAAGTGAGAAACAGTTATGTTATTCAAACAAAAACAGGAGTTATATGCAGCAATGTGCTATAGGGTGGAATGCAACAAGTGTGGAAAATACGGTTGGGGTGGTTGTGGGGCCCATTTGAAGATTTTGTACGGGAGCATAGACGAGGGTAAACATTGTATGTGTCGTTCTTGGCCTGGGGTTATTACTGTTTCATCCAAACAGGCTTCTACTAGCACCACCACTGCAAATACAACTTCTACTGCAGGTAATTTTTTGAAAAGGCGAAAAATTTAATTAAGAACAAACAAAATATACAAATGATGCTTCGAATGGATACAAAAGACATGAAATTGAATGATTTGGCAGGATAGGTTGATGATTACGGAAGCTGGAAGGAAGGATTTATCATTTCCTATCTGAGTTTATTCTATACAATAGATATGATTTTGAGTTTGCTAAGTTGACATGTTACCTATAATAACATTTTCTAAATTAGGTGTCCTACAGACCACGAATGCCACATGGGTATCATTGAAAACAACTCAAACTAACACCACCTTATCCTATCTTCAATTGCACCACACAAATCGCTTTCCTACTTCAATCCTATTGTCTGCAAGTAGTCACTAAAATTCACACTTCACAACAACACACAGAGAAGAACTGAGGACAACAATGGCGGCCTCATTACAAACAGCTGCTACATTCATGCAACCATCCAAGGTTGGTATCTCCAGTCGCTTGCAGCTCAAGTCATCTCAAAGCCTTCCCATCTGGATCTCGAATCACCTGCTCACTTCAATCCGATCTCACCCAAAAATTCACCGATGCAGCCAAAATCGCCGGTTTTGCTCTCGCAACTTCCGCACTCGTACTTTCAGTATGTATTCTCATATTCTTTTTTTTATTATCATTTAATTATTGATCTTAAAACAGGGAGCAAGTGCTGAAGGAAGCCCTAAAAGGCTAACTTTTGATGAGATTCAGAGTAAGACCTACATGGAAGTCAAAGGGGCTAACCAATGTCCAACCATCGAAGGTGGAGTCAACGGGTTCGCGGTCAAACCCGGCAAATACGAGGCTAAAAAGTTCTGTTTAGAACCCACATCCTTCACGGTTAAAGCCGAAGGTGTAAGCAAGAACTCAGCACCCGATTTCCAAAAGACCAAACTCATGACCCGTTTGACCTACACACTCGATGAAATCGAGGGCCCGTTAGAAGTATCTTCAGACGGCACAATCAAATTCGAGGAAAAAGACGGGATCGATTACGCTGCAGTGACAGTTCAGCTTCCCGGGTCCCGTTCTTGTTTACCATCAAACAACTTGTAGCATCGGGTAAGCCCGAAAGCTTTGGTGGGGACTTTTTGGTTCCTTCTTACAGAGGTTCTTCATTTCTTGACCCGAAAGGCAGAGGTGGGTCCACCGGTTATGACAATGCGGTTGCATTGCCAGCTGGCGGCAGAGGAGATGAAGAGGAACTTAGTAAGGAAAATGTAAAAAATGTTGCAGCATCAACGGGCAAAATCACATTGAGTGTGACCTCGAGTAAGCCCGAAACAGGGGAGGTTATTGGTGTGTTTGAGAGCATACAGCCTTCTGATACTGATTTAGGGGCTAAGGTTCCTAAAGATGTCAAAATTCAAGGTGTTTGGTATGCACAATTGGAGTGATTGATAAACTTACAAGAGTTTGTTAATTGTTATTAGCTCGATGTATTCGTTTTCTTGATTTTGTGCTCAACTATAAAACGTTTAAATGAACCGAATCGAGAGCTATTGCGATATATGTTTTCATTACATTAGAAATAAACATGAAATTCGTATAATATCACCAAAAATCGTTACACGAACAATGTCCGTCTCTAAAATGATGAAACCTTAACGAATCTCTAACAATTATCGTCACGCCAACTATTTTCGCCATAAATTTAATCGCATTATGACAATCCCCACAAATTCTTAAATTCTTGAACACAGTTATCGACGATTCACCATTTAGATTCATCAAACCAAAAGCAACCGCAAGTTTCTCACTATGATTACACAAAGTGTCTTCTTTCTCTTCACCATCAAGATCTTGAAGAACATAATCCGTATCAGGCAAGTACCCGTTTTGCCTCATTTTATCACTCATATTACTCAAGAACATGTAAATATCGTCACTATGTTCATTTCGGTTATCACCAACCGTAAAAGTGTGTATCTTGTTCTTCACTTGTACCCAACTACAACCGGGCTCTTTTTTAATTCCTTTATCCCTCATTAATTTCCTAATCTCCGATGCTTCCCCCCATAATTTCGCGTTAACAAAAATATTCGATAATAAAACATAATTCCCGGGATTATGTGGCTCGATTTCAAACAACCGTTTTGCTGCAATTCGGGCTAAATCAACGTTTTTATACACTCTGCAAGCACCGAGTAATGCACCCCAAGCAGAAGCAGTTGGTTCAATAACCATATCTTGTATGAACCGATAAGCCTCGTTTAACTGGCCCGAACGGCTCAAAACGTCTACAATACACGAGTGGTGCTCAGCATCCGGTTCGATGAAATGAACCCGGTTCATTGACCCGAAAACCACGAGCCCGTCGTCTACTAAGCGTGAGTGGCTACAACCCGAAAGAACACCCGTAAAAGTAACTGCATTCGGTTTAACACCCGATTTTATCATTTCATTAAACAACACCAACGCCTTTTCTCCATTTCCGTGCATTGAATTTGCGATTATCATCGTGTTCCAAGCAACTGTATCTCTTTTTGCATAATTTCAAACACCTTTTGTGAAAATTCAAGTTTGCCGCATTTGGCATACATGAATATAAGAGCGGTTAAAGTGGTTATGTCATCTAAGAACTTATATCTATATATATACCCGTGTATCTCCTTACCGCCACGTAAGCTTTCTAAATTTGTACAGGCGGTTAAGACAGCTGTCAGTGTGATCTGATTAGGGTTGAACTTTGCGTTTTGCATTTCGGTTAGTAACCCTAATGCTTGTTGAGTTTGTCCATTTTGCAAGCAACCACAAATAACAGCATTCCATGATGCATAATTTAACTTCAAACCTTCGTTTTTCATCTTTTTGAATATTGTAAGTGCTTTTTCGGCTTCATTGTTCTCAAAATATGCTGATATCATCACGTTATGAGAGACGGTATCTCGATTTACCATTTTATTAAATACTAATTCAGCTTGCTTGATGCACAAGCACGTAGCATACATATCGACAAGTGCACTACTGATATATATATTTGCTATATCTCCATTTTTCACCACAAATCCGTGTATTTCTCTACCTAAATTCAAACATTTTAAATTCGTGCAGGCGGGAAGAATTGAAGAAATTGAAACCGTGTTGGGTTTCACTCTGTTTAAACCCATTTCTCTAAAGGTTTGGAGGCCCGTTCGGGGTTGCCCACAATTAACATAACATGAACAAATTGAAGTCCAAGAGATTATATCTCTAAATTGTAAGTCTTGAAACGCTCTTTTTGCACCTTCAGGATACTTACATTTTCCAAACATATCAATCATTGCATTTCCCAACAGAAGGTCATGATGAAACCCAAATGTAACAGCATCTTTATGAGCTCTTTGAGCTTCAATAAGATTTCCAGATGTTGCACAAGCTTTGACAATTGACAAAAGTACAAATTTATCGGGTTTGATTTCTTTGTTTCTCAATTGGGTGTATAGACTTATAGCTTCTTTTTGGAAACCGTGTCTAGTATAAGCTGATATTAACACCGTTAATGAATGCAAATCTGGGTTAGGAATTTTATCGAACAGTTGGCGGGCACGATGTAAATCACCGGAATCACAGTAGGTTTTGATAAGTTTGAGACTAAGATGGGGCGGGAGATTAGTTGGTAGCTTTGGGAACATTTGAGAATGCATATAAGTTTATGAGAGCAGGTAAGGTCGTTTGATTTTAACGATATTAACGGTATAATATGTATCAAACCCACCCTCTGCGGCTCTGCCTGCTGCCTTAATTCAATTTGCTACAAAGATTTGAGTGAAGTAAGATTTAAAAAGTAAAAGATTCATATAAAGAGTGATTTTATCAAGAAAATTGCTAGATGCAGCTTTAGCCCATAGGCCTGAGCCCAAAAAAACTCAATACAAAATCTAATACTTCCTCGATATCATACATAAATATGATATAGTTTTGTAATTTTAAGGTAAAATATTATAATAAGATTTTTATGAATTAAAATAGATAGTTAGCGGATAATTAGTCATATTCTTTTTAAATAAAATATTGTTAATGATATTTAAAAGTGATAAAAGAGTTATTTTAATTTGTCCTACTTTTTTTACTAAATAAGATTAATTATTAAAATATATCACTTATTTGAAACTACCGAAGTAATAAGAATTGATCCAAAAAAGACCAAAACAATATTTCCTTGCGAGCGATCTTGCTTTGTAATGTTTACCGAACATGTAAACTTCTATTAAACATTTGACCGTTGTTTCCCGCCATAACAAAGCGTACTCATTTTTCTATTCTTCATTGCCTAGAAACACTTCCACTTCCTTCAGCGACAGTTTCTGTCAGGGTCGATCAACATAATATCTTTGTTAATTCAATACAAATTTACTCACAATAGAGCGGATTAATAATATTATGATTTCAAGAAATAGTGACCTAGAGTGGATTAAACCCCCAGCCCTGCCCAATCCGATACCACCACCACCGATTCCTCCTCTTACTACCAATCCAAACCAAAACCCACCTAACGACCCGCCCACCCCACCAGCCCCACCACACAACCCACCCCTACCGCCCCACAGCCCGCAACCCAACCCGCAACCATCGACCAACACCCACCCCATGACCACTCGTGCCAAAGAAGGCATCACCAAACCACGACAAATCCTAAATCTACACACTTCCACCAAACAAAACATATCTCCCACACCATCCACGTACTCTAAGGCATTTCAGGATCCAAATTGGTTGTGTGCTATGAAAGATGAATACAGTGCTTTATTAGAAAATGATACTTGGGAGCTTGTACCCCGTCCCAATGATAGACCCGTTATTCATTGCATGTGGTTATTCCGCCATAAATTTCATGCGGATGGGACGTTACAAAGATATAAAGCACGTTTGGTCGTAAATGGTAAATCTCAAACAGTTGGTATCGATTGTGATGACACTTTTAGCCCGGTGGTCAAACCAGCAACAATACGCACGGTACTTAGCCTTGCCGTCTCAAAATCATGGCCTATACAACAACTGGACGTTAAAAATGCTTTCCTACACGGTGACTTATAGGAAACGGTCTTCATGCATCAACCATCGGGATTCGTTGATAAAAATGCACCCAATCATGTATGTAGACTACGAAAATCCTTATACGGTCTTAAACAAGTTCCATGAGCTTGGTACAATCGATTCGCTACATACATCACCAAATACGGGTTTCGAAGCAGCACTAGTGACAATTCTTTATTTATATATCGTAAAGAGGAGCAAACCGCATACATTTTACTATATGTCGATGATATCATACTTACCGCCACGACCACCGAATTTTTAAAAACCATCATTAGCACTCTTTCACAAGAATTCGCTATGACGGACCTTGAGGCATTACATCATTTTTTGGGAATAGCAATGACACGTAACACTAACGGTTTATTTCTATCTCAGTCACATTATGCTCAAGATATTCTTAAACGTGCATCCATGACAAACTGCAATCCATGCAACACTCCGGTTGATACTAATGGAAAACTCAGCGCAAGCGCCGGAAAACTCTTGACCGACGGCACCTTATATCGTAGCCTGGTCGGTGCCCTTCAATATCTCACTTTTACCCGGCCTGACATATCATACGCGGTTCAACAAATCTGTTTGTTCATGCATGCCCCACGAGATGCTCATTTTAACTTTATGAAATGAGTACTACGCTACGCCAAGGGTACTATAGATCACGGAATTCGCATCATTAATTCCCCCAGTCACACGCTTACTGCATACTCTGGCGCAGACTGGGGCGGGTGCCCTGACTCAAGACGATCAACTTCGGGTTACTGTGTATATCTAGGTGATAACTTAATTTCATGGTCCTCTAAACGACAGACTACTATTTCACGCTCAAGTGCTGAAGCCGAATACAGAGGAGTTGCAAATGCGGTCGCTGAAACTAGTTGGTTGCGAAATTTACTACTTGAACTGCATGAGCCATTACGTAAAGCAACGATTGTTTATTGTGACAATGTCTCTGCAGTATATCTATCAGGTAACCCAGTGCGACATCAGAGAACGAAACATATTGAAATTGATATCCACTTTGTTCGGGAAAAAGTCAAAATCGGTCATATTCGAGTTTTACATGTTCCTTCTGCCTACCAATATGCCGATATTTTTACAAAGGGATTGCCTCGACAACTATTCGAAATGTTTCGTGACAGTTTAAGCGTCCGCTCTCCTCCTGCTTAAACTGTGGGGGACTATTAGTAAATATATTAGATTGTGTATATCTTATAGTTAAATAGATAGATACTAGAGATATCTTTTGTAATTAGAGTTTGTGTATATCTTGTATTGTATACCCTATATATTGATTAATGAAAGTCATTCATTATTCTAATCATAAACACTTTTAATTTAAATATAATTCGTTGCTTAATTTTAATTAAGAAGAACACAAAACCACAAACCATTAAATATATATCAAATATAATTATAAATGACATGGATAAAAAGTTAATGAAAAATTGTTTTATTTCTTAAATGGTACCCAAAATACTTGTATACATACATGTCTATATATGTACATTCTTGTTATAAGTTGTAACTAATTATAAGCAAGCGGGAAAAAACCATATAGAATCAGTAATCATTTTCTAAAATCAACAACCAACACAATAGAAGATGGACAACCAAATTTTTCTGTAGCACATTCATCATTGATTAACAACATCTGTTTAATTAATAGTCAAGCATACGTGTGGATTATGATTTGATGTATAAGTTTGACCGGTCCAGATCACATTGCATGAATCACGACCTACAATTCTTGTTCCACATTTTCAGACAATAACAGATAAGCATATTCTTAAAAACATTTATATATGACCAAAATTTACATGCATAGGAACAGGATTATAAATGGGTATTTCTTAAATGTAATCCTAGTCATTGCTGGTTCAGTTTTCTTGTTATTTTGCCGGCTGTTTGGTGAGCTAATGAACGTGCCAACTCATTAAATTCTTGAAATCCAGTCAGAAATTGCCTCTATATGGAATCTGAGAGTGTAGATCTCTAGATTTATGAATTGTTTAGTTTAATTAAAATTTAGTTTATATACATGATGAAGATGGTAGTAGCTAGTGGATCGTAATTAATACAGCTTTGGTTGGCAGGCTGCACATGATTTCTTTTTCTAAATTATTTAGACTTTGGTAAAAGCTAAAATGGAATGTGGATAGTGGAATGGGTTATAGTATGGTTTAGGGGAAGCTTCCTTGCTCCATGCTTTGTGCTTCATATGCATGATTTCAATTTGAAGTATTATTTCTATTTATCATCTGTTTATGAACAATGTTTTTTTAATATATAGTGTTTTTCATTTATAAAATTTAGTGTTATGAATATATATTAGTTTATAAATATTATATATAGTGTTTTATACGCGAGCATATGCTCCACGTTAAATCATAGAGTGAAATGTGACTTTATACTCCAACACGCCCCAAAATTTACCATAATATTAGTTTTTAAATTAGTCAAAAAAATTCATAAAATATGTCTACATTGAAATATGAATAAATCATAGTCTAGTTAATTAGTAATAGGTGTAATGACCTCTGTTATGTGTGATTATAGAAGCGTTAAAAACAGTCACAATGATATTCTAATTATTGTACATTTGAGTTAAAGACTCATCATCATCGATTCATCTCTAGATAACATGAACGTACAATGCCCGTTTACATTATGAATAACTTTTGGGAGAACTTCTTCATGCCTTTATTAGGGACGTAAACAAGTTAAGCTTTTATCAAGCTCATTATCTAGTTGATCATTTATCGTGATCCACCTCAAGCATATAAACAAACTTGAAACATATAACAAGTCAAGCGCAATCTTATAAGAAGCTCGACTCGAGCTTTACGAGCTTTTCAAATTATATGTAAATAAGTATATGTATAAATTAGAATTCGCAAATGATGTTATGATAGCAATATCAAAACATGAAAGACTTTTGGTACGTTTGTTTTTATCGAACATAATGTACTTAATTCTTAGTATATTCAAAATAAGTTTGGTGACTTGGTCATCATAAATATTTTTTATATAGAACTCGAGCTCTCAGAGCCAACCTGTAGCGAGCTCGAATCTGGATCATGAAGACTTGTCTCAGTTCAACCTTGAGCTTAAACAAAGTTCTTGGGGCTCAACTCTACTAGACTCATTTCCCGCTTAACTGAAATCAACGGTAGTAACCTATTAATTAAATAACTGCCTCAAGCGGATAACGGCAAATAAATAAACGTTATGCCTATCAAAGAAAAATAATATTACCTCATACTAAATCATCATAATTCCCATAAGATTGGTTGGAGGCGTCGGTTTTTTGCGCCGGTTTAGGGACGGCTTGAGGGGAGGGATCAGTTGGTGAACTAGGGCCTAAAAGGATATTTTGTGTGTATTTTATAATGGTGGCTTTAAAAAAACTGAAGGGAAAAGGTATTATTGGCATGAGTATGTCAGTTTAGTGTCGGTGGGAGGTGAGCTGCCGTGACGTTGATTTGACAATAACTAACGGCGTCGGTTTCTACCACTGGCTGGGAGTGGTATAATTAAAAATTTAATAAAAACGAATACAATCTCTCAAAAAGAAAATATAACTTCAAAATTCAGGTACAAGTTAATGGTTTTTGTTGTTTTATACATCATTCGTGTATTTATATTTTTCTTATTGTTTAAGAACCTTGTCGTTTCCTTAATAAAGGAAAAAGTGAGTGTGGAGTGGATATAAATGTAAATTGGTAACTGGGGGCAGCAGATAGCGGTGGCGATGCCACTTTGTTCACCGTTGTACCACGTGGTTGTCTCTTGCCTTTGCACCGTGGCTCTGTGGTCTTGCGGAGCTTGCCACGTACATCATCCGCACGTACTACCCCTTTTAACTTGCTAAAATTACGAAAAGACCCTCACCTCTGTTTTGTGTCGTTATTGTCAGCAGCACACCGTATTTCTAGAAATCAAACAGAGCCAAAACCACGTCATACAACAATTGATACGTCTCATGGTGTTGAAATTTTTTGATGCAAGTTTGCTAAAAATAACCATGTATGATGCGTTGCGTGTAATCTCAATCGTTCACATGTATATAAATAAATAATTTTGACATTATCAATTTAAGAGGTAATTATACGAGACACTTATTTTCTTATTTTATGTGTTCAAGTCCTATAGTGGACAATAAAAGTAAATTAGATGTCGTTTAAAAAAAAAAATCTCCTTTGAAGTAGCTAAGTTTTATTCATGACATACGTAACATAAATGTTATTATGATCATTTCTGAACCTTTCACCTAATCATCTTATAAATATTATTTAGAGGATCAAACTAATAATCTTTAGTAAGTTATCTGGAAGTCTTTAAAATTAGGTTTTCATTAAAATACGATACGTATATATATGACTTAATAAATATAGAATATAAGCACAATGAAATAAAATTGAGGGGAAATAGACATATGGAGTAAATTTCCGGTAGAAAACACGATTACAATGGAATTATTCTAATCAGCTTTATGGGTGATTTATATCGTAAGATAAAAATCTTTTGGCCGTAAAAGATTATTAGCGAATAAATTCCATTTTAGACATGACACACATCGATCTGTCATTTGTCAAGAACTCAAGATGTGAAAATTATCCATCCTTTATTATTGAAGTATAATTTGTACGAAGCCCACCAGAGTATTTACCAAGTAATTTCAAAATAAATGATACACTTTTTTTCTGGAGTGTTTCAAAATAAATAATACATTTTGAAAACTTGTCTTATTTAATAAGTCAACAAGTTATTTAGATAAGGTAAGAAGTGCTTTTTAAATGGCATTTTAAAAAGCTTTGAAAATGAGTTTTCGAAAAGTAAGGGGGTCCTTACTTTTCAACTAATTTTTTAACTTTTCATTACAAACAAGACAATAAGTCAATAAACTAAATCAAACACTATTTTATAAAATTACTTTTTGAAATCAAAAAGTCAATAAAGACTTTTACCTAAAAGTACTTTTGAAGTAAAATAAGCACATCCAAACATACCCTATATTTTGCCTCAGAAAACATGCAACCTTAAGTGTATCACTTATTTTGAAACGGAGTATGTATATATGACTTCAATAAATAATTTGTACAACATGTAAATAACTTCACACCATAATATACAGTTATTATAGTAAGGGTCCGATTCAGTGCAGAAGCGTTTAAAGGTGTAGAACCGCAGAACCATCCTAACATCAAATGTTTTCTATGTTATACATAAGTTGTACATTTTCATACACGCTGTAACACTATCCAATGTTTCCATTTTTCATAAGTTGTACATTTACACATATTTATACATTATGTGTATAAAAAGTTGGAAACATTGAATGTGTAAATGTGTTACAGCGTGTATGAAAATGTACAGCTTATGTATCCATAGAAAATATTTAATGTTAGGATGGTTCTGCGGTTCTGTACCTTTAAACGGTTCTGCGCTGAATCGGACAATATATATATGATTGTAAGGACAATTTTTAACCAATAATTTTAAAAAACTTGGATCATTATTAGAAATTTTGGATCCTATGAGGAAATATTTTTTAACAATGATCCAAAAATTTTAAAAATGATCCATATTTTTTAAATAATTAATTAAGAATTATCCTTACAATCCTCACCAGAATTTGAGTCCACACCCATCTCACTTCATATATCTATGACTATATGTTGTATATAAAGCGATCACTTCTCATTCTCATGAGATCACACACTTTATTGTACTGTTAATAGACATTAAGATTGTATTTAAGGTGATCCTTAATTTTTATATAGTCCCACGTAACAAATCTTAATCATTGATTAATTATAAGTTATGGTTAAGATTAATCACATATTTTATATATGGTGGGGTATTTTTGTCATTTAATTTTTTTTTCATTTTTTTCATTTTTAATTTTAGAATTATTATTAATTTTTTACAATTTTTTTTCCATTAATAACACATAATGTGATTGCATACTGAATCACATTAATAAAAAATTAAAATCAAAAAATCAAAAAAATCAAAATAAAAAAATTTAAGTGCCAAATGACCAAAATTATCCTTAATGTATAAAATATGTGATTAATTTTACCATTAGATTTTATTGATCAATAATTAAGATTTATCCTTTAAAACTATGCAAAAATTAAGGAATACTTTGAATGTTTCTCATAGATATTAATATAAACATAATTTTTCCATCACATCAAAACTTTTACAAGAATAAAACACGGTCATGTGTTATTGGCAAATTATGCCATATCTTAAACGCACATTTTAGATTTATTTCTACTACTTATAAAGCATTTAGAATCTTTCCCTAAATAGCTAGCTGAAAATTCAGCCAAATTCTTTCTATTTTTGTGTCTCCTTCAACTTTTAAAAAAATTGCAGCCGTCCAGATTCGAACGCAGGACCTCCCCTCCATTAAGAAAGCACTTTACCACTGAGCTATAAAAGCTTTTGTTTATTTTTTAAGCTACCACTTATCTTTATTAACCACATGAGATTTATGTAACAAATAAGGAAATTGAGAGGGTTTGGGTAACATATTACGTTCGCATAGGTAATTGTACAACATCAATGCTTGTCGTTTCGATTCCCACAATGCTTGCACGCGTGAACTCTTCAACCATTTAGGATTTCACTTTTCAAAACTCTCATTCACGCAGAAAAGAAAAGCGTCCTCCGACCTCTCACTGGCAACCTCCGACCCTCCGGTCTCCGACAATCCTGTCTCCAATCGACGACCTCAGGTAAGATTTCTGTTACTGATTTAAGCAATTTGTTTGCGCATTTATTCCGGTCTTCAATCTCGACCTAATATCGAGAGTCTTTATGCAATTTGTATAATAATCCTGGGTTTTTATTTGTACTCGGAATCAATATTTAACCAGCTCTTCGTGTTCCTCGATTTTGTGAAATTTCATCTCATACCAGCATCTGTAAAAAAAGGTTAGCTTTTTGTTTGATTTTCTTATTTATAAAATTGGCTGTGATCGAGAGTGTACCTAAATCAAATTTTGTTTTGATTTTTTGGAACTATGTGATTTGGTAACCAAGTGTGGTTGATGGAACAAGATTAAGGTTGCAGAATGTGGTTAGAGTTTCATCCAGCAGCTATGCGATATAGACAATGCAGATTGATTATGTCGTAAATATAACTTAAACAAAACTTTGATGGGTTTTTTGTTTATTTTTGCCGCTGGTGACAACATTTGGACGGACTTCTTCTTAACAAATTTTATATTTTTTCTTCTTCATCCGTGTGTTCCTCAGCAGCATCCATGGTGTGGAGTTGGTTGTCAATTTGATAATGTTAATATTAAATGGTTTGACGGATTGTAAGTTTTTTATCATTTAATATTATTTTTTACAATATGGTGATATGTTTATTTACACAAATGAAGTTTTTATTTGTGATGTCAGAGTGAGTCTTGTCAACCAAGGTTTAAAAGGAGATTTACAATCTGGTTTTTCTCAGGTGTGATTTTGAATAAACCTGGTTTTGCTCAGGTTTAGGGTTTTGAATGTTATTGATTTTGCTCAGGTTTAGGGTTCTGAATGTTATTGATTTTGCTCATATTTTGATTGTTATTTACATGAATGTTGTGAATGTTATTGATTTTGTTTGTTTATCATGCCATAATTATTAGGTAAAAAGATGTGATTAAATGTCAAGAAAGCTCTCGTTATTCAAAGATCAGATACACAAAGACCAGATGTTGACTTGGAAGCATTAGAGGTCTGTCCTTCCAGCCACTGAGAAAAAAACAAGCAAATTTGTACCAAACTCTTTTTTTACTAACGTCTCTTTAAAGAGGCTAACATGCTTCAGATCCAATTACTAATTTTTATAAAATTGCAGGTACAACTGACTGAGCATGAACATAAACTTATTGAAATGAATGCCAACAGCGGGAAGCTACAAGAGACACATAATGAGCTGTTATAGTTCAAAATGGTACGAAAGTTGAAAGACTGTTTTACTTTCAATTGAATTGCTTATATATCCCTGTTAAAGTAGTTACTAGAATTATGTATTTTCTGGTGTTCAGTTGTTTTATGCGTTTTTTTCTTATTTGATATACTATCACTTTTTGTATACTTGAATTTTCCAAAAATAGAATTCGGTGGATAACGTTATTTCATTCAATTTCAGGTCCTCTACAGTGAAATCAAACACACTGTGTCACTTTCATTAACTTAACCATATTACAAAAAGATAGCTAAAACGAGGTCATTCTTTTGTGTGGCTGCTAGGCCTCATTGGTTAAATGCGGTAAGCCAGGACTGGTCCATGGGCCCTACTGGCAAAACGACACCAGTTTCTCACTACCCCAGATTTAAGGATCTCAATGACACATTGGCACCCGTAATTCTGATTTTGAAATTTCTGACTTTTTTTACTTGATTCTGTCAACAGATCCAAAGGTCATAAATACAATCTCTGAGCGGTTTTTTTTTCCCAGATCACCATGGAGTTCCCGCCAGATCATCAAAAGCGGTGATATGCCAGTCATCGAGGTTCTGTCATGCCGTCATGTTTTCCATGTTGAATGTCTGGACCAAACAACACCAAAAACACAAAATGTGACCCTCTGTGTCTTGTATGTGCTAAATCTGAAGCTAAAAACTCCATTGATCTACAAGTTTTATCCAAATTGGAAAATGGGCTCCTACAGCTCAAAATGTTTCGTGAAGATGGCTTGTTGTCTAGACCGTGGGGGTGTGCACAGGCAGGTAATTGTGTTGAAGGTGCACTGAGTGCACCATCACATAATGCTATGTTGTTACTTAAAAGAAATCGGGTAAAAAAAAGTATTTTATTGAAGAAAATTGCCACAGCTGCGGTGATGGGATAGGGTGTTTGAAGTTGGCATGAGTTTGAGGAAAAAATAATGAATTGGTAAGTTGTGTGTAAATATAACTGTAATCCCAAAGTTGGCGTGTGAAATGGTAGTTTTGATTAAGAACTTATTACGAGAACTAAATGGTTTCAATTTTCCTTTTTTGTAATGGATTTTAAAATATCGTATTCAATTGCTAACTTATAAAGTCAATGACGTTTAGGTGGTATTTTTGCTATAAATCTATCAACCATCGAATTTGCTATATTGTAGGTAGGGGTGTACTCAGGCTTATGTTAATATTGGGTTTTTAAACGCAACCCAAAAGACTAATCTGTTTCCTTATCGGGTCTGGTATTCGGTTAGGATTCCTTAAAGTTTAAAATATCCTTACCACCTCCACTATCGCACTTGCCACCATCGTCATTAACCATCACTACGCACCATCACTATTACTGCCACCTATCATCACCACACACCATCACTATCACTACAGGGGACCCGCCGCCGCATTGCGCGGGTACCCAGCTAGTTTTTTTTTGACGACAACAATTGGTTTATGCATCAACTAAAATAGCGTAAACATTTGATAAATCTAGCTTTGCATATAAACATGACACTTTATAAGCACTTATACAACTCTTTCACATCACGATTAGCATATATGAGTGTAATGTGAACTCACATATAATCACTTATTAATTTTTTCTAAAAGGGTTTTCAACCAATAAGATGAGATGGTTCCTTAAAACTATTGTAACACCCGTATTTTTTTTTTAAATATAGTTTAAATCATTTAAAACACATTTTCCCAATATCTGACATATTGTCCAAAATACAGTTTAACAAAAACTTTAAAACTTATATAAGAGTTTACAAAAATACGGTATCACCGAGTATATCAAAACCATAGGCAACGGGATCTACCTATTAGCTCCCGAGCTAAACATCTCTAGGCCACTTCTAGTGCAACCTTCTATCACTTCAAACTTGTACCTGAGTACATAGCCACAAAATAAACGTAGTACGTGAGACAAAATAGTCTCGTGAGATACATGGGTTTTAGACCCCAATAATAATAGTCATTTCATAAATATATAAGCTACATAAATACCGTCTAGTCACCCTGTTGTGACTCTAGCTACTTTGCTTTCTTAGCAACCATATCTAGTACCTAAACGTATAGGTACCAGAAGCCCAATCATATCTAGTACATAAACATATATGTACCAGAAGCCCAATCATATCTAGTACATAAACATATATGTACCAGAAGCCCAATCATATCTAGTACATAAACATATATGTACCAGAAGCCCAATCATATCTAGTACATAAACATATATGTACCAGAAGCCCAATCAACATGTCTAATACATAAACATATATGTATTAGAACCTAACATACCTAGTACCAAACATATGCGTACTAGAAGCACCCGTGTGCTTAGTGTATAAACATATATACACTCGGTGTATAAACATATATACCACCGTCCAGTGACCGGGGGTCCCCCGCGTCACCACCATCTATCTCATACCATAACCTAACAGTTATGACAGTCAAAGCCATCGGCTATCACATCCAACATCAAACAAGTTAGTCATATAATACTAACGACATATAATTAGTTCATCACAGTGTGAACGTACCTGTATGGTCCCATGGACCCGATCATAAGCAACCATAGTTACTTCTACATCTATGAACCCTATGAGGTCCATACTTACTTTATACATAAGATACATTTCTTATTTATCGATAACATAATACTTTTATCTCTTCCTTGACTATAATAGACAATTATTACTAGTCACATCATATTCTTTCTCATATATATTCGTTCTTTACTTTTATTAGTATATCTTACCAATATGTACTCATTACTATAAAATCATTCCCAATTGCTTTACTAATACATATTTATTAATAAAGGCTCCGTATACATTCTTTTAATCAATTACTTCATTATTATTGTTCATTAACATAGATTCCATAATTACTTGAATCTATCATAATTTACCTCAAATTCATCAATCATACTAGACACATTCTAGTATCACATTCTACATACTTTCATACATTTTCAATTACTATCTTTATCAAAATATTTGTTAATAAAAACTGATACTATATCATATGTACTTTCAAAACTATTTGCTATGTACCCAGTTTAAAAGTCTCATGTACTCACCTTAGCAATGCTCTCCAGATCGCGCTGGTTAACCCGAATCCTTGCTTCACAGTCCAATCAACTTCCAAGACTTCACCAGAAGCCTAATACATTTACCACAACATGGTCAACATCACATACTACTACTAATGCGTCCATCTATCTCTAAATAACACTTACTAACACATTTCCCCCAATTATGTTGATTTACCAAACCCTAGGTTTAACCAACCCTTAAGATTCTTGCAAATCATAATCATACACTTGTTTCCTTTATTAATATACCATCTATTAGGTGTATACATCACTTATATCACCATGAACCATAACCCCGCTAGGGTTTTAAACCCATACATCAAAATACATTGATCTAAAGCTACAAAGATCAAGGAGTGAAGATATACTTTTAATCTTCAACTAGGAGTGAAATCTATCAAGATTCGTGGAGGAATCACTCAAGAACTGCACTAGATCTCCAAAAATCGCCAAAGAGGTATCTAGGGTTCGAAGATAGCACAAATGGCTGAAAACCCGATTTTAATGTCTGTCGAACAGACTTCGCGTCGCGAACTAGTACTTCGCGTCGCGAACTACGCGCTTCTTCCACTTCGCGTTTGCTAACCAAGTTGTGAACTACATCGCGTCCACTGGTCTCTTTCCCTGGCATGACTTCCCGATCGGGAAGTCCTACTTCGCGGCGCGAACTTGGTGTGCAGCCAGGGCTGCACTTTTTCGTCCTTGTCTCGACCCGGTTTCGTCCATAACTTTCTCATACGGTGTCCAAATGACACGAAACTAATTCCTACGTTCTTTAAACGATTTATCCTTATTTATCGTAATTTTTATAAATTTATTTATTTACAAATTTCGGGTCGTTACAACTATCTACCCCTTAAAAGGATTCCGTCCTCGGAATCGCTAAAAATTTCAACCCACATACAACCGAGCTTTCCGCTCTCATTCCCTTGTGGTCATTACCATCAAATTTTCCTCATTCCCGTTCCGTTAACATTACATATCCAAACGTTCACCTTAATTCCATTAAGCCCGAACGGTCAAGACCCAAATTTTTTAAAACTTGTAATACTCAAACGGGTCAAAGTCGTATAATCTGACTACAACTATTTCAACTATCCCATTAATCTTTTCACATACATACAATCGGCACATTATGCCCTCGACATTCACTAACCGTTCATAACGAGAGTCAAAGCCCATCCTTGGCTAAGTCAACCAATCACCAATTGGTCACCCTTGACTTACGTGAAGTCAACCATATTCTTTCAACTAACCAATTTCATACTCATGGGCACCATCACTAATATCCCACTTCCGGTTCCACTCATTATTGCCCCCTTAACAATTGTCCCCGTTCTTCCACACTTTCATTTTCTCTCCCAATTATCCGAGAGTCGTACATTCACATATGGTCACCTCGACCTTTACCGATTCTTGACCAACATTTGATCACTCAAACCATCACTTTGTTTTTTTTTTTTTTTTTTATTACCCTTGTGTCGCATCAATCAATTTCATAACTCTTATTCTCAATTACCGGAATTAGTTCTCCTATTGCAACAAATTCCACTATTTCATACAAGTTTACCATACTTTGGTTATCAAATGATAATTTGCTCACTAGGAGTTTCTCTTTCCTCCTATTCTATGAATCGTAGGCATCTCCTACACATGCATGTCCTAAATGCAACCCGCATTTCAAACCGAATTCTCATTTACCATAACATAATAGCAATACTCATTAACCACATGGTTCTACATTCATCATATAAACACATAAACATATACACACATATAGATATACACACCTATATCGTGCCAATTCAATCTACACACTTCTATTGTGCACATATACAAACATATGTATATATCACACCAATACCATCTATACATCTCTATTGTGCACATATACAAACATATGTAAATGTCACGCCAATACCATTCAAATATCTCTATTGTGCACATATACAAACATATGTAAATGTCACACCAATACCATCTATACATCTCTATTGTGCACATATACAAACATATGTATATGTCACACCAATACCATCTATACATCTCTATTGTGCACATATACAAACATATGTACATGTCAAGCCAATACCATTCAAATATCTCTATTGTGCACATATACAAACATATGTATATGTCACACCAATACCATCTATACATCTCTATTGTGCACATATACAAACATATGTATATGTCACACCAATACCATCTAAACATCATCATCATGCACATATACAAACATATGTATGTGCCACGCCAATGTCATCTGACATCCATCTTTTCGCATCGTGTAGCCTTGCTACTATCTTACTCAATCGATCATCAAATCATTCATCATGCATTCTAGCACCTCTCCCACAAAATCCACATTTTCGTTTCCTTCCCTATTCACATGTCTCCCATTGGACATACTACTTGGCACATTTCATATAATATTATCTTTCCATTATTATATGCCTTCCAGGGCCATCACATAATGCACATGCATTGTATCCCGCGGTAACTAATAACATTCTCTAATTGTTGTTTACCGTTTCACTTACACATTAACCATCCTTAACCGGTTCATTTCCTTAACAATTTTCCGAGTCTCTTGACACCGCCGGAGTAGTTACCGCTTCATTCCATTAGACATAAATCACCGGCCAATTCAATCATCCTTGAGTCAAACATTTGACTCCGGCCCACACTTGCAACCCATGACTTAGCACCCAATGGTCTGACACTCGATTTTTCTACTTTCGTACATCGCGGGGCTTAGGACTATTCCTTTCCCAATCGTAGTCTTATACTACACTACGTCATACATTACCACGCTATTGCTATGACACATTTAGCAATAATCGTCCTTTTTACCCTTTATGTTGAGTTCATCAACCCCGTCACAAGACTTGCTATGGCTACGCGCCAACTTTTACTCAATTGATTCCAACGATTAAATTTCGTCATTCCCGACATTTATTCTTTTCCACATAGTTTCCATTTATAAATTCTAAGGCATCACTATACCTTAGTCATTCTTTCCTTTACCGTTCACGTATAATACATTATGTTGCGTATCCGGATTCCTTCCGAATATCAAAGTCCCATTTCCAAAGCTTCTATTTCTATAATTCTCATCCAAACTAACAATTCATACCAAGATTTAGTATTTCATTATACTATCATTCTTTTGTTGACAACATCTACCATTCTCATGGTTCCCCCTTTGACACTACATAGTAGCATCAACCCATATATCTTTACTACATGCGACACACCGGCCCATAATCATTTCCAATGTATGATTTCTATACACACACTAACCGGGAAGACTATTCCCGAAGTTAAATCTCCACATCATACAACTTATCTACAATTTCTATAGGCACCAATTCGTGCAACAACAACAATTAAGTCATAATCTCAAATCATTCATCTTACCCAAGATCTTCGAGGTGGCCCTTACGGGTCAATTCCCTATTTCAACTTACTCGTGAGTTCCTTTCACAACATTTTGTACCGTGCTCTCCTTCACAAAGTTTCATACAACACATTCCACCGTGTCAACACCTCATCCTTCAATGATGGTGACGTCAATGTCGCCATATTGTTCTTCCTTCATTTGCTACTCTCTAGCACTTGCTAAATCTACCGAATCCACCACATCGTGACCTTCGGCTCAAAACTTCCGAATTACACATAGGTTTTACACGATATGAAGACCTTATACAACATTCTTCAATTTCTTCCGATTAGGTCTTGCTACCTATTTATGTAGGTAACTTCCACTACGGACTTCGCCATTCAATGACTCTTCCTTCATACGGGTATTGGAATCATTCCGCCTACTCTCATTCATACGGTTATCATACGTCTGGTTCACATTCTCATTCATAACTCTTCCCAATTTAGTGAGGCTCATTCACTTTTCACATTCATTCTTTCGCCATACTGTCGTATCCAAAAGACAAGATTCAAACGGCCAACTCGACCATCGAAAACAACACAATTAGATCAAAACATGGCATTTCTCATAGGGGTCGACCCTATCTTATCAATGCCCTACGGTCTCGAAAGACTTGACATTGCTCATTTCATAACAACTTCTATAGGTCCCCTTAGGTTCAACCCTAAACTTAACATAAAGTCTCAAGGTCAACCTATCGATCTCAAGGAATCTTACATTCCTATTGCTACAGTCTAAGACTAGGATGGACATCCAACCTAATTCACTTAAACTATAGCTCTGATACCAAGTTGTAACACCCGTATTTTTTTTAAACATCGTTTAAATCATTTAAAACACATTTTCCCAATATCTGACATATTGTCCAAAATACAGTTTAACAAAAACTTTAAAACTTATATCAGAGTTTACAAAAATACGGTGTCACCAAGTATATCAAAACCATAGGCAACGGGATCTACCTATTAGCTCCCGAGCTAAACATCTCTAGGCCACTTCTAGTGCAACCTTCTATCACTTCAAACCTGTACCTGAGTACATAGCCACAAAATAAACGTAGTACGTGAGACAAAATAGTCTCGTGAGATACATGGGTTTTAGACCCCAATAATAATAGTCATTTCATAAATATATAAACATATATATAAGCTACATAAATACCGTCTAGTCACCCTGTTGTGACTCTAGCTACTTTGCTTTCTTAGCAACCATATCTAGTACCTAAACGTATAGGTACCAGAAGCCCAATCATATCTAGTACATAAACATATATGTACCAGAAGCCCAATCATATCTAGTACATAAACATATATGTACCAGAAGCCCAATCATATCTAGTACATAAACATATATGTACCAGAAGCCCAATCATATCTAGTACATAAACATATATGTACCAGAAGCCCAATCAACATGTCTAATACATAAACATATATGTATTAGAACCTAACATACCTAGTACCAAACATATGCGTACTAGAAGCACCCGTGTGCTTAGTGTATAAACATATATACACTCGGTGTATAAACATATATACCACCGTCCAGTGACCGGGGGTCCCCCGCGTCACCACCATCTATCTCTTACCATAACCTAACAGTTATGACAGTCAAAGCCCTCGGCTATCACATCCAACATCAAACAAGTTAGTCATCTAATACTAACGACATATAATTAGTTCATCACAGTGTGAACGTACCTGTATGGTCCCATGGACCCGATCATAAGCAACCATAGTTACTTCTACATCTATGAACCCTATGAGGTCCATACTTACTTTATACATAAGATACATTTCTTATTTATCGATAACATAATACTTTTATCTCTTCCTTGACTATAATAGACAATTATTACTAGTCACATCATATTCTTTCTCATATATATTCGTTCTTTACTTTTATTAGTATATCTTATCAATAGGTACTCATTACTATAAAATCATTCCCAATTGCTTTACTAATACATATTTATTAATAAAGGCTCCGTATACATTCTTTTAATCAATTACTTCATTATTATTATTCATTAACATAGATTCCATAATTACTTGAATCTATCATAATTTACCTCAAATTCATCAATCATACTAGACACATTCTAGTATCACATTCTACATACTTTCATACATTTTCAATTACTATCTTTATCAAAATATTTGTTAATAAAGACTGACACAATATCATATGTACTTTCAAAACTATTTGCTATGTACCCAGTTTAAAAGTCTCATGTACTCACCTTAATAATGCTCTCCAGATCGCGCTGGTTAACCCGAATCCTTGCTTCACAGTCCAATCAACTTCCAAGACTTCACCAGAAGCCTAATACATTTACCACAACATGATCAACATCACATACTACTACTAATGTGTCCATCTATCTCTAGATAACACTTACTAACACATTTCCCCCAATTATGTTGATTTACCAAACCCTAGGTTTAACCAACCCTTAAGATTCTTGCAAATCATAATCATACACTTGTTTCCTTTGTTAATATACCATCTATTAGGTGTATACATCACTTATATCACCATGAACCATAACCCCAAGAGCTAGGGTTTCAAACCCATACATCAAAATACATGGATCTAAAGCTACAAAGATCAAGGAGTGAAGATATACCTTTAATCTTCAACTAGGAGCTCCAAAAATCTATCAAGATTCGTGGAGGAATCACTCAAGAACTGCACTAGAGCTCCAAAAATCACCAAAGAGGTATCTAGGGTTTGAAGATAGCACAAATGGCTGAAAACCCGATTTTAATGTCTGTCGAACAGACTTCGCGTCGCGAACTAGTACTTCGCGTCGCGAACTATGCGCTTCTTCCACTTCGCGTTTGCTAACCAAGTCGTGAACTACATCGCGTCCACTGGTCTCTTTCCCTGGCATGACTTCCCGATCGGGAAGTCCTACTTCGCGGCGCGAACTTGGTGTGCAGCCAGGGCTGCACTTTTTCGTCATTGTCTCGACCCGGTTTCGTCCATAACTTTCTCATACGGTGTCCAAATGACACGAAACCAATTCCTACGTTCTTTAAACGATTTATCCTTATTTATCGTAATTTTTATAAATTTATTTATTTACAAATTTCGGGTCGTTACAACTATCTAGTGACCAAACTTCTTTATTTTTTAAATTTGGTGACTAGCAATGGTTGTTGCAGCAACTAAATGTCCGGTAGGGACACATCGCAGAGGACTCCCTTCAAGGGAGGGACATGTCGAGGGGAGAGGAACAGGCAACATGTTCATGGGGCGACCGATTGCTTAGGTGTGGTTCATTTTGTAGAGAAAAAAGGTTTGCAACCTACAGATAATATGATGCTTGTGAGCTTTCGAAAAACGAACATCTACAGGAGCTAATTTTCAGCATATGATCTGCGCCGAGAAAACAAAAGATTTTTTTAAAAAAAAACAAACAACATGTTAAATGACAACTTAGATGTTAATAATTTTGATTTTTCGCGTACCGACCAACCAGTGTAAACAATCTAAAATTATACTCCAAAATTTTATCAATGCAGCTGCTTATCTGTATGCGTCAGCTAGAGGTGAGCATAAAAACCGAAAAACCGAAACCAAATCGTTAAAACCGATAAAAACGAAACCATTTTCAAACCGATGGTTCGGTTTTAAATTTTCAAGAAAACCAATGGATTCGGTTTGATTTCGGTTTTAACCATAAACCACCTCATTAAGAAACCGCCCAACTAATATTTAATATTATATATATTTTTTTAGTTTTATAAATCAATCCATTTAATTATTGTTTATATTATACTTATATGATACAAAATACGTTTGTATATTGAATTTTTAGGTTGGAAATGATATTATATCTTAAATTATGTTATTAGATATTGAATCTAATTCTCGAAATTAGCAAGTAATTATATATTATTGGTGAAAATCATGTGGGCTTCATTTTAAAACCGAAACAGAACCATTTATTGCCGGAACTCGTTAAAAACCGAAACCAATAGAAACCGAAAGTATTGGATTTAAAAATCTTAAAACCCGAAATTAACGAATTGAATTCGATTTAAGCCTAAAACCGCCTTAAACCATCCCATATAAGCTCCATCAGTCTTTTCTAGAGATGCAAACGGGTACGGGTAATAGCGGGTACTGCAAAACCCGTACCCGACCCGCTATTCACATACCCGCCCCCGTACCCGGTCAAATCCCCGTCGGGTTCGGGTAGAAAAATCCCCGCGGGGTACGGGGAACCCGACGAGTACCCGTTCAATAAAAAAATTAAATAAAATAGTTAAAACATATAATATTTTTAGTCCGTTCAGTCTTATTTCGTTCAATACGTAATGGACAAACGCGAGACGGGCCAGATTTTAACCATTATTAGATTTGGCTAATGAGAGATTAAGAGTTGGGCTAAGTTTGAGAAGTGCCTAGTGGCTAAACCTATATTAAAAAAATTACACATTAATATGTATCCGGGTCGGGTATAAACAGTGCGGGTATTATAAAACCCATACCCGACCCGTACCTGCTCTCGGGTATGAAAGTTAAACTCATACCCGACCCGTTACCCGTTTAAACGGGTAATACCCGCCCCGTAAGACTCGGGTACCCGCGAGTACTCAAACCTGCGGATACCCAAACCCGTGGGTCAAATTTGCATCCTAGTCTTTTCAATATAATTTCTCCGTAGAAGCGTGAATTTACTGTTTATTGATGCTTACAGCCTGGCATCCACACCTCACGGCTCACACAGCTACTCCTGGTCCCACCATCCCATAACTTACAATCCCTATAAACCTCATTAATTACACTTTTGCCATTCCCTGACGTGGAAATCTGATGCATACTCCCTTCCCCTTGCTTATATTTATACACCTACCCCCAACGCCATTTTCATCTCAAACTTTCTCTCCCTAAAAGAAAATGGGTATTTGCAGTTCATGCGATTCAACAGCTGTCGCCACCGCTAAATTAATCTTACACGACGGTAGTCTACAGGAATTCTCATGTCCAGTTAAAGTTGCACACGTTTTACAAAAACATCCTTCAACGTTCATCTGTAATTCCGATGACATGGAGTTTGACGACGTCGTTTCCGCTATCCGTGATGAAGATGTTCTTCAACCTGGACAGCTGTACTTCGCGCTACCAATGAATCGATTGAGGCGTCCGCTTCAACCGGAGGAGATGGCTGCATTGGCGGTGAAAGCCAGCTCAGCATTGGCTAAAAGCGGCGGTGAGAAATGCGGTTGTCGTCGGAAAAATATTTATTTCACAACACCTATGTTTTCCGGTGGTTATAGTCATAGTCATACAAAGAGCTCGGGTCGGGTTTCGGATGTAGGTAGTTTTGGATCTAGAAATGGTGTTGGTAGTGGAAGGAGGCGTAATTTTACAGCGATGTTGAGTGCAATACCTGAATAGAGAGAGATAATTGATACGTTTTTAATGTAAATACTGTAATGATTTTTGAATTTTTTGTAGCGATATCTATTAATTGCTTTAATTGCGAAGCAGTTTATATGTCGAACACCATTTTTGTGGTCATCTTCCAATTTTAACTCCTGAAATGAATTGTTAGGAATGAAAGATTACATGTTCCATGCCATTCTCTTGGTCTTTTCCGTAATTTATTTTTTTATGTGTTTTTATGATTAATAACGTTGCAAGGAGTTCATCCAATCGATCTATTAAAAATATGATCAAATGATCTGGAGTTGTGACTAATAACTTATAATAAAAGTATAAGTTGTTTATATCTTATGCTTGATATAACAAATATTACCCTTATAATAAAGACAGTGATATTCGCACTACAACTGTTAAGTTATCTACTATAATTAATGTTTAAAGTATTTGCATAGTTTGTTGTAAAATTTGTATCGTGTGATACAAGAAGTAAAAATTGTGGTGTAAAAATGAATTCCCTTATAATAAGTCTAGTTATCAGGACGGCGAAACCAAAAGGGGGAATGCTGCTTTGGTAATGGGATAACTATATGTTTTAGGTCATAAATTTGGTAATTTAAATTTGCATTAGGTAATTTATACAGTAACCATCAATTAATTTTTAGAGAGCGTCGGAGTTACATTAATTTTTTTTTTCTCTAGATCAAGCACATGATAAAACCCGAATAAACCTACGTAGTGATGACTAGAAAAAAAGTTAGAAGAGTGACCGAGTCAGATCGTGGAGGCGACCAAACCAGAAACAAAAAGAGGGGAGAACGTGTCTGGTCGCGCTCCTCGTCAGGGGAGGACATATTGTAGACAAGGCGAAATGATATTTAGGCCTACCATTTTGTCTTACTCATAGTCATACCCATTTGATAGAATGATATGTGTATTCCATTAATCCTCTCTTCTAATATTATCCCTTGATTTTGACACGTGTCTTCATCTAATGAATAGGCCTATGAGTAGGACCAAATGGTAGGCCTATATACCATTACTCTTTGATTAATTCTTATATTTGATGGACTAATTTAAAAGTCAACAAACTTATGGATTAAACATTCCCAAATTTGACGATAATTCTTATATTTGACGGACTAAACAACTGTTTAAAACGGTTAAATTCTTAAAAGTACAAAATCAAGGGTTAATATTAGGAATGAGTAGACCAATGTATATCAAATGTTAAAAGTTATTAAAATTTGAGATTTGAAATACCATTAACATTGTAAGAGAACGTATTATCGAGCGGTATATATACTCATTGCTATCCAGCTATAACACAATATAAGGACGCTGCCAACACACGTCGTGTGAGGACATCAGTAGGCGTCAAGCACGTCAACCATTGGCACGGGGGACTTCCTCTTTGGCGTCAGTAAAACCACGTCGCATGTGCGACGTCTCCTCTTCGGCGTCAGTAGCATGTTGTGAGGGGAGGAAGGAATATGTTAATATTTTTTAAGTGGGGATGGGTTTACTGATGTGTTGTTGTTGGCACGGCATTGTCAGTAACCCGTCGGTAGGGATGTGTTTAGTGATGTGTTTAATGACGTGTCACTGTTGTGGGAGGCCTAAGTGTCGCTATAGCATCTCAACCAAAGCTATAACCTTCTATAATCCATTTTCGCCATAGCGTATCCGTCAATGCCATAATCTTCCGTTGACCATTTTTCTTATTTCTTTTCATACACAACGGCTAGAAATCGAGCCCCATACGGTGTTGGAACCCGATGACTACTCCTAAAACGGCTATTTTCAAGTTTTTTTCTTCTTTTAATTGATTTTGTAGCTTTTTTATTTAATGTATTTTTTAATAAATATTTTAACATATTTTAATTTTTAGTTGTTAATTTGTTAAAATAAAACGAAAAATGAAACAAAAATACGTGACCTATGTCACATGTAACATTGTTATAATAAAAAATGTTATAAAGTAAGAAATTCAGTTAAACAAATAAAAAGTGAGTTTTCCCCGTTATCTAATTTTTCTTCTCAAATATCCAATTTGAATATGTTCTCCATTTCCAACGTTTACTTAATTATTTTTCCCACAAAAGTACGACATGTTTCTACAATAATAGAACTTCACTATTTAATTTATCCAAAAAAGTTGAAAAGTAAAACAAAACTTTTGAACCATAACTAAAGACATGGGTACATGTAGAATAAATCTTGGTCTATTTGACGTCTAAAATGTTTGAATTCAATGATATTGTGTGGTAATCACGTTACGTTTCTATTGGAAGATCTCCAAGACCAAGACCAAGTTAAAGTCATTTTCATTTATATACACTGAGGTAGTTTTGATTTTAGGGTCAAAAAAGCATAGACGTTTTTGTTTTCATTACAAGAAAGTAAGAAAACACAAGGAATCTACCTTTTTAGTGTAGAAACAAACAAGTGTCAACTATTTTACGAAAGGAGGGAGGTGACGAGAAAGGGCGATGGTATGGACAAAGAAGGGGAGAGGAAAAAGGTGTTCTCAATCTGCGAGGTGGTGGTAGGGATGACAATGGATCGGATGTGGATCGGATAATGCGATGTCCACATCCATATCCATTTAAATTTACGTCGTCCATATCCATATCCATTTAAAATCATTTCATCCATCCATATCCATATCCATCGGATTATAGCGGGTAAACAGGTATCCGTTGGATGTCAAAAAAAAATTATTTTCTAAAGAAAGTACGATAGTTTTATAAATAAATTTGCAATTTTTGTTGAATATGTTCAAAGTTTCTTCCAAAAGAATATACAAACGAAAACATAATTACGAACATACATTTGATGCATCGAGGCATTGAACATAGTTTGTAACTAATCCCCAAATACTGATAGATACATACAAAAACGTAACTTAATATATATAAAAGCCTAGAGTATGATTTGTAATGTTTACAAATTTAGTTACTTTCAATGTTATGTTATGTATAAATTTTATAGAATCAAAGATGTGTAGACATATATTATAAACTATGTGAAATTATAATATAAAAAAAGTTAATTTCGGGTTAAGTGGACTCATCCATGGATTAAAAATCATCATCCATATCCACTCCAATAAACATCCATATCCGCTCCACATCCGATATTCACCCATTTAACTTCATCCATATCCACCACCGGTGGATCGGATCGGGTGGATGATCATCAGATAGGATGATCATTGCCATCTCTAGATGGTGGTGATTTGATGTAATAACATGTATGGTAAGAAAATAGGAGATGATTTACATAATAATTTTTATTTATGCAGAATATTCTTATATCAAATGATAATGATGTCCTTAGTAGGAGGCGTGAAATGCAAAATGTGAATATGTGATAAAAGGAAAGGAAGGACATGCTTGTCATTTGGGATGAAATTGCGATAAAAATTCCTCTATAAAAATCAGCTCCATAAGAAAATGTATAAATTAGAAAGACGTTTTTTAACTCATATCCTAAGAACATACGATAATAAGTATTAATACAAGGAAATATTTTGCATTAAAATAGATCATAGATCATTTTTACATAGAAAAAGAAGACAAGCGAGCAACAAGCTGCGCCGCTATTTCCTTTTGAATTGCAAAATTAATTCTTTGAAAACAAAATATGTGGATCTAGGCGTCATTACATTGTTATGCATAACACGTTAGACTCTGTTGAGAAGTTCCACCGTCTCAGATGCAAGGAAACCAAAAGTGTCAAATGCAAAAAGAATAAACACGTATATTTTTATATTGAAAATTGTATTTTTTTTTAAACGACACATAATTTATTCCGATTTTTTTGTCCACGGCGGGACTTGAATTCATGACCATTAGGTCATGAGCAAAACCTTATAATAATCCCCAATACGACTAGGTTACTAGGCTTTGGTTATTAAAAATTGTATTTAATAGTTATAAAAATTAAACTTTATTAATACATGTTTCAATATGTTAAGAAACTCAATTATAACATAAATTAGACAAACTAAATTAGAAATAATCAGTGAATTTGAGATGTTTATTTGTAACAAATAATAATTGAAATATAATTCTTGATCAATTAGGATTCATATAAAATATAATTGAATGTTTAAAGCTTGAAAAATGACATTAATTCTTGATCGAGTAAATTACACTGATAGTTCTTTAAGTTTATAGTAAATTTCACCAATGGTCTTTTAGTTTCAAAAATTACACTGATGGTCCTTAATTCTGAAAGTTTTTCACCGATGGTCCTTTACACTAAATGGCGTTAATTTATTCTGTTAACTCACCCCATGTGCAATGCATGTGAGGGTAAAAAGGTCATTTTAATTTCTTTTCATTCTTAAATTTTTTTTTGTCTTGAATAAAAGTTTTTAGTTTAAGAATAAATATAAAAGAAATGAAAAATGACTTTTTTACCCTCATGTGCATTGCACATGGGGTAAGTTAACAGTAAAAATTAACGTCAGTTAGTGTAAAGGACCATCGGTGAAAAACCTTTCAGAATTAAGGACCATCAGTGTAATTTTTGAAACTAAAGGACCATTGGTGAAATTTGTTATAAACTTAAAGGACCATCCGTGTAATTTACTCTTCTTGATCACACTATTTTATCATTTCGTGCTTATCTTACTACTTATTAAAGAGTTTAGGACTACTAAGTATAGAAATCCTTAAACTTAAACTTATTTCCATTTTGGGTAACATCTTAAACACCACAAATATAAAATAAAAATATTGATTGCAGGATTCGAACACAAGACCTTTTACGAGTACTTACCGTGTGTTAACCGATTGATCTAACTGATATTTTATTTTATACTAAATAAACAAAATATCTTATCTTACTTCTTCTTAAAGCATTTAGGCCTTCTAAGTGCAGAAGGTCTTAATCTTAAATTTCTACTTTGGGAAACATCTTAAACACCACAAAATAAAAAAATATTGTTTAGCGGATTCGAACCCAAGACCTTTTGCGAGTACGAACTGTGTGTTAACCAATTGATCCACTTGATACTTTGCTTTATCCCAAAAAAACATCCTACATAACGCAAAAACTTAAAAGGCCCAGTCAACCGGCAGCCACTATCCGCACGACCATAACCAGCAGCCACTATCACTACCGTCGTCACCACCCAATACTTGATCGCCGTCAAATATAGTCATAGGATACCCGCTGCTGCATTGCGCGGGTAACCTGCTAGTTACATTTTAATGAGTAAGCAGGCTTAGTTCATATATGATCTCTTTATTTTTATACGTATACCAAACGCAAAAATACCGTGAAATTAAAATAATAAAGCATATGAATGTTTTAACCCATGAGTATGACATAGTCAAACCACAAGGAATTTGACCGTACTAAAATAAAACATCCAGTAATCATAATATATAGAAAGTATAAGACTATGGGGTATGGGCACCACCACCACACCATTTTTTCTGCCACTTCATCTGCCAACTCAGCAACCATACCACACCACTTTATACAGGAAATACCCACCACACCACACCACATAATTTTTTTTTCATCTCATCATTTCTTTTTTATTTAATTTTTAAACATAAAACATTTAAAAATATATATATATTTTCCCCAGCCATTTTATGTTTTTAAAGCAATACAAGATTAATTAGCTAAGTCCAATTAAATAAATAAATAAAATTGTTAGCCCAAAAAAACATGGCCCAACTAATTATAAACTAGGTTTTATCCACATAATAAACACACCCTTCTTCTCCGGCCGGCAAAATGCAGAACGCCTCTTCTCCAGCGAAAAACAGCGATGGTGTACGTAGGTTTCTCCGGCGATGGTCTAATTCAGTGGTCAAAATGACCGTTCAACGGTCATAAAATGCTGGAACTCTCGCTCCCACGCCGTCCTCCTTCGTTCCCGTGGCCACGCCAAATCCCGAAGACCCCCCACGGCGTGGTGGGGGGCGGTGTTCCAAGCCCAACAACGGCGTGGTTTCCATGCCATGTCACCCACCACACCACGGTGAGTGTCCCATACCGTTCAGCCTAACAACTTATGTATTTAAGTGCCGTTAAATTCCGTCTTCCACTACTATAATTCGAATTAGTTATAAGTCCTAAGTCAATCTATTATGTGAGCAAACGATATCTTGGTCCAACACATAAAGTACCGTCTTGAGAAATATAATGTTTTACCCATCATCTTCTCCGTTCTTCTTCTTCATAATTTAAATAAAATGTGCCTCAATATTGACTCGCATTAAATCATTGAAGGTTAATCAAACAACAAATTATTCTATTATAGAAACCGCCTCTCACATTAACCGAATATGAATAGAAGTTTAGAGGTGAGTACAAAATCGATTAATCGACCAACGAAATTACTAACGATTGTATATATCTTGTATATATATTAGAGATAGACTTTAGGGCAATAACTAAACCCTTATAATCAAACAACCCATATTTTCAAAATTAATTAGCAAGTTTCCCACGCAATGCGGCGATTGATATCTGTAACTGTATTATGTGTGACCATATGATGGATGGTGGTAGCGGTAGTGATGGTAGCCAGTGGTGGTGGTTGAGAATTGTGGGTGGTGGCGTGTGGAGTTGATAATTTCAACTTTTTAAGGTTTGGAGGTTAATAAGGATAATTATATTCAACTAAGGAACATATGATTTAGTTGGTTATAACTTTGTGTTAATCACGCAGATGTCACAAGTTCAAATCCTGCCTTGTTTATATTTTTATAAACACATATTTTTTATTTTTTATCCTATACAGATTATCGAAACGTTTATATTTGGAATTGGACCAACACATACATATTCAATATTCAAGGTTTCATGTTAAAAAATCTTCCAACTATATGTTGTTAATTTTTATAACTATATGTTGTTATAAATTATGGTTGATTGTTTTATTATTATTAGGTCAACAAACATGTAAAGATGAACATGTATAAACGCAATTTCTTAAAATTGGGTTGAAAATACATAAAGGGTAAAAAAAACTGTGTAAAAAATGAATATGCCAAAATAGAAGATGTTAACCGAAATTAGTCGACACATAGCTGATCCACCAATATAAACCGATAACCAATACACCAATTAACCAGAATTAAAACAGTTATGGTCTTTGATTAACTGAATGTGAGTTTGGTTTTAGGAAACCGACCCATGCTCATCATTAATAAGGAACCTCCAAACACCATAAGTTCAACACTATAGGTGCAATAGAACATAATAATAGTTCAACCCAAATAAACAAACCAAATTACGTAGTTGTTAATTTGTAATAATCATATACTGGTAACATTATTTTGATTTCGTCATAAAACTCTCTGTATAATTGACAATAGTTAAACGTTCATATAAATTAATATATTTAGTCAAAAATGCAACTTCTAATTCAGGAAAACTAAGTATATATGAACATTTCGCCTTATTAATATCATATAGTTGTCATAAATCATAATACATACTGAGGGGTTGTTTGATAATTGTGAATACACCGGGGGTGTAAATGAAAATTTCCTATCTAATACATCTCGTGATGCATATGTTCTAATAGACACAACAAGTGGATCAACAATTAGGAATGTCTTTTAGACTGGATGGAATGGGTAGGAATGGGTGTCAAATATGTTGGCCCACCACGGTGTGATGTCAAGAATGAAGGTTGAGTTGAGGCAACAAAAACAGGAGACGAACCGGACCGTTGCGGAGGGAAAAATAATACTCAATAGTATTTCCATTTTGAGGTAGACTGAGGAAGGAATGACGGGAAGGGATCTCGAGATTTTGAGGGCGGCCAAAGAGAAGGTGTGGAACGTTATTAGCGGAATACTCTAGTTTTTATTTTTTAAGTATTGTAATTTTTAATTTTTAGGATTTTAATTTTTAATAATTAGGATTGTAATTTTTAATTTCTCATTTTAATGAAAATTTAGTTTTATGTTTATAAAAAAATGGAAAAGAAATGATGTGATGGAAAAATAATTGGTGTGGTGTGGTGTGGTGTGAAATGGGTATTTCCTGGATAAAGTGGTGTGGTGTGGTTACTGAGCTGACATATGATATGGTAGAAAAAATTCATGTGGGATGGTGCCCATACCCCGTAGTCTTAGGCATATGTTCGTGGTTATGGGTTGGCTGCAGTGTGGTGTTGTAAATTTGGACCATGCAGCCTGTTAATTGAGATTTACCCATACGTACAACATTATACAGCTGGTTTTGATGTATGGATGATTATGGAGTGGTGATGGAACAATAACGATACCATCATGTTTCATTTTCATATGAACTCGTGAATATAATTACACATGTGATTGGTATTGGAAAATTAGTATGAAAATACTATTATTAGTCCCACAAACGTCTTGGACAAAGACAAATGAAAATATATACTTGGCGGAAATAGAAAATTTCTACTGGCGGTAATACACTAGTACTTTAAAATAATGTATGTACAATTAAAAGGTAGACGAACAAATAGACGGAGATCAAGGGGCTGTGCCCCCTTGCAGGGCTCGGGATAAGCATCTTAATACAGTGTTTTGATTATATACATTAACAAGTTCCTAAAAGCTAATTTCATAAACCTACGATAATTTCTTAAACCTAATTTCATAAGCCTAAAAACTAAAAAAACCTTGACTTGATTATATAAATCAACAAGTCTCCAAGAACTAATTTTATAAAATTACAAGACAATTATTAAATTAATAAACCTACAAGATAATTACTAATTTAATAAATCTAAAATCTAAAAATTCTTAGGTTTTCTTTAAGATTCTTTTTGAATTATTGGGTAAATTTTTAATCCGATTCAACACTGTAACACCAAAAGAAATTACCTTATGGAAAAAAATTAGTTTTGCCCCGTAAAAATCTAGGTTTTATAACAAGTTCGCCCCTAACATTGACAAGAATCGATTTGTACGTCATTATTCTTTCTAAAAGCAGTCTCTTTACTTCCGGTTAAATGTATGACTCTCTACTTCTTAACACTCTCATACTACTCATTGAAAGGATTAAGCTAATACATATCTACTATACCGGTTGATCTTCTATATCAGTGAATTACGTCAAAAACAAAAAAAAATATATATATAGCTCATGTGTTGTTAGGCATATTACCTAAATTAAACATGTGGTCATGTTTGTACTATACGTCACGATAATTCATATTACCGTCCCTAAAGAAAAAAATGTTTCTATTCAATTTTAGTACAGAAAATATTCGTTATCCGTAACCACACCTTGTGTACCAACCCTACACGGTTAAACTATGCGACCATTTACAGTTTCAAGTTGCATGAAGTAAATTAGTGGTTATACAACATTACAACCCCACTTTTTTAGTTTTTATCGTTAGATATATGTTACCAACTTAACACCATATTAGTTAACATTTCAACTGACATATACATACTAACAATATACATTTACTTTAATATTTTTGTCACACACATTACAATAAATGCACACAAAATAAAACCGGTCACACTCTTTCGTCACTTTGTACACCGCTTTACCGAATTCTCTATACCGATGGCAAGGAACCGGCCTGCCCTGTTCAATCGGTTTCTCCAAACCGACACCAACCGAGTTGCCGTTGGCAACGGTCTAAGACCTTGTATGTCATATTAATCTATAAAAAAAAATACATATGATTCAACTACATGACAATAAATTGAAGTCTCGCATGCTTGATTGATATAAAACTAAATAACATCTTAAAGAAGAAATACAAATATAAGTATAACCTTGTCAGGATCGATTAACTATAGACAAGTTAATAAACACTTTAGATCTTATAGAAGTTGCAGCGGATCAACACTATATAAATGTAATTAAGAACGATGAACTGTAAATAATAAACAAAAGTATTAAGAACACAGTTTCACAAAAAGCTTCAATGTATATTATTAAGTTAACAATACACACGTACGTTTACAATTCGTAAGGAACTATTTATAATAGTCCTTGAAGCTAAACTAATTACCCTAGTTATTCTAGGACTTTGATTTACATTCAAATAATAAAGATATACATTGATTTACATTCTATAACTAACTCTACGAAGATCTCGGACTTGATATTCTTCAAAAACGCGTACCAGTAGTAAAATCAATCACCAGTAGTAAATGTACATCGTCAGTAGTAACTACTATTGATCAGTAGTATCTTCAATTTGTGCATGATCAGTAGTAACTAAGTTATAGTATACACCAGTATCAACTTCATCAGTAGTAACATGTTCTGCCCCATCAGTACTAAATATTGTCAGTACTAACTGCAGCATCAGTATCAAGTTGATCTGTGTTTTACTCCAACAATCTCCCCCTAAACTTATTGATTATCTTTTAATCAATCAAGTTTCTTTTATTCTTCTTGTTCTCTTCTTCTTTTCTCAAGAGTTCTTTGATTCTGTTGAAGCCTTTGTTCAATAATATATCTGCTGTTCCTCTTTGTAAAGTAATTCAGTTTGTTTTGGAACATAACAGCATCATAAGGTTTCATCAAAGTATTTATGAATATCTGATACATAGTCTTCTCAGAGTGTGGATATTCTTTTTCATATAAGTACAATTCACATACTTTGCCTGATTTCTCAAAGAAATACATATTGGCAGTAGGAATGACATTCCAAGCATACACATTACATGGATTTGTAAATTGTTCTGGATAATTATCTGGATAAAATGCAGCATCTATCATTTTTGTTAAGTATCCAGCACCAGACTCTTTCCATGATTTCTTTGTCATTCTAGGTTTTCCAATAATCAGAAGCTTGATTACATCACTTCTAGAGCATGATCTGATTAATGGTAACCATCCAGTGAATCTTTGTACAACTTTGTCTTCCCTTATGACCTCTATTACATTGTTCTGTATCACTCTCCAGTTAATAATTGGATTGTTCTGCAATGGAGCAATAGGCATTTCAAGAACAGGTACAATTTGTTTTGATTTCTTCTTAGAGCTCTGTTCTTGATCAACAGTTTTTCTTTTCTTTGATTGGGGAGTTGAAGTATCACTAGTAGTTGAAACACTACCATCTTTGATTAAGTTTGGACTGATTGGGATTAACTTTTTGGCTTTCTTTGTTTCTTCAGCTTCTTGTTCAGCCAAGTCTTTCTTCTTAGCATTGCAGTATTTTTCAATGATAGTCATCATCTTCATTCTTCCTAATGACTTTGCACTATGCCCTTTTGTTTTTAAATACTCAATCATATTTGCCTTCTGTTCAAACACATCATCTGTTAATGCACTTTTAGTCTTTTTGCATTCAGAGACCAAATATTCAAGGCATTGAATATGTTATTCTTCAATCTTTCTGAGCCTTTTGAATTCTGCCTTTTGAGCTTTTATCTGAATGTCATCTGTTTGAACAGGTATTTGAACAGGAATTTTACTTTGAACTTTCCCTTTCTTTTCCTCTATTGCTTGATACATTTCCACTTTCTCCAAAAATTTTCTGTGTTTTATTCTCCATCTGGACTGCTTTTCTGCTCTGACATGATTTATCTTGTTTACCATGTGATGTCCTAATGCTCTATTTGGATAATCATCATCATATACTTCTTTTCCTTTTCCAATGTGAGCAGATGGTGGAGGTGGAATGTATTTCATATCTGGTATACCCATCATCAGAAGTTTTGGATAAAATAGATGTAGTTGACCTTCTGGTAATATTTTAGGGTGTGGAGGAAGAGTACATTCATCTACCTCAAACCAATTCACATTATCATCAATGTCAGGTATGATAAGTGGTTGATCAGGTGTTGGTGGTTTAGAGATGATCACATGTCTTTCTCTTTCAATCAGCTCTGGGAATTGTAGTTCTTCCTCTTCAGTAGTAACCAGAGTAGTTACTACTGGTGTGACTTCAGGAGTTACTACTGATAGGGCATCAGTAGTATTTGCTGCTTTTAATTCCTCTTCTTGACTTACTACTGCTATTTCTTTTTCAACTTGTTCTTCCATTGTAGCAGTAGTAATTGGCTCATCTTCTGTAACCATCATGTCTGGGCCTTCATCAACTTCTGTTTCTTTTAAATTTAAGAGAGAGGATGCTGCTGCTGCAATAGATTCATCAATCATGGTCTATATGTTATCCTTCTCCCCCTTAGTGAGCTCAACTGGTGGAGCCTCACTATCATCAATTTTCTTTTTTAATTTTCTGATGATTTTGGTTTGTTGATGAAGCATGTGCTCATATAATCTCATTCTCTTGTTGATGGTATTGACATGTCTTTTCATAGCAGCCATGGTTTTTCCTTGGTTTGTAAGATATGTAAGGCAATTTTGTACAGTGGATTCAAGAGAATCCACTTTTTCCGTCAATTGGTTGATTTTAATACTGCCCTCACTCCATCTAGGAAGATCATCGGGCTCACTAACAGGTACATTGGCTTTGAGGTTTTCCATCCTATCCATCAATTCAAAAGATCTGCCCTCATCACTTCTTGGTGATTCATTGGGTCTTTTAGACATCCTCTTCTTCCTAGAAGAAGCAGAGATGCCCCCCCTTGTGGTTTCTTGGCACCGGGGTCCTTTGAGTAACTCCTCAAATGAGTCATCACTCAAAGTTGCCGAGGTCTGGGTCCTAATTATGTTTTCACTGTCCTGTGCACCCACCTTTGGGGCATCAGTAGTGAAAGCCCTCGCCTCATGTCCTCTCTCCTCCTTGGAGGACAACTCTTGGAGCCTGGGGTTTGACTCAATGTGTCCCCTGGTGTCCTTTAAAGATTTCTTTCTTTTGTAAATAGTGGAAATATTTTGGGTTTTGTCTGGTAGGTCTTCCACAGAGTGAAGAGTAGCACTCTGCAGATTTAAATCAAGTTCCTGGGACACATTCAGGACTTCTGTTTGGGCTGGTGATTGAGTGGTTAGTTGGGGTGGTGTTTGGGCTGTATTTGGGGGTGATGGAGTGGGTTGAGGTTCAACTTGGGTTGTAGTAATGGTTGAACCCTCTCCAATAAGAGTGTGATCTTTGATCATATTAGGAAACATAGGGGTTTCCTTGCCCAAAAATTTAAATTGTTTTCTCATATTTGAGAAAACTTTCTTGTTCAACTCAGGTAGTATGAAAATGTTTTTAGGAGTTGACAAGTTTTGTAATTCACAATTTATGATATGTTGTAGAAATCTGGGATACATTAAAAATTTAGAAGAGCTAAGATTTCCCAACATACCTCCAAAGATCATGTATGAAAATTAAATACTTGGTCTGTGCATAAACAGACAACAGCAGAGGCTATTGCCTTATTAAACTCATTCCAAGTACTTTTTTTGGAGAAATACAATGCTGAATAGTGTGAACTAAGAATTTCCACTGTGGGGAGAGAAGACCCTTTTGAAATGTTACTATGTCCAGTCTTCCCTCATAACCCATTTTTTGTAAAATTTCAGCAATGTATTCCTTAGGTAGAGTAAACATACCTGAATCGTCATGAAGTTGTAGATGGTGTCTGATTGATTGTTCTGTTACTGTGATATACTTTCCATCTACTTGTGATTTGATCATTGAAATGGTTGTTCCTTCCGTTTGCTCAGCATTGGTCCAAAAATCCACCAAGTGCTGTTGATATGATTTTGGTTTTACAGTTAAAGCAAACTGTATGGAAGAATTTCTCAAGAACTTGACGATCGGTCGAAAATCTTTTGTGCCGTCGGGATTCTTTAGGAAGGCACACATGTTGTGAAATTCTGAATATTTAAGATCGGTTTGAACATTCAAAGATTTTAGAGTTGCCATTTTTGTTGAATTTTGTGAAGAACAGGAAAGAATTTTGTTATAGATGAAGGGTTTTTGATCGTAAGCTAGGGTTTATCGAGAGGATTTAGCAAATCGAAGTGAAGATAATGCTAAACTAATCGACTGCCGCCTTTTATATCTTTCGATTTAACCTGCAAAACTACTAAAATGTCCTTCGAATCATAACATAACGGTTATTTTCATGGGGGTTAGTTTGGTAATTGTGTTTCTGAATGACCAGTAGTAAATAAGATATCAGTAGTAAAACGTCAGTAGTATCTACTAACATCAGTAGTGACTAAGGATTTTGACATCAGTAGTAACTATGGACATCAGTAGTAACCACTAACACACAAGACCAGTAGTATATGTGAACATCAGTAGTACTGACCACCAGTATTATTTATGTAACCCTAATACACACCAGTAGTATTTAACTACCAGTAGTATTTTGTACACATGCCTACACACCAGTAATACAGATATACTAGTAGTAAAACACTTAAGTAAATAAATAATATTTTACAACAATAACTTTACACATGATTTTAAGTGAGATTTTAATTTATCAAAATCATTCCAATACTGCTAACCAAGAAGTTGAATCTTCCTACATCAAATGCTTTTGTAAAAAGATCTGCTAATTGATCATCAGTATGGATTTTAACTACTTTGATTAATTTCTTTTCATTACAATCTCTTATAAAGTGAAATCTTATTTCAATGTGTTTAGTTTTTGAGTGTTTTACTGGATTGTTCACAATACTAATAGCACTTTGATTATCAATAAAAATAGGAGTTTTAAGGATAGAGATACCAAAGTCTAGAAGCTGGTTTTGAATCCATAGTACTTGAGCACAGCAAGCAGATGCAGCTACATATTCTGCTTCAGCAGTTGATGTTGATACATTTGTTTGCTTCTTACATTGCCATGACACCAGTCTTGATCCAAAGAATTGACATCCACCAGTAGTGGACTTTCTATCTTGACATTCACCTTCATAGTCACTATCTGTGTAGGCTATGAGTTCAAAGGGTGAATCATGTGGATACCATAGACCTAGTGATGGTTTGCCTTTCAAGTATCTGAATATTCTTTTAACAGCTTGCAAGTGTAGTTCTTTAGGTCTTGCTTGATATCTTGCACACACACAAACACTATACATAATGTCAGGTCTTGATGCAGTTAAGTACATCAAAGAGCCTATCATTGATCTATATAAGTGTTCATCTACATCCTCCCCCTCAACATCAGGATGTAGGTGTTTGTGTGTTTCCATTGGTGTACTTGCACTTTTACTGTCTTTCAAATCAAATTTCTCCAAGATGTCTTTGACATATTTTGATTGATTTATCAAAATACCATCTGTTCTTTGATTGACTTGGAGTCCAAGGAAGAAGTTCATTGGACCCATAGAGCTCATCTTTAATTTAATCTGCATCAGTTCTTGAAATTCTTTGCATAATAAATCATTGGTTGAGCCAAAGATGATATCATCTACATATATTTGTACCAGTAGTATATCATCTTTGACTTTCTTTGTAAACAAAGTTTTGTCAATGGCTCCTCTTTTAAAGTTGTTCTTCAATAGGTATGATGATAATGTGTCATACCATGCTCTTGGTGCCTGATGTAGGCCATACAGAGCTTTATCCAATTTGAACACATAGTCACCATGTTTTGGATCTTCAAAACCTGGAGGTTGGCAAACATAGACCTCTTCTTCAATCTTCCCATATAGAAATGCACTCTTCACATCCATTTGATAGACTTTGAATTTCTTGAATGAAGCATATGCTAGAAATATTCTTATGGCTTCAATTCTAGCAACAGGAGCATATACTTCATCATAGTCTATTCCTTCTTCTTGAGTGTATCCTTGGGCTACAAGTCTGGCTTTGTTCTTGATCACTATACCTCTTTCATCTTTCTTGTTTCTGAAGATCCATCTTGTTCCAATGGCTCTTTTTCCTTTGGGTAGGGGTACAAGTGTCCAAACAGCTTGTAACTTAAATTGAAGGAGTTCTTCTTGCATTGCCTCAATCCAGTTTGAGTCCTTCATTGCTTGTTGGATCTTCTTTGGTTCATCCTGAGACAGAAAGCATTCAAACATACATTCATTAGCAATTAAACTTATATTACACATATTTGCAGTTAAGCTTTTGTTTAATTTGCTTCTTGTTTGTAGCGGTGAGTTAACATCACTTAGAACAAGGTCTAATGGATGGTTCTTCTGAGTCTTTGTTGTTGTAGTTTTATCAACTATTAGTTGATTTTCAAGATTGGACTCATTTGTCTCAGGCAATTGTTCTTCTGGTGATCCTTTATTGTCATTGAAGTTTGGTTCATCATCATCTTGGTCAGAGTTACTACTGCTATTGTCTTCATTGAGATCAGTAGTATTGATGTTGTTACTGGCATCAGTAGTATCTTGAGAATCTAGGTTAATGTTGGGACCAGTAGTATTTTGAGTACTATTACTGGTATCAGTAGTATTTGAATTACTACTGTCCTCATTCTCAGAGTTACTACTGGTTCCAGAACTTGAGTTATTACTGACATCAGTATTAACTATTGGAGCAGTATTAACTACAATGTATCTCATTTCCTCTTGACCAGTATTAACTGATGATGTTCCTTCCTTTTGATTGTGACCATTTGAATTACCTGCATTGAAGTCCATGTTAGAATTAAAGGATTTGGTTAGATTGTCTATATTAAATAGCCAATCTGGACCATTTCCCTGTTCATTAGAAACATTTTCATTAAAGGATACATTAATGCTTTCTTCAATTATCCTTAGTCTTTTGTTGAATACTCTATATGATTTGCTTTGAGTAGAATATCCCACAAAGATTTCATCATCAGCTTTGCAGTCAAACTTACCAATTTGTTCTCTTGTAATCAAGATAGTACAAGGACAACCAAATGATTTTAAAAAACTTATAGAAGGTTTTCTTTTATTAAAAAGTTCATATGGTGTTTTAAAATGTGGCTTCACTATTAATACTCTGTTCTGAACATAACATGCAGTATTAACAGCTTCTGCCCAAAAAGTAATTGGTAATTTTGAGTCTGCTAGCATTGATCTTGCTGCTTCAATGATGGTTCTATTTCTTCTTTCAGCTACACCATTTTGTTGTGGAGTTCTAGGTGAGCTGTATTGCCTGTCAATACCTTTAAGATCACAAAAATTAATTAAGTTAGCATTTTTAAATTCTGTGCCATTATCACATCTTATGGCTTTAACTTTTTGATCAGATGTGTTTTCCAGTTTGACAATTAAGTTCTTTATGAGTTCACTTGTTTCATCCTTTGTCCTGAGAAAGAAAACCCATGTATATCTGGAAAAGTCATCAGTAATAACAAGACAATATTGTTTCTTTCCAATACTCATTACATTTGTAGGTCCAAAAAGGTCCATATGTAAGAGCTGCAAAGGAACAGAAATAGAGTTCACAGTTTTGGACTTATGAGAAGTCTTGTGTTGTTTACCTTTTAGGCATGCAACACAATGATGATCACACATGAATTGTTTTTGAGGTAGTCCAATGACCAGATTTCTTTTTACTAAATTGTTCATGTTTTTAAAATTTGTGTGACACATCCTTCTATGCCATAGTTCTGATTCAGTGGTGTTTGCCTTGGATATAAAACAGTTGACCTCATTTGTAGAAATGAGTTCTCCCCCTATATCAAGGCAATACACATTGTTTCTCCTTGGAGTTCTTAAAACAACATATTTTTCATCTAAAATAAAATCAGGAGAAAGAATGATGCACTCAATGTCTGTGAAAAGAATTTTATTCTTTTTATCACACACTTGAGACACACTGACAAGATTGTATTTTAGTTCAGCTACGTAAAATACATCATCAAAGGTAATTTTGCCATTTGTAACAGTACCTTTACCTTGTGATCTTACCTCCCTGGGGATTCTCACCAAATGCCACATATCCTCCATCAAATGACTTGAAATCTTTAAGAATTTGCAGATTTCCAGTCATGTGCCTTGAGCATCCACTATCAATATGCTATGTTCTTCCTTCTTCTGGGATCTGAATGCTCTGCACAAGTGAGTAAAGGATTAGTTAAGTTTGGGAACCCAAGCTTTATATGTCTTGGGTTCATCCTTTGAGAAATAAGCTTTTGGGGATTTAACTTTAAACACTTTTGGTACCCATACTTGTTTATTAATGGTGTTTTGTTTTACTACTGCCCTTTTGAAATTATTACTGGTGTGAGAATTTCCTACTGATCTTGGTTTATACCCGTGAATTTTTGCTTTTGAATGCTTTACTACTGATGGACCAGTAGTATTTTGGTACTTACCATTTTTAGAATGACCAGTGGTGTTTTTAGAGTTGACACCAGTAGTATTTTTGAAAGTTGGTTTGGGAGCAGTAGTATTTTTGAAATTTTGGTTTTTACCAGTAGTATTCTTGTACTGGTACCATACAGCATTATACTTAGGGTTAACACCAGTAGTAAAGTTGTTAAAGTTTTTACTGGTGTTGGAAAACTTAAAATATTGTTTATTTTGATTGGATTTTCCATTGTTCTTGAAGTAATTGCTGTTCTTTGGGCTTCCAACTCTTCTGTTTTGCACAAATCTTGGTGCACCTCTTCCAAATCTTGGAGTTTCAGCAATTGGAGTTTTAATTTTATTTACTACTGAAGGACCAGTAGTATCTTTTAACTTTTGAGTTTTTGCATTTTCTTTAAAAATTTTAAATTCTTTTAACTCTTTGCAATTTATTGGATTGAAGTGACAATCCTTTGCTAAATGGTTCACTTTGTTGCAAATAACACATTTTAATTTATTATCTTGAGCCTTTATGATTTTTCTTTGTTCTAAGAGTTGGTTCCTATTTCTTTGGTTTCCCGTTTTTAGAATTTTGGGTATATGTTCTGCATCATATTTAGGAGAATCATTTGGACTTTGAGCTGTGTGAAAACTTGTATCAGTTGATTTTGGTGATTCAGTTTGAGAGATTGTAAATTCAATTGATTGATCATCATCAGAAGAATCATTTGATTCAGATGTTTCATTATGTGATTCAGTTTGATTTTCAGTTTTTAATTCATTAATGATTCTTTCTGAACTGTTTTTAAGTGGTGGAATGATTTTGTATGGAGGTGGTACAGCATGATATCCCACCCCATGAACAACTTTTTCTGTAGTTTGATTATTAGTTAATTCATCAAGAATTTTAGTGCTTCTTTCAAACTTTTTAATTGTTAATTTATTTTGTTCAATTTCAAGTTGACATTCTTCTAATTTACTTGTTAGTTCTTTATTTTTTATTTCATAAAATTCTTTCTCATCCACAGCCTGAAGAAATTCTTCCTTTATCCTTTGATCAATCATCTGGTACACCTTTATTTGATGTTCTTGATCAGTAATCACACCATCAAATTCATGATTTCTTCTCACTGCTTTTGCTAAATCTTCATTTAATTTAGTGTTTTCTTTTTCTAAGTTTTTAATAATTTTAGCACATTCAGAAGTACAAGGTTTAGGTTTTACCTCAGTTTTGGTGTCAGTAAAGGCCATGAGAGCTTGATTTTGAGCATGCTCTTCTGCTTGGAAGCTCCAGTCATAGCCTTGTCCTTGTTGTGATACAAGGGCAGTTGATTTTGATCTTTTGTCTGGCTGAGGACATTCTTTTGCAAAGTGACCAAGGTTGTTACAGTTGTAACATTTGACTTTAGTTTTGTCAAATCCAGCTTTGTCACCTTTGTTGAAGTTGAGGCTTGTCCTACCAGTTCTCTTTAAGAATCTTTTTGTCCTTAGGCTCAGCATAGCCATCTGCCATTTAAGATCCATCTCCTCAAGATCATCTGGGTTCAATTGTTCCAAGTCATCACTAATCAATGCAGTATGCACATGACTAGTGAAGAAGGATTCTCTTGCAGCATCCTCAGAATCTGCAGCCTTTCCTGTGAAGGTTTCCTGACCTTGACCTGTACTAGAGACAAATGCAGCATTATTAGAAGAAATAGAAGGGTTCTTTTGGTTTACCTCAGTTTCAAATACTCTGAGATCATTGTAGAGTTCATCCAACTCTTTTTCTTCTAGAGCATCTCTTTGTCTATATACCACAGTATACATGGCCCATTCTTCACTAAGAGATCTTAGGAACTTCATGTTGACATCTTCTTGATCCATCTTAACCCCAACCTGGTTTTGTTTCCTTCAAGGACAACTTTCCACATGGAATAATCTGTAATAAGCATGTATTGCTTAATACGATTCTTCCACATCCCAAAGTTATTGGGAGTGAGTATAGGGATTTTGTTGGCCTGAGTGCTTTCATTGTTATCCGACATGATTAACAATGTGTGTGTTTTAAAGATTAAAACTTTTTGTTATTCTTAACAAATAGTAGATCTAGAACCAATAAGCTCTGATACCACTTGTCAGGATCGATTAACTATAGACAAGTTAATAAACACTTTAGATCTAATTGAATATAGAAGTTGCAGCGGATCAACACTATATCAATGTAATTAAGAACGATGAACTGTAAATAATAAACAAAAGTATTAAGAACACAGTTTCACAAAAAGCTTCAATGTATATTATTGAGTTAACAATACACACGTACGTTTACAATTCGTAAGGAACTATTTATAATAGTCCTTGAAGCTAAACTAATTACCCTAGTTATTCTAGGACTTTGATTTAGATTCAAATAATAAAGATATACATTGATTTACATTCTATAACTAACTCTACGAAGATCTCGGACTTGATATTCTTCAAAAACGCGTACCAGTAGTAAAATCATTCACCAGTAGTAAATGTACATCGTCAGTAGTAACTACTATTGATCAGTAGTATCTTCAATTTGTGCATGATCAGTAGTAACTAAGTTATAGTATACACCAGTATCAACTTCATCAGTAGTAACATGTTCTGCCCCATCAGTACTAAATATTGTCAGTACTAACTGCAGTATCAGTATCAAGTTGATCTGTGTTTTACTCCAACACAATGGCTAGACATTGAAGTTGAGTTCATCCATTGAATGTGGGTTACAAGAAGGATAATATCTTCCTATTCATCATTGTACTTTCAAGTTGAGTAAATCAGAAATAAATTTAATAGGAATTCTTATTTAGTAAAGTTATTGGATATGTTTTTAACTAATTTTATATGACCATAAATATAAATAAAATTCAACAACAATCATTGTTTGAGATATACGTTTAGGATATGCACATTAAACATGGATCATCTCTGTCATCTCAACGTCAATTTAGCTTTTCTAAAAGCTAATTGTTTACTCTGACATATTATTTATATGAAATCATAACACTACCCGTAATAGTGATGCTACATAATCAGTAAACCAATTTTCTTTCACGGGACTAGATATATAACCAAACTCCGTATTAATTAGTGGCCAAATCTAATTCCAAACAGAAAAAGCTTGCATCCCGCACAACCACTCGGTCATGTGGGTGACCAGATTTAGCAGAAAAGGGGGTGGAAGAAACGTTGGGCTGAAGTCACGTAATGAATTGGACACGTTGCGACCGAGGATGACGCAATCTTTGGTCGCTCCATTTCGTCTAGTCCTGAAATTTATTGTTATTTGTGATAAGTTTAGTCAAATATCATGATTGTGTACAACTCTAATTGCTTGTTTTGGTTTATTTTTGTTTTGGTTTATTTTTATTTTGGTTTAGTAGCTAGAGTTAGTTTTAATGTTTGAAACATGTTATAAATATAGTAAGTTTGTCTACAAATTTTAGCTTAAGGTTAATGTGGTAAGTCTCTCATATACCTATGTACTATATATGTTTATATAGTTTATATATATTATGTGGTGATATTTTCAACAAAATCATGATATTATGGTTAAAAAACACTTAATTTTAAAAATTAAAAAAAAACGAAAACAGAAAAAAAAATAAAAAAAATCAAATGACGTCATGTTCTTATTTATTGATTATAGAAAAGAAAAAAGGTGGATAAGGCAGCATTGTGTAAGTTTGATTTAGACATCGCATAAGAAGACGAGCAACAAAACAAACGAAAGGATAAAAAGTAGATAATTTCAATCTACTTATCTTATTTTTTATTTATAAGAGTTGAGAAACATTCAATTTAATCTATTTTTCTTAAAATCCTAAAAGATAAATCTCAACTCTTTGATCAATCAATCCTCAAACTATCATCATTATCACCATCACATGTGATTCAATACATCAACACCACAACCACCTCATGTGTATTAAATCACATGTGATTGCACACCATCGACCACCACCACAATCACCTCATGTGTATTAAATCACATATGATTCAACACCGCCGACCACCACCACCACCAACCTCTGCCGGCCATCGTCTCCACCACCGGCAACCCCTCGCCACAGTCGGTTGCTTCATTCACATATTCACATGTGATTGCGTATTTGGTTACATGTGAATGCGGCGGCCGGAGGCGGTGATCGGCGGCCGAGGGCGGTGGTGAGAGGCGGAAATCGGTGGCGGTGGGCAGCGGCCGGCGATGGTGGTTTTGTATTCAATCACATGTGATTTGATGATGCTGGTTGTTAAGAGATTTTTTGTTCCAATGACTAGGATTTATCCTTTAGGACTATGTTTTAAAGGTGGATTACATAGAAAACAATCGTATAAGAGTATTCTCACTCACATTATTTTTTATTTTTTTATCTATAACTCCGTTTCAAAATAAGTGATACACTTTGATAATTTACCTTATTTGGTAACAGAGCCTATATTCAATAATTATCTTCTTTAATATAGTGAAATGACCTATTTACGGTTACTTTCACTTTTAAATATTATTAACCTCACTTTATTCAAAAGGTGTGTGACTCATCCTCCACTAACTATTCAATTTGATCTAATCTAACTTATGTTATAATCTTTTGCCTAAAAAATCGCGAAACAAATAATGTATCATTTATTTTGAAACGAAGGAAGTACTTCTTTCTTACTCGATATATCATCATTTGAAATATATGAACGATCTTGGAATTCTTCGGGGTTGGAGACAGAAGATCACCCTCATATAATCAACCCAGTTGTAGCCCGTTGAAATGTGTAAATATGCGTACATCTCATTGTGTGATTTTTCATATTAGATTAGCAGCAAAAATCAGAAATAGATGATAGAACTTTGGTAAGATTTTGTTGTTATGATGTTTCTTGAATATATTTTCGGTCTATTTGCATATTCTGTTAAATTCATAAACTTATGTGGCCAATTCTTGACATGACACAAACCAGTTCGAAAATAAACGAGTTAAGTTAAGCCTAAACAGGTTCGGGTCGTAAACAAGTAGATCATCTAACACGTTTAATAAACAGGTTGGATTCGGATCAGGCTGATGGGCCTTTACTCTTTATTCACACAACCGTTTGTTAATCTGACAAATAGCATGACTAATTCTGGAGGATAACTCTCTTGAAGACTCGGGTCAATGAAATTGGTCAACTTTTCATTTTGGCTAACATTTTCTTGATCAAGAACTTCATCCAAAACATGAGATAAATTCTTGAGTAAATTACAGAAATTGTCCATGTGATATGTCTGATTCTGTGTTTTTGTCCTTATATTTTTTTTTGGTTTTTTTGTCCCTGTACAATTTTACATTCTATTTTTTTGTCATTCCGTCCAACTCTCTTAAAATTGAGCCGTTAAGTTACCTCACATGCTTGTGTGAGGGTATCTTAGTCTTTTTATCCTTTTCTTTTCTTTTCTTTTCTTTTCCATTTTCCCCATCTTCTTCATCATCTTCCTTGTAAAAACGTAAGAGCTTTAAACCCAGAAATACAGAGTCATCTTTAAAATAATCAACAAACCCAAAAATCCAAAATCAAAATCACAAGCAAATCTATAAATCCAAAAATCACAAAAAACCACACAAAAAAAAAAACTCAAACAACAAAAGGAATACAATAATAGAAGCGAAATCCCAACGTATAGTCTTTTTCATTGCTAATTTCAGAAAACTTAACAACAATATATGTGAAATCAAACTCCGAAATGGTGAAGCTTGAAAAACCCAAAAAAATCTAACATAAAAAACAAGGTTAAATCTCAATCACTAAATTTCTTCCATTGTTGATTTTCTTCCATTTCTCACCACAGTCCGCCACCACCACCGATTAACGCCGTTCAAAGGTGGAGATGGTAACCGATTAGGGTTTTCAGAAATTGATCCGGTAAGTCTCAACTTCCGGCGAAGATATTCTCTTTGTGTGCGATGGGGTTGACGATCGATGAGCGATTGCGTACGGTGCCAGAGAAGGAGAAATGATTGATGGAATTAGAATAATTTTGGTCTAAGGGGTGGTTCATATGTGCTGGAGGCCTGGAGCATAGAAAAGAAAAAGGAGATGGGGATGAAGATGATAAAGAGTGGGCCCCACGTTAAAGACTATTAAATATGAATGTATAACTTTTACTAGGGGTGTCAAATTTGTACCAAACAAAACCAACCAACATGCTACCAATCATACCAAGTATAGTTGGTAGCCAACATATTTGGTTGGTAGTACCATACCAATTGTGTAGTCATGGTACGGTAATGGTACAAAAATTTTAAATACCATGGTATACCGTACCAACCAAGATATGTGCATTATATGATTCTTACTTTAATATAGTGTACCAAACTACCAATATAGTTGCACAACTGATTGGTTACGTGCCTCTCCTATTAACTTTAACATACATGAAGATCCAACTGAAGATGCCCTGAAGCTTTATTATGAATTAAAAGAACTCGAAAAAGGCACACTATATGTGTATTATTCAAGTTATGAGTTCTTAAAATAACCAACTAATAAATTACGTTTTTGTTATGTTGTTTGTAGATAATATTTATAATCAAGGGTGTGAAGTAGGCGAAAATGCTACAAGCTAGTATGTTACGACAAGATAGCTACATCTTTTGTTACTTTATTGTGCTAGATTATGTTTATACAACACGTAACATATTATATCATTTTGCCTATTTTGTTTTTGTGTTCGGAAAACTTATTAATATGTTTAACTGGTCGATAATCACAAAATATCATTGTTCTTTTGTTAATAATTTTTTTTAATTTCGTATAAGTCTGTGATGTTGGTATATACCAACCAAGATTGTTGGTAGCCAAACAAATTGGTACCAAGTAAACTTGGTATGGTAATGGTAGCTAAATTAGTGTACCAATTATAGTTGGTACAGTACACGGTATGAAGAAAATATACATGGTACCGTACCATGTTCACCCCTAACTTTTACAACATGATGTACAAGAAAAAAGAAAGAAGAGAATAAAAAGACTAAGATACCCTCACATGCTAAGCATGTGAGGCAACTTAACGGTTCAAATTTGACAGAGTTGGATGAAAGGATATAACGCCGAACTTGAAAAAGCACAGGGACAAAAAAAACGAAAAAAAAGTATAGGGACAAAAACGCGGAATCGGGAATACCACATAGACAATTTCTGTAATTTACTCTAAATTCTTATTCACCTCAAAAACATGTTTTTCTGTTACTATTTCAAGCACCAGAACACCAAACCCGTAAACACCAAGCTTTGTGGAGATCAGACTGTTTTCCAAATACTCAGGAGACATGTAACCTCTAGTACCAACAATATGTCGGGTGACCGAAACATCCGATCGTATGAATATATTCTTAGGGGTCCCCAGTTTAAGGCCCAATATCCAAAGCCCATTTGATTGTGCTGAAAACAAATTGGGCCGACCCAATTTCATCAAATTCTATCAACTAAAACTTGTAGATACAAAACGATTATTGGAATTTGGAAATGGAAGTCTGTTGTATGCCGGCGGTCCGATTTCCAGCTGGTTCTTTCTAGTACCGGCTCGAATCCTTCGGTTAAACATGATTTATACCATTGCTTAATTTGAGTATTCCTCTTAATTATTTATAATTTCTTTTATTAATAAACTAACCATTAAGGGGAGAAAAACGGGTATGAAGAACGAACTTTTACTTAGGTTAATTCATCCCAATTATACGTTGGGATTGAAGAGTGTTTGTGCTCAAATGTACGAGTTCCTCCCTCCCCCACAAGTTTATTATAATTTGTAAGTATTATCATAAACTGTACTATTATACTAAATAATAATTGTGTTAAACAAAGTACAAGTTTTATCTACAAAGCACCACTCATTTCATAAGCACAAACTCAATTTGGGTCTGTTTGTGTATAAATTCCACTTATGCATCTAAAGTGGTCAAAAATAGTTTTAAAGTAATACAAAATACGAAGTATATGTTTGTTATTTGCTTGAAGTTGCAAAAGGCGTATGCATGAACATGGATGGTTTTTATGTCTTCATTCCTACTACATAATCGAGTAATGATTTCGTACTTTCTCACTCTTCGCGTGGATAAGTTTGCAGGTACGACAACCAACTCTATTTCAGCCTAGTAATAAGTTTGTTTCTTATGAAATTTGACATTATTTGCCACTACTCACTAGCATTGTATCCGGAAAAAAATAGTAGATATATTATTATCCTTTATTTCTATCATATAAATAACTTATCGTAGATGGTCATAGGTCGGGTTGTACATTGGTCGAGTAAAAAATTTTATTACATGTAATTTCAATATTGAAAATTAAGGGACTAAAACTTTTCACCAAATATTTTAGATGTAATACTATATCTGATTATTTGGTAATAAAAAATAGATTCTAATTCATGTCTCCCACTCTTATATAAAAAATAACTTCTTATTTCAACGTTTTTCACTCTGTGTGTTTATACAAATACTTGAAACAAATAAAAAATATTAAAAGCTTGCGTTTTTAACCCTTGATTTCATAAAAACCTTGGTTAAAATTACTATTGACTATCAAGCTAATACTCCCATATTGACTATCAAGCTTATAGCAAATGATGTCTAACCTAGCTGGATTGATGCATGAGTTTTACTCCCATATGAGGCGTGAGGTCGGGAGTTCGATTCCTGCAAACACCTCTTGTGGTGCCAAGTATGGAGGATTTTTCCCTGGAAATCCCTATGGGGCTGGGTTTGCCCTGTAAAGGAGCTCGAACCTGGGGGTGCTCGTTGAAATATTGCGAGTAGGCTTCCGTTGATATTATTTGTCGTTTCCAAAAAAAAAAAAAGACTATCAAGCTTATAGCATATAAGTAGTACTAGTTTCAAAGCCCGCCCGGATGGGCGGACTTTCTTCGAGATATAGATAGCATAACAAAGAGAAAAACATCGGAAATCATATAGTGAATTATTATTGAAACGATGAATCCAGGCGGGCTTGCTTCGAGATATAAATAGCATAACAAAGAGAAAAACATCGGAAATCATATAGTTAATTATTATTGAAACGATGAATAAATGTTTTAGTATACATGAATAATCTGTTAAAAAAAATTAAAGACGAAATAAAACTTCTATGTACACAATGTTTGTCGTTGAGTTGGTGTACTTGTCATCGTGGTCACAACAAATAACCTACAAGCCTTTCTTGGTCTTAATTATTGAGACAACGACATATAATATAATGCCTAATTAAAAATGCAAATCTTCTGAAATAAGTGTGTTTTCAAAATCTAAAAATCACTAATCAACAATAACATAAGGTTTTAAAAATAATATACACCTGAAACTGTAGTAGTCATTAAAAAAACTAAAATGGCAAGTATTACTGAAACAATGATTCGAAAAAGCATGAAAAGCACTACCACAAACCTTGTGCTGAAGATGTCGGTTGCAATAACAAAAAGCCTGAAGTTAGATGCTTAATCGAAAGTGGATGCTTGATAAATGATAGGTTATAAGACCTTACGTACATATAACAGCCGAAATGTAAGTATTTTATTGAACGTAATTTGTAAGAATCAACTGAAAATCTATAAATATTATAAGAAATTTTATCAACTAATTTGAAGTTAGATGCTTGATTTGTAAGAATCACATCTCATTTATCGAATGAAAACCGAATTTTAATTCTTATAGAGACTTTGTTGGAATCAAAAAAGCAAAACAAAAGAAACACATGAATATCGACATCTGCTTCCATTTTAATAATTCCAAAAGTACACACACTCACACTTACAGCCAGGGGCGGACCACCTTGGAGCCCAATGGGCCCTGTGCTACCCCTTAAATTGAGCCCACATATGATATAATTTAACCCTCAACCCAAAATTAAGAGCCCAAAAGCCTGGCAAATTGGACGTACGGTGACAATTCACAAGTATGAAGGAAAAGCAGCTAAATAGCTAATTAATTTCAATTAATGGGCCCACATTCATATTTTTAAGGGGATAATAGGTTATATAAGGAAACCTATATGTATTTATTTGAAACACAACCGCACATGGGACACTTGTTTTCTACCCAAAGCTTGTAATCTATTGACATTGGAGATGTTTGTAAGGTGTTGCCCATGACCTATTGGTCATGGGTTCAAGTCCCGTCATGACTAAAAAATGAGTAGATTAAGTGTCGTTAAAAAAAAAAACATAACATATTTCTTGAAAATCCAAGTTATTAATGTGGAAAAAAATTGTGCTACCCCTAGACTTTCGTCCTGGGTCCGCCACTGCTTACAACCTATATATAACTAAGACTAACTACCTTATTTATACTACAAACTCAACAAACTATGCTACTATCCCACGTTTACATGCATGATCCATGCACATCCCATATTACCCGGTCAAAGAGTCTACCCACTAATAAGTCAAATTTAACTACTAAACTTAAATAAATAAAACAAATATTAATATCAAGATTAAAACTAACAGACTTATGGGGAGTTACTTGTTTTGAACAAATCCAGTTATTTTTCAAAACGAATAAAATGATTGAAAGATACATATTGAATATCGACTTTTATTTTCAATTAAACGAAATGCCATAAAAACTGTTATCAAACTCAGTAATTAAGGTATAATTTTAAAATACAATATAAAATGTTTATGGTAAAAAAGGAAATCATATAGACATAAGTAATTATGGTATTGTTATGCATTACCACAATTGAGTAACAATGTAACGGTATATACATCATTTAGACATAAGTAATTATGATATTGTTATGCAATAATTGCATATTTATTATCCCTAATTGAGTAATAATGTAACGGTTTATAAATGTTTTTAAATTTATCCCCATATTAATTGTGAAAATGCATAACAATCAACTAAAAATCCAATGATGGCCAGCCTAGGTGGTCTGAGGCACTGGATTTATACCCATGTGGGCTGCAGGTCGTGAGTTCGAATCCCTTTTGGAGCGTTGCATTAGCGTAATTTAACTCATACCTCACACGGGCACATATGGGGAATTTCCTTGGAAATCCCTTTGGGGGCTGGGTTTGCCCGCTTATGCGGAACTCGAACTCAGGGTGCTCGCTGAAAAATTGCGAGTAAGCTTCCGTTATTTCATTTGCCGTTTCCAAAAAAAAAAAAAAAAAAATCATACCGTGTTGAATGCAATCATACCGTTACCATCTTCAAGTCAAAAACTCTTGATTGGTTGATAACGACTTAGTTCAAGATTCCAGCCATTCGCCATATCAATAAACTGTTCAAGAAGAAATTTGAAAAGTATTTGCTGAAAAATACAAAAGGTTTCACCTACTTTTAATTAGTTACATGCACGCCAATTGTTAAAGGTAGTGAAATAATTAGGGAGTAATTTTGTTTTGACATGTTACACTCCCTCCGTCCTAAATAAAGTTCTCATTTCTCCTGGGCACAACATTTTAGGTGATAATTAGTGGTGGGGTATTTGTTATTACTTTTTATTAAAATATAAGGTTTGATTGGAGAGAGAAAATGTTTTAGGAGATAGTTAGTGGTGAAAATATTGATAATAGTATTATTATATTAAGTGGGCCCCTTAAATTTGAAAATGAGAACTTTATTTAAGGACAAAATTTGAAGGAGAAATGAGAACTTTATTTAGGGACGGAGGGAGTACATCATGTATGTATGCTTGTACATTAATTAAAATGAATGTAATTCTGACAACGGTTATCATAAAAAACAACCAATTTCCAAAAAGTCAAACAAATTTGCAGTCAAGCGTACCTGAACAGTGTGAGCCTGAAAACAGCAAAACAAATTCAAATTGACAAAGCTAAAGATAAACTTGAAGGTGCCATTGTTCGTGAATTCATCTTCAAACTCTTTCCCCTATAATTCGAAATTGTACACGCATAAACAACTAATCAATTTAATTTACGTGCAAATTGAAAAAAAATGCTATGTACTATTCAATATTTATCAATACATTCTATTGTCAGCATCCAATACAACGTACTTACCCTTTCTTACCTAAGTATGCCATTTGTTGTGTTAAATGGAAATTATATAACACCAAAAGGATACACAATGGCAAATATGTCTTATTTAAAATAATTACAAAATTGGTGATCAATAATAGGTATGTTGTATTAGATGGTTGAATGGTTCAGAAATGATAGTTATAGCTTTGATGAATTCACATGGTTGAATGCAAGTTATAGCTCAGTTTTATAACAGTTAGCTTCTCAAGAACATGATTGATTATTATTTTAAAACACAAAAGTCAGAATTTGATTCAAATTTGAAGTTTTGAAACCTTAAGTATCTGTCAATGATGAATTATGTTTGACCAGATTGATTAGCATTTCTTCTCCTTGTTATGAGGGCAGATTGGTTAAACCATGTTTTCACATAGTTTTGCCAGTGTTTTTTGAAGTGATCGTCTGGGATAACATTGATATGTTTAACCATAAATTATCTGAGCTATTTGTAAGTACATTGACCAGATTTTATTTCAATCCAAAATCACAGTCAAATTAACAAATATTCGCAACAAAAACATGAAATCTTTTAGATGCACAAAACAATAATATCAACATTTTGCAATATGAAAAATAGGAAAAATAGGTCAATTTAGATTTAAAAAATTTCACTCAAAATCTTGTAGTTTGGACAATACATCCAATGTTGAAGATGTTCATTTTTAGCCAGGGGAAGGTTTTCGTAATCAGTTTTAACAACTTTTGATCAAGACGGCTTAACATTACTTCATTTTTAGCCTGGGGAAGGTTTTCGTAATCAGTTTTAACAACTTTTGATCAAGACTGCTTAACATTACTTCAGCAACTATGTAATCATTTTTTACAAAATTAACGAATTCGTAATCTGCATTGAAATCTCAAGAAAACTAATTCGATTGTTAAGTTGCATAATGGGATACTGATTTAGAAACCCTAAATGAGAAACTTACCGGCGGTTCCGTCTTCCATGTAATTAATCCCCTTATTTTGATGTTGAAGATTAGATTTCCGATGGGTTTGCTTCCATAATTTGATGGTCGAGGTCCTCAAAGCGGATACGGTCGGAGGTTGCTTCTGAATCTCCCAAATTTTGAGGTTGAAGATGAAATACCCGATGAGTCTGTTGCCATGGTTCGTTGAATCGAGAGCATACAGATCGTTAGAGTTTCTCACAACAGTTTAATGGAATAGCATATAGCATATAAGTAGTATATGGTATTTAGGTGTTCTATAAGGCTGTGAATTCAGTTTATTGTGAACAAAAATGATATAAGTTTATGGTTTGTGTTAGACGTTGAAAGAAACAAAAAATTTACCATTGACTGCTATTTGTAATCATAATCTTTTATCTCAAACAAAAAAAATATATGACTACATCATCTATTTTTTTAACGGCCAACTCATACCTCGTAAATATACATCAATTTTTATTCACAATAAAATTTAAACATATAAATTTATTGGAGGCCTAAACATAAGATAACAATAAGATATAAACCCTTTGGAATAAAGTATAAAAATTATCTATTTATCTTTAACAAATGCATCATTTTCTGACTTCAATCCAAACATATATATATTATAGATTTCTTTCACAATTTTATTGTCTATTTTTTTATTTTAAAATGTTTCATAATAATTATTAATTTCTACATTTAAACAATTAAAAAAGTTTAACTAGTAAAGTTGAAATTTTATTACTGAAATAATATAATAAATACAATTTAAAATTATATTTTTTTTTCTGGAACGCTTGAATAAGCTTGATAATAAATTTGGAATAGAAGAACTATTAATGAAAATAATTACATTGCATTTATGATCAGTTTTACTTTTTTTTTTCTTTCTAATTCATATACATTAAAACTATTTAAATTAATAATGTTAGTATCGGAAAATTTTATTAATTTAGAGAGTTATTAATTTATCGATAAATTAATAAGTATTAATTTATAGAGTTTTTAATTAATCATACTGTAGATATCAAACACAAAGATAAATTAGTCTATGCCTTTTAAAATTACGTTGAATGCAATAAGAAATGTTAGAGATAAGTTCAAAATAGACTTATAATTTAAATGAAAATAGACAACTATTGAATCATATTTCAATAGAGTGCAATATATTTTTTTTCAGTTTCTATGGATTGTTAATATATGATTATTTTGGGACCGAATATTATAAATGGATCTCCAAAAAAATTATTATCTTATTATTTTATCGAGTTTTTTAATTTTCTACATTGGCCCAAGTCGGAACTTGACAAATTTATTATTTTAAAGAGTCATTAATTTACCGAGTATTAATTTAGATAATTTTTATTGGCATGAGATAAAATGATTAAATAAAGTTAAATTTTCATTACTTCATATCAATAAACTCTTTTTTTTATATGTATAAAATGGGTTTTTAAATAGAAATAGTAAATTCAAATTATTATGTTGGTACCTTTTTTTATCTCCTTGAATCCGGTCGTAATAAGGGTCACCTACAATGGATGCACACATAATAACTACATCATGTTGTCATTTTGTAATTATTCATTCAAACATTCTTAAATTTTTTAGTATACAAATTTTGGGTTTGTCTGGCATGTAGCCGTAGCTATATTAAACAAGTGTAATGATGCTCCACGCGTTGCTGTGAATTTTTTTATACATTTTATATAAGTTATATTAATAACTACTCCCTCCGTCCCACAAAAAACTTCTCATTTAACCTTATATTCTTGTCCCACAAAAAACTTCTCATTTCATACATTTGATGGGCCCCACATAATAAAATAATATTATTATTAAGGACCCCATCACTAACTATCCACTAATTATTTTTCTCTCTCCAAATTAATCATATATTTTAATTAAAATTATTACCAATGACCCCACCACTAACTATCACCTTAAACTTGTGCCCAACTCAAATGGGAACTTTTTGTGTGGGACGGAGGGAGTATATCATATTGGATTCCTTGGATAAGTTATACTCCCCCGTCCCTTAATAAAGTTCTCGTTCTCCTGGGCACATGTTTTTAGGAAATAATTAGTGGTAGAGTAATTGATAATAAATTTGATTAAAATATAAGGTTATTTTAGAGAGAGAAATTGTTTTAGGAGATAGTTAGTAGTGGGGTATATGATAATAATATTATTTTATTGAGTAAGTTCTTCCAATTTGAGAAATGAGAACTTTATTTTGTGACAAATATTTTAGAAGAAATGAGAACTTTATTAAGGGACGAAGAGAGTACATTTTGTATAAGTCATTGGTTTTACTACTTGTTGGGTTTTATGGAGGTTTAGGAATTCGTTGAATCGTTGTTATTTGATAGTGGTAAAATGCGTAGATCAGATTTGTTTGATAGTATTCGTTTATTTGCTTTCTGTTGGATCTCCCAGCGGAATCAAAAAATTAAGATTCCTTGGGTATAGTATATTGGTTGAGAAACCCATTGTACTGAACTTTATTTTAATCTAGCCTTTTTCTAGACTCAAGTTTTATTTAGTTTGGAGGTCTCCGGGGGGGTGATGGCAATGCCAAAACTCAGCCCGTTGCCTTCTTTTTGTTGTTCAAAAAAAATATTGGATTTATTTCTATTTTTTGAAAATTATCTCTACTATATTATTAGGAATTGTCTTTATACATAACCTAAACCGAAAATATTGAATAACCTAACCCGGTTGTTTGTGTGGATTGCCATTTAATAAATATATATTCATAACTAAATACAACATTATATGTTTTAAAGTTTGAAACATTAAGTTTTCAGTTTAATGTTTAGTGTTTGGTATCATTTTTTGTTATAATATCCAATTCAAATGGCAATAAGAAATTGGTTCGAGCGGTTCAACAGAATAAAAAATCAGCAAGTTCAATTTAAATCTCGAGTTTTAAAACATTCCTATAAATGAATTTATTAAGTAGTGTTAACTCATATAACTATAATGCAAAAAAATACCATAATTGAGGATCCATATAGCAAAAAAAAGAGTAGAATGCTTGAAGTACATGCGCAGCACAAAAAAACAATTTCTGGTATATATAAAAATTATGATGTGAAGCTTCGAGATCGAGACCATCTGCACACAACATTCAATCATACCATTTAGATAGCAAACTTTTATGGTTTTAATTTCTCATTACACAAATATATAACAAAAAAGCATAGCAAAAATAATAAAAAATGCTTGTGAACAATAATATTGTATGACTATTGTATATATAGGGTAATGAGCTCGAAAATTCCAAAATATATAGCGTCAACGAAGTTCAAAATTTCCTATTTTTAAATGCTCTATTAAAGGGTTTTTATAATTTAATAGAAGAATTTAAGATCATTAAATATATTTATACCAAATGACTTGTAGTCTATCGGTATAAAGTGTTAGAATGTATTTACCATTATCATGTAGTCTTAGGTACAAGTCTCGTTGTGAATAAAATAAATTATTTTTATGAGTTATTATAGAGAGTGTGATCTACTATTAAAAAAAAGGATTTATCATGTTTCCTATAAGCATATATCAGGAAAAAACCTTTATGTTAATTCTTTCTCTTAATCTTACAACTTTATATCTCTCTAACTTCTCGTTAGAGTTTTTTTTTTTTTGTTTATGTTAGTTCTGGCTTAGTGGTCGAGTGATGACTTTACTAAAACTCAGCTTCTATTTATCTTATGTTGCTGTTCAAAGAAAATCCTATAAATTTTCTTGTATACTTTAAGGTAAGTGATGAGAGCCAGTGTCCTGGTGAAAGTATATGTAACGACCCGAAATTTGAATAAAATAAATTATGAAAAAAATATAATAAATAAGGATAAATCGTTTAAAAGACGTAGGAATTGGTTTCGTGACATTTGGACACCGTATGAGAAAGTTATGGACGAAACCTGGTCGAAACGAAGACCGAAAAGTGCAGCCCTGCTGCTTTGGAAAGTTCACGCCGTGAACTTGGGTTCCCGATCGGGAACTCTTTACAGGGATTTGTGGTTTTGATCGATCAAAGTTAGCGTTCAGATAGCGATCGGGAGGAGTTCGCGTCGCGCATAGTTCACGATCGTGAACTAGTTCACGCCGTGAACTATGGCCGACAGCAATATTAAAACGGGTTTTGGCCATTTGAACTCATTTGCAAACCCTAACTCTTCTCTCTAAGTGTGAGTACGAATTTTGAGTGTAAAGGAGCGTTTGGAGCAGATTTTCAGCTCGAATCTTGTGGATCTACACTCCTTGGTGAAGATTAAAGGTATATCTCAACCCTTAGTTAGTTGTATGTGTTGAATTTGGGGTAAATGGTGAAGTTTGTAAACACTAGTTGGAGGGCTTACCATGAATGTCGAAATGGGTGTTATCTAACTTAGATCTATGGTATTTTGTCAAGGAAAACATGTTCATGATATGGATTTATGATAATACCGGGATTTATGAAACTAGGGCTTTGTAGAAATTGGGGAAAATGATACTAGTAGTTAACTAGTGGTAAAATATGATGATGTTTGATGATAAGCCTTGTATGGTTTCATGAATAGGGCAATTGTTGAAAGACTTGGAATTTACAAGTCTTGGGAAGTGAAGATTTTATTCAAGGAGTACAAGAGGATTAAGCTTGGCCAAGGTGAGTACATGAGACTTTTAAAACTGGGTACATAGCAAATGTTTCTTTTAAAATATATATGATGTTTTGTGAGTCTTTATTAATAAATGATTTTTAATAAAGATATGATTGAAAAGATGAGAAAGTGATAAATAGTAGACTATCTAAGTATGTCTAAAGTGATTGATTATTTTGAAAGAGATCATGATAATGAAAAGTAATTAATAACTAATTATTGATAGGACGTAAAAGAGTGTACTTTTATAATATGTGATTACTAATAACGAGACTAGTTGATCCGATTATGTGAATGCTAGTTAAGATTAGCATGTGGATAGATTGTATGATGGCCTTATGGCATTGATGATAGATGTGACATATAGTCACATGTAATAGTTATGACGGGTAGATTGAAATAGGGCAGGTACATGATAGATTTGGAGGCATTCTGGATTATCATGGTATCTTGAATAAAACTGATGAGTCGGAGGCATTTCGATCACCCAACAAGATGTTGGATCTTACTGAACTGGAGGCATTCTGGTTAGTAGGATGAAGATAGGCCACTTTGGCTGAACACTGTGACAATGGGGGTTCTACTGAATCGGAGGCATTCTGGTTAGTAGGACAGAAATGGGGTCTCGTTGGTTTGGAGGCTTTCCGAACAACTTGACGGGTCGAATAGGCTATGAATGAATGTGATAGAATCACCAAAGAGGTGATTGATGTATATGAATGAGATAGGGTTACCACGGAGGTAACTAAAGTATATAGATATATATATATATATATATATATATATATATATATATATATATATATATATATATATATATATATATATATATATTAATATCTAATAAATATGATTATTAATAAATGTGATTATTTATATATATTAATGTCGGGTCTAAAACCCATGTATCTCACGAGACAATTTTGTCTTATGTACTATGTTTGTTTGTGATGCTATGTACTCAGGTTCAGGAGCTAAGGATTAGGTGCGGTCGCTAGTAGAGTCGCACGGATTTAGTAGAGATAGCAGGTGGATTTACGTTTGGCTTTGGTTATGATATATTTTGTAACACCAACTAATGATTTTTATTTTATACCAAGGTTTTTGTAAATCCATATTTTGGGACAATACTCTAAATGTTTTGATTTTAAAAGGGATTTTACGGAAATATTTTTGTGTTAAAATTTGAGGTGTTACAACTTGGTATCAGAGCTATAGCTTAAGCGAATTAGGTTGGGTTAACCACCCTAGGCTTAAGTTGTAGACGTAGAATGATATATTTCCGTTAGATAACTAGCTTGACCTTGAAAGCTATAGGGCTAAGTTGTCTTAGGGTCGAACCCTAGGAAGAATTGCTTTATGAGGTCATTTTCGAGATTGAGAGTTGAAATGGACTATTGAATAAATGATTGATTAAGGTATAGTTGTCATCTTATTATAGCAAAATGGTGAATGTGGAATGTGGACGAACTCCACTTAACTCGGGAGAGGACCCGGAAGTTTATGCTAACTACACGCCGGTAACATTAGAAGTGATTTGTGACATGTTTGACCGAATGAGGGAAGAAGTAAAAGAGGACGTGAACCGGATTGTTGATGACCGGATGACCAAGGAAAGGGAAGGTAATTCCAAACCGGGTGTAAAGAGTAAGTGTTCGGGTAGCAAGGCCCAAATGGAGAGAATCTCGACTGAAAAGGAAAATGACATGAGTCTTGATAAGAGAAATGGATGTTCGTTCGAGGCATTTATGGCATATGAGCCCAAGGTGTATTCGGGAAGTTTTGAGCCAAGAGTCACCGTCCGGTGGATTCGAGAAACTGAGCAAGCTTTGGAGAGTAGCAAATGTAAAAAGGAAGATATGGTGACTTATGCTTCCAGAATGTTGAAAGACGAAGCACACATGTGGTGGATTATGATGTACGAAGTCTTAGGCAAGAAGGCGATATACAAGATGTCATGGGATGAATTCACGAGCCGTTTGAAAGAGAAATTTTGTCCTAAGAGAAAGTTAGAGAAAGTGCAAGAAGAAGCTATGATTCTCAGAAAAGGAGATGAGTCGGTGGATGTGTACACCAAGAAAGTTGATCAGGTAGTGGTTCAAGAGCTACCAAGAAGTAGAGAAAAGAGGAGAATCGAAGATAGTTTGGAACCATCAAAGAAGGGAAGGTTCACACCGACTTTGACCAATAAAGTTGGTGGCGGAAAGTGTCATAATTGCGGTAAGGGCCACAAGGGGGTATGCAAGTCGGGTACAACTTTATGTTTCACATGCGGAAGAGTTGGGCACAGGTCAAAAGACTGTGGAGTGAATAATATCAAAGAAGTGGAGTGCTACACGTGTCACGAGAAGGGGCATTTTAGTGGTGCATCCCCGAAGAGAGGAACCGGTATGCTAATGTCAACTGCTCACGGCGAGGCTAGAGGAAGCCACGATACCGCTTCAGGTACGATGCCTATAAATCTTATGTTATATGATCTGTGAATTACTTGTTGATGAACCGCGCGAGACGATGTCTAATGAATTAGGTCATTATAGTCGTTAGATGAGCATCTGTTGTGAAAGTAGTTAGTAGAGTTAACTTCCATGGCCTATGTATAAAATGAAAGTTCTGAATTGATGACCGGTATTGAGAAAAGAGAAATTAAATTATGTGGAAGGGAGTAACGATGAGAATCCTTCATGGAAGTATAGAATGATAATTAAATAAATGATCAATATATTATGATTGGTAAAAAAAGGGGGAAAACTATGGTGTCATGGAGTATCAAAGACGGAATATGAAAGTTGTAAAAGTTCCCTAGGTAAGGTTTATAGAATGTGAAAGCGTTATTTTGTGGTGAGGAAGTCGTGCACAGATGGAAGGCGACGTGAGGGAAATTACAAGGTCTGACGTTATTATGGTGTAAAAGTCGAGATGGGTAATGGAATATATGATGTGAAAAAAAAAAAAGTCTGGGAGATAATCCCCCGGGTTGCTATGTGTATAGTTATGGGTTGGTGACCGGTATGTCGCGAGAAATAAGAATAGGAAGGATTATGTTATCTTAGAATATCGAAAGTTGGATTACGAGAGTGGCGAATAATTTCCACATGAGGATGGTAGTACAATGAAGTACTAGGTGTTAGTGTGAGTCGTGAAATACAAAAAAAAGAAAAGAAAAGAAAAGGATATATGTATATAAAATGGAACCTTAGTTATTGGATACGATTGATGGAGTGTTGGCAAGTAGCCATGGCAGACGGTTGTGTCGGAGATGTCAGGCGTGACATCAAGAGTGGATAATTTATTTTTGGTAAAGGTTTATGAAAAAAGTACGATAGTGTATGTATGGGTGACGATCGAAGTCAACTGGTTGACTCATGATGACCGGGTGAAAGAAAAGTTATAAGTTTTAGTAAGAATGGATCGAATAAGGCGATTGATAAATGAGTAGATTGGTGGGAAGCACTAGAAATGATTATGTGTATACCGTGTGGTATTGTGTGTAAGTGGAAATAATGGCCTTGGAAGGCATGAGGTTTTAGGGAGATAATGTTAAGTGGAAAAGTGAAAATTTGGATAGAATATGTGATTGATTGTGAAAGTCAAATGTGAAAGAAAATGGTATCATGATGGTAAGTGTAATGAGGCACACATGAATTGTATGCAAGATGGAATAGTTTTGTATGAGTCACTTTGGATTGGAGGCTTTCCGATCATTGTGACAGTTTGGCGTCGGGATGGATTGGAGGCTTTCCGATCATCTCGATAAGTTAGTTAAGTATAATTTGATATTTAAGGAATATGAGGTTTGCATCGGACGTATGTAGAACCGTATGGTTAAGTTATTGCTACAATTATATGGTAAGTGAAAAAAAAAAAAAAATTGGATTGAAAACACGGGTCGTGTTTAAGTAGAGGTATGTGTAGGAGATACCTACAAGTTAATGGTTCATGAAAAAGGAATGCTTTAGGAAGCAAATTGGTTAGTAGCCAATGAGTGGTGAAAGGTGTATAACGGGTGGTTAGGCCACAATTGGATATGATTGAGGCTTTATAGCCAGTAATCGGGAACTTCAAGTATGGTATCGGGATGTCTAAAAGGAACTATGAATGGTATAAGAATTTGAATGAAGGTAAAGGAGTAATAGATATTGATGTCAATTTAAATGGAATTTGTTAATCGACTGCGGGGATCGAAATCAAGGAAAAAGGTGACAAATGAGAAAAGAAATTTAAATATGAAATCGGGAATGAAAAGCTTGGGAAGCGATGCCTTAGTAATAAAGAATATGTGGAATTTAGCAAGGTAAGTTGACTTTAATCATAAGTCAAGGTTGATCAACTGATGGGATGTTGACTTTAGTCAAAAATTGGATTTTGACTTTCGTTTAAAATGGTTAGTCAAGGATAAGAGCATAATATATCGCATATATGTGTGTACGATAGTGGTTGATTGATTAATGGAAATAATTGTAGTCAAAGGGTGCGACTTTGACCTTTGGGCAATTCGAATGGAATTTAGAAATTGAGTATGGCTGTTGTTGGACCAGGAGCGTAAGATTGATGGTTAAAGAATTGATGGTTAATAGAACCACTAATGGATAAGGAAAATTTTCAAGATTTGTTGACTTTGCGCTTAAGTCAAGGGTGGAACAATGTTGACAATTTGGTCAAAGCGAGGGGTTGACTATCATTTTGGTCAATATGTTATTAGTAATGATTGGGCCATATCATCCTTATGTGGATAAAAGGATTGGTTAAAAGATAGAGAGTGTTATGGCAAATTGTGTAATTTTGACCCGTTCGGGTATTAGGAACATACGTTTGGATTTTTGGCCGTTTGGGTATAACGGGTCAAGTGGGCAGTTAAATGCATAAGTATTATCGAATCATAATTTGGAAGTGGAATGAGGATTGGAAATCCTTGAGTTGATTCCGAGGACGGAATTCTTTTAAGGGGTGGATAGTTATAACGACCAGAAATTTGAATAAAATAAATTATGGAAAAAATATAATAAATAAAGATAAATCGTTTAAAAGACGTAGGAATTGGTTTCGTGACTAATGGACACCGTATGAGAAAGTTATGGACGAAACCGGGTCGAAACGAAGACCGAAAAGTGCAGCCCTGCTGCTTTGGAAAGTTCACGCCGTGAACTTGGGTTCCCGATCGGGAACTCTTTACAGGGATTTGTGGTTTTGATCGATCAAAGTTAGCGTTCAGATAGCGATCGGGAGGAGTTCGCGTCGCGCATAGTTCACGATCGTGAACTAGTTCACGCCGTGAACTATGGCCGACAGCAATATTAAAACGGGTTTTGGCCATTTGAACTCATTTGCAAACCCTAACTCTTCTCTCTAAGTGTGAGTACGAATTTTGAGTGTAAAGGAGCGTTTGGAGCAGATTTTCAGCTCGAATCTTGTGGATCTACACTCCTTGGTGAAGATTAAAGGTATATCTCAACCCTTAGTTAGTTGTATGTGTTGAATTTGGGGTAAATGGTGAAGTTTGTAAACACTAGTTGGAGGGCTTACCATGAATGTCGAAATGGGTGTTATCTAACTTAGATCTATGGTATTTTGTCAAGGAAAACATGTTCATGATATGGATTTATGATAATACCGGGATTTATGAAACTAGGGCTTTGTAGAAATTGGGGAAAATGATACTAGTAGTTAACTAGTGGTAAAATATGATGATGTTTGATGATAAGCCTTGTATGGTTTCATGATTAGGGCAATTGTTGAAAGACTTGGAATTTACAAGTCTTGGGAAGTGAAAATTTTATTCAAGGAGTACAAGAGGATTAAGCTTGGCCAAGGTGAGTACATGAGACTTTTAAAACTGGGTACATAGCAAATGTTTCTTTTAAAATATATATGATGTTTTGTGAGTCTTTATTAATAAATGATTTTTAATAAAGATATGATTGAAAAGATGAGAAAGTGATAAATAGTAGACTATCTAAGTATGTCTAAAGTGATTGATGATTTTGAAAGAGATCATGATAATGAAAAGTAATTAATAACTAATTATTGATAGGACGTAAAAGAGTGTACTTTTATAATATGTGATTACTAATAACGAGACTAGTTGATCCGATTATGTGAATGCTAGTTAAGATTAGCATGTGGATAGATTGTATGATGGCCTTATGGCATTGATGATAGATGTGACATATAGTCACATGTAATAGTTATGACGGGTAGATTGAAATAGGGCAGGTACATGATAGATTTGGAGGCATTCTGGATTATCATGGTATCTTGAATAAAACTGATGAGTCGGAGGCATTCCGATCACCCAACAAGATGTTGGATCTTACTGAACTGGAGGCATTCTGGTTAGTAGGATGAAGATAGGTCACTTTGGCTGAACACTGTGACAATGGGGGTTCTACTGAATCGGAGGCATTCTGGTTAGTAGGACAGAAATGGGGTCTCGTTGGTTTGGAGGCTTTCCGAACAACTTGACGGGTCGAATAGGCTATGAATGAATGTGATAGAATCACCAAAGAGGTGATTGATGTATATGAATGAGATAGGGTTACCACGGAGGTAACTAAAGTATATATATATATATATATATATATATATATATATATATATATATATATATATATATATATATATATATATATATATATATATATATATATATCTAATAAATATGATTATTAATAAATGTGATTATTTATATATATTAATGTCGGGTCTAAAACCCATGTATCTCACGAGACAATTTTGTCTTACGTACTATGTTTGTTTGTGATGCTATGTACTCAGGTTCAGGAGCTAAGGATTAGGTGCGGTCGCTAGTAGAGTCGCACGGATTTAGTAGAGATAGCAGGTGGATTTACGTTTGGCTTTGGTTATGATATATTTTGTAACACCAACTAATGATTTTTATTTTATACCAAGGTTTTTGTAAATCCATATTTTGGGACAATACTCTAAATGTTTTGATTTTAAAAGGGATTTTACGGAAATATTTTTGTGTTAAAATTTGAGGTGTTACAGTATAGACCGTATATGATAGTGATATAATATTTGTTTATATTATAGGTGTAATAAACGAAAAAATAAAGTCTACTTCTTAAAAATATTTTAATTGGTAGCATTTATAGGTGTATGGTTATTGTTGCAGTGTACAACATTAAATCTCATTACATGATATCTCAAGGGGTATAATTAGGCTTATAGGAATGGGTACAACGCCGAATGATGTGATGGTGAGGTGGCAAGGGCGACGGCGTGGGGATGCTTGCGAACACCCCTCACCCCCCCACCCCGGCGTGGGGGGTAGGCGTGGTGGAGAAGGGGCACGGCCAACGCCGAGTAACGCGTGTGGGGTAGGCGTGGGTGCTTGTGATTGGTTGAGTGATATTCTTTTTATTTTCTTTTTTTTATTTATTTAAAATTAAATGGAATAAAATGGTGTGGTGTGGTGTGGTGAGTTGTTCCTTGAGATGATGTGGTGTGGGGGTGGTGTGGTTGCTGAGGTGACAGATGATATGACACGAAAAAATGGTGTGGGGTGTGATACCCATACCCCATAGCCTTAGAAATTGTAAGCAGTTTAATTACTTCTCAAATTGCTAATTTAAAAGCTTCACTTTTTGTATTTTTGAATTATTTTAGATCCCGTCTTAGGATTTTGTTATAATAGTTGCTTTTTCAAAAAAATTATTATTTATATTTAGAACATATATATAAAGGCTATTCCTGTATTGCCAATTATGTGAATATCCCTTAATGAATATCTTTTTGTAAGCTAATAAATCATGTAAGATTAAAACCAATTTCAAGTATTGTTACGTATACACTTTGAATAGGGAATTAGTTTTCATACCACAATTTTTGATACTCCTACCATAATGTACAGCTATTCCTACAAACTGTACAATCATATAATGCACATATTGTGGTATAATGCTTAAAAGATGTGGTATGAAAATCACCCCCTTTGAATATTCTCAACCAAGTGACTTTTAACTATCTATAATTAAATATATAATACAGATCTCATGAATATCCTTTTATGTGTTCTCGATTTATAATGACAGAAATAATGCCAAATTTTTGACAACGTTTGTGTTTTCAAGGGTTTTTGAGATTGTTTATTAATAAAGTATGCATTTTAAAAATTAATAATAATAAGCAGGTTAGAAAATATAATTCTGAAAAAATATTATTTTTAATTTGATTATTCTGTTTGAAATCACAATAATTAGATAATCAATTTTTTAGTGTTTTGCAAACTTAATTATTTGTTTAGACGAGGCAACATGGCCCGTGCGATGCACGGGCTTTGTTCATGATAAAACGTTATTTGAAGGTAAATCGTATAGATTGTACTGGGGTAACGGGCAAAGTACTAAAATCAAGACCGCTAACATATTTAGGTTGATTGTGAGTACTCTACTACATAAGTAAAGTTTATTGTAGGAAAATGCAAAGTGACAAAATCATTATTATTATTTTTATTAGCGCAACACAAAACATGTTATTCATGGTTCGTCTTTTATAAGCAAAACTATGAATCAATAACGATATATTTTCAACTAATGTCGGTTAATGCAAACATTATGTCAGGCATCTAATTGTACATTTTTTCTCAAAAACTACATAATAAAAAATAGAAATCCATAAAAATACACAAAAACATGTATCTTTGTAATAAAAATAACAACGAATTCGTTATCTAAAACAAAAACAATATAAAAACTCTTTGCGTGTAACAAAATCAAAGATCAACAATAATATCTTTCAAGTGAGCACTGAATTTACTACTATTATTTAACATAGAATTTACTACTATACATTTTATAATTTTTTTATAGTTTATAATATGTAACTTCTAGATAAATGAAAAGACTGTTATTTAATTGAATTTACTACCATTATTTATGTTATTGTTTAATTGAATTTACTACTATTATTTAACATAGAATTTACAACCATATAGTTTATAAATTTTGTTATAGTTTATAATATATAACTTATATTTAAATGAAAATACAATTATTTAATTGAATTTACTACTATTATATATGTTATTATTTAGCTTTAATTTACTACTATTATTTAACATAAAATTTACTATTATATATTTTATAAATTTTAGCACTACATTTAAATATTTATGTAATTAATGCTACTTCAAACTTGGAACTTAATTTTTATTTAATTGAATTTACTACTATTATTTATGTTATTATTTAATTTAATTTACAACTATTATTTAACATAGAATTTACTACTAAATATATTATAAATTTTGTTACAGTTTATAATATGTAACTTCTAGGTAAATGAAAAGACTATTATTTAATTGAATTTACTACTATTATTTATGATATTATTTAATTTAATTTATTACTATTATTTAACTTATAATTTACTATTATATATTTTATAAATATTTAACACTACATTTAAATATTTATGTAATTAATGCTACTTTGAACTTGTGACTCAGTTTTTATTTAATTGAATTTACTACTATTATTTATGTTATTATTTCTTTTAATTTACTACTATAATTTAACATAGAATTTACTATTATATATTTTATAAATTTTTAACACTACATTTAAATATTTATATAATAATGCTACTTCAAACTTGGAACTCAATTTATATAGATGATTTATTTAATATTATAATAAATACAACATCAAATCAAAACCTATTAATTGAATTAAATGTAAAATAACAAATAAAATGAACAACAACTGTAACATTTAACATGATAAGACATTCATCTTAAATAATGTGTGATAATATTACACACAATCTCATATACTATAACGATATTAGATCATTATATAGTATCATCTTTATACAAAATGTACAAAAACAACGAATAACAATTTTATACATATACAGAAAAGGTTGTGTAATTTTAAACAAAAACAACTTTCATACTCTCTATAAAACAAAACCATAAAGAGTTCATCTCTATGACATTTAAAAACACAAAAATATAAAGTTTATGTTGGATTGACAATTAATAGCGAGGATAAATAACAAAATCCCTTAAGGTCTTAGTTGTTGATTCTACTTGTTAATTAGATGTTTCTTTTTGATCCATCTTCCTAAATTTCACCTCATATGCAGATGTGAAATTAGCTCCCAATTATATTGGGATAAAACCATGAGTTTCTATCATAAACTTGATTACAATATAAACAATATTAGCAACACCACAATTGGATTATCCAAGAAAAATAATATGATAAAACATAAACTTAAACAATAAAGATAATACATAAGCTTACAACTTTATTAGATGAAGGTCTCAATCCATTGTAAGGAAAAATATTTCTTTTGATTGCACCTCAAACTTGATTACAATATAAACAATATTAGCAACACCACAATTGGATTATCCAAGAAAAATAATATTTAGAGATAAAACATAAACTTAAACAATAAAGATAATACATAAGCTTACAACTTTATTAGATGAAGGACTCAATCCATTGTAAGCAAAAATGTTTCTTTTGGATGTACCTTTAAAGTGTTCAAATTTTTTTAACATGAAAATGAGTATTTATAGATTCTAATGTATAAAATTTATAACACTTGAAAAGTCCTAATTTATTGAATTTTTTATTATTATCATTATTTAATTAATTTCAAAACTATTGGTTTTACAATTTAGTGAGTTTGTTAAATTGTTATTAAAATGAATTTATCAATATAGTTATAACTCTTGATTTTACAACTTTTGAGCTTCTCAATATTTATTAACATGATTTATTTAATATTAAAACAAAACAATATCAAAATGAAACTTAATTTTTAATATATGGTAATAAATGCAACTTCACCCATGAAACTCATTTTTTATAGATATATAGATAATAGATAGAATGCAAATAATCAGTTTTCATAAAGCAATGAGCACATCACCACCTGTTTTTCAAAACGTTTTGAATATTCTAAAATGCAAATAATTAATTTCTAGAAACTTTTTGTTTGGAATGTTTTCAAAATATAAAAAGCAGTTTTAAATTACAATCTCAAATACCCAAAGTCCTGGCAAGTAATAACGAAAGCTAACAATTTTATTAATGTACATTACAGTTTAAAGTACGTCAAGGCTAGCCATCAGGTAATTTTGAAGAGTAAAAATTACCTGGAATTCCACTTATTTTAAAAATGGCAAGATCGTAAATCCATGTGCCATCATCCCAGCAAAATCCAAAGACGTCAGACAACACCTGCATGTTGCTCGCATTCAAATAAATACCGAATCAGTCTCTCAGCTGGTCTCACTTTCATCTTCAAGATCACACATAACAAAGATACAAACATGAAGTTTTTATTATGGAATTATAGGAGTAGCACTAGTAATTCATTATCATCATACTGTGTTAAACAGAATAAGCCATGTATTGGGTGGTGGATCGACAAGTATTTGAAAGATTGTCTCTGCAATGTGAATGACGAAATTTCGTTTGGATTTGGAATCATAAGTCTTGTTTGCTCAGAAATCCCTCAGATTGTTACCAACTTCCGTACTAAATCCAGCCATGGTGTCTCCATCATTTTCCTGCTTACGTGGATTGCAGGGTAAGTGTTTGTGTTTGAGAACATTTTTGCTTTGCTTTCAAATTAAATTGAATCAATTTGAGTTGGTGTAGGGATATCTTTAATCTTGTGGGTTGAACCTGCAACAGTGAGTCTCTTTAATTGATTTATGTAATTAAATATCTTTTTTTAATTTAATATATTTTTTGTATCTTCGTTGTAATGCAGTTGCCCACACAGTACTACACTGCTATGGTAAATATAAACATTTTTTTTAAAGTTTAATTTAGTTTTTTTGGAAAATATATCAGTACAAATCATGTTAATTTTTTACTTAATTTGTATATTTTGCAACTAAATGTTTAAACATAGCAAGCACAGTGATCTTGGTGTTGCAAAGTTTGTACTATGATCACATCTATGCATTGTTGAAATCCCCAAAATTGGATTCTAGTGCTGGTCTTGAGGTAAAATTCACTGCTAGATAATTAGATATTGATTCACCAATTATGGATCATGATTAAATAAAAAGTGTTGTTAAAAATGTAAAACAAAATTCACCTATTTTCAAAGGTACATGATTTGCACACCACCAAAAATTGAAGATTAATAAAAGTAGTGAAAAAATTTAGGTGGAAGAATCTAAGAGGCCTCTCAAACCAGCAATTACAAACTCACGAAGTCGTGCCATCAAAGCATCTCGTCGTGACTACTATTTCACGTATGTTTTTATATATATATGTTTATCAACGCTATATATAATTATGTGATAGATAATTAATAAAAGTTATAGAATTTGTTTACAGGTCAGCAAGATCATTGGCTGCAAGTACAACACCACCAAATAGATCTTTTTTATGGACAACAAGAAGCGGTCCAGCTTCAGCAATGTCTGTTGATAATGATTCTTCAGAAGATGAAGAGATACCAAAAACTCCTTCCCAACCTAGGCCAATACCACACTCTGTAACATCCATTTCTTATGTTTCTAAAATGTTCATATATAATAATTTGTTTTAACAATATTCTTCAACTGTTCATGATCTTGTAATGAGTGATTTATGTCAGATTGGTTTTGGAGCATTTTTGGCTACTTCACTTAATTTGCCTTCATATGCTAAAGGTTTGGTGCAAGTCGGGAATTTGTTACAAGTATGATCACTGCTTAGTGCTATTAAAAATCTTATTATTTTTTTTGATTTAGTGGGTGATTGAAATTGAATTGGTGATGTTGCAGGATAATGGTGAAAGTCATAATGCTTATGGTCAATGGTTAGGGTGGATCATGGCTGCTATATATATGGGTGGCCGCATTCCTCAAATTGTATTAAATGTAAGTCATTGTTTATCATATATTCTCCCTAATATATCAATTTTATTGTAAAAGATTTGGTTGTAATTGTTATCAGATCAAAAGAGGCAGTGTTGAGGTAAGTCTCTTGCAACAAATTTTGACGGTTTTTGGTTGCTAAGAAAAATTTGCATTCAGGGTTTGAATCCTTTGATGTTTGTGTTTGCTCTTATTGCTAATGCAACTTATGTTGGAAGGTGCTTGATTTCTATCTCTAGATTTTTTGAAAACACACACATTGAAGTGTTTTGATGCCATTGATATTTATGCAGTATTCTTGTAAGAAGTACGGAATGGGAAAAAATTAAAGCAAACATGCCTTGGCTGCTTGATGCTGCAGTTTGTGTGGCGCTTGATGCTTTTGTATCCTCTTTTTTGAGTTTTATTACTTGCCTTAACAAAGGTTACAGATTATAATGCAGTATGTATACTATAGGTACTTGTTGAAGAGAGTTCCAAACAGTGATGATGAATACCATAAATTGGATTCTTAAGGTTAAGCCATTGTTCCTCGTACCTAATTGTCTGTCTTATTCAATCATTGAATGAGAAACCTTATCATATCGCGATACATGTCGTTAATTGGTTGTTTCTGATAATTATTCGGTTCTTTTGTTTCATTTTTGCATTTTAAATCTTTATTTAAATATTTTTAGCCCTCGTGCAAAATTAAAAAAACAAAACTTTTGCTCTCAATGTAGTACATAATGCCGCTGCTAAGGGGTCAAAAGACATTTTTCAGGGGTTTTAGAATAAAATTTGAATTTGTTGTACAATTTTGAATATATGTTGAATTAAATGAGTCTTTAGCCCCTTCAGTTTCAGTTGGCTATCGTAGCTTCCCTCAACTCCTTGTATTTTTCAACATCAAACCCTTGACGATTCATCAACTTCTTCTGTTTTGAATTAAACCTACTTTGGAAAAACCCTTCAAAAGAGGGCTCTTTTGCAGTCCTCAAGAAAAACGTGTACCCGCCCATGAAATAAATGGATGTAACATAAAAGCAAATGGGTTCCATTATGTCCCATGAAAGCTCCCAAAATGTGAGCCGCATGAACCCGGCGGTCTGGACCATTAGGTATGCCAGACCGCCCCATAGCTCTATTTGGACCATCTTTTTGGCCTTGCTGTCAATGGAGGATTTCCACCGCTCCATCTTCTCCAATTCTTGTGCACGTGGGGTCGCCGGTAGCAACCCGTGGATGGCTTTCACCACCTGTAATACAAAATTCTTTGCAATTTTACACCGTGCTTTTTCTATGAAAATTTGGTACCACCAAAAAATTGCAAAATGGAAAAGGAATAAAAATAGAAAAAAGACTACTGCTTGAGCAAATCACCTGGCCTACACAAAAACTTATGCAATCAAACTTGCTTTTTTCTTAAACCCCGCTACTATACAACCCCCAATTTTGACAAATTAGTCAAACCCCTAAATCCCCTTTCCCAGAGCATTTTTCACAAATCAAGCACATAATTGCAAGTTATGAAATTTCAATCTGGTAAACCCAAGATTAAAAAAAATCTGTTTTTCTTTCTTTATAATAAAGCTCTTTTGAATAGTTGCAATGTTTAATTCTGGCAAGAAAAAAGGTTTTTCTTTTTCCTGTGGGAGGAAGATGGATCAAAGTAGTCTCTAGGTCAGTCTCCACCTCAAATAAACGTGTGAAACTATACGTTGTCATTCTTCCCTGTGGAGAAAAAACATCACACAAAGATACAAAACAACTATCAGATTTCGGTCTTTTTGTATAGAATAAGTAAAAAAACCCCAAATGCCTAAGCACATTCGATTCTGTAAATAACGAAATGATATGAATGAAGCAATAGTAAAATTCTACGAGTTGCTGATTAAATTTATGAAATTAGTGTGAAATGAGGAGGCAACCTGTTCAGGTTTGAGGAACACAACGTTTCCTAAGACGATCACGGAACCGGAATCATCCAATGCTTTCGCCAGGTCCAACGCTTGATCTCTGTTCCAACATTCTTGCATACAGATCTCTATGAATTCGTCATACGAAACGTCATTTTTATTACTGCTTCTCAGCTTCGATTTCAAATTTTCAATTTGCGAAACCCTAAGAAGCTTCTTAGCGTGCGCCACCGTCAACTCTCCTACCGACGATCTCGTCACCGGAGGAGAGAGTACGTCGAGACGGATTCGGCCTCTGGTAATGTCCATTTCCTTAAGTCTCTCCATCATGCTCTCACCTCTCGATCGGAGGATCTCCGGGATGCCGGAGGACGAGAGAAACGTCTCATCTCCCGGATTTTGTGCCACTCTATTGGGATTAGGTGGCGCCAAAATCTGAGCAGCGGAGGAGGAGCGAGAAATGCGACAATTACGTAAAGTTTGCGTAGAGAATTTGATGTTGCAAATGTTAAACGGCCGTTGAACTAGGGGTTGCTTGAACGCCATTGTGGCGTTTTGATTTGATCTGATTACGGTTTTGATTTTTCGGAGGGATAAAATTTCATGATTGCTATTTTATAAGGGAAGAATTAGGTGTAAATTGTTCCAAGGATGACAGCCGCTAATGCTCCTCATTTATATGAATGCTTAATCGTCAATTCTTGATCGTATCTATATCAATAATAACGTATATAAAGCATTAAAAAACTTTCCTAATAACGTATATTAATTAGAAAATGATAAATATTAAAGTTCATTAATGTTATTCAAAATACTACCTCCGTCCCATAAAAAAGTTTACATTTTATTTGGGCACAATCTTTTAGGAGATAGTTAGTGATGAGGACATTTATAATATTTTTGATTAAAATATAAGGTTAGATTGGAGAGAGAAAGTGTTTTATTAGTGGAATTATTGGTAATAATATTATTTTATTAGGTGACCCATCAAATTTGAGAAATGTAAACTTTTTTATGAGACAAAATTTTAAGCAGAAATGTAACTTTTTTATGGGACGGAGGGAGTATATTAGAAAATCAAATATTTTATTAGTTGCACATCTTCACATATCTTCACCTATATATGGAGCCTATATTTGATTACAATTTGTCTACGTGTCCATTGCCATTTCTCATTAGCCTGTTTTGCTGACTCATAATTGCAAGTAATGTCACATGTCAATCACAAGTCAAAGGGCCTTTTTGTTATTTGGGCGATTTCAAAATTTAAATTCAAGTTTAATTATAGTAATTTTTGTAAGTTCCCTTACTTTGTTTTTTGATCATAACTTTATTTTCTTTGTAAATAAAAAATTCTAAAAATGTCTAAGTTCTTAAAATTAAATTATCTACAAAATGAGTATAGTCTTGAAATTTGAAAAAAACAATACTATGATTCAAACATATTATGAGCCGAAAGTATTATGATTTAATATTTTAATGGTCCAAATTTTGTATGATCAAGTAATGTTATGTTTGTAATTAAATAAGATGAGTATTGTTTATTATTTTCTAAATACAGCAAAATTCAATTAAAAAAAAGGTATTGATTAGCTGTTTAATTACCGGGTATATTGGTTTTGAAAGTTTCAGATATCTACTCTTATTGACTGTAAATATCGGACCAACTATATATCATCGTTTATTAATTTGCTAAAATTTTCATTATTATCACATAAATTTTAAGAAAGATAAATCACATTAAATATATACATAATTTCAAACCAAATTACAATTTACCACCTATATACGGAGCTAAGCATGTTAATTTCATGATGACATGTCCATTACCCATCGTTTGATTGATCTTTTTGATGACGTGTGATGCTGACTCAAAGGACTTTTTAGTCATTTGAGTGATTTTCAAAATTTAAATTTGAATAGAATCCTAAAATATATGGCTAGAATTCCTATTAGAATCTTTATTATCTTTTAAAAAAAACTTAAAATACAATTTTTTTTAAAAGATTTAAAATACAAAAACTTAAATGAATTTAAATTTGAAGAAAATTTAAATTCAAACGATTTGATTTTCTAAAATATATTAAATATTTTAAGAAATTCTCTAGAATAGGAATTCCATTAATGTTTCTAATAAATATCACAAGTTAATCATACGGTTAATATCTCCAGAATTTAAAAGGAAATGTGATATTTCCTTCTTTATGATATTTCTGAATTAGATGCATTCAGAACTAATGAAAGTTAAGAGTAAGAAATGATTCAAAGTTATTTGTTACGATCAAGATGACAATTACACTAACTCAACAACAAATGGCGTATACAAAAAAGTTTTATTTTGTTTTTAAATTTTGTGTACTATTTGTGATATGTATCAAAATACGTTTATCATCATTTCAATAATAGATTACTATATCATTTCTTAAGTTTTTTTTTTTTTTTGTATTTTATTTTATTTTTATTTTTCAAAACATGTCTTCCCATTCGGGCGGGCTATGAAGCTAGTAATGTATACCCCGGTAAACATTAGAAAAACCCAATTAAAAACTTATGGGATTAACCAACAAAAACATGTCGCATTGAATTTGTATGTTTTTTTATTATTATTATTATCATGTGTGCGATTTTAAGATTTACCATATAAAACGATTCACACAAATCTAATCTGCAAGTTTCTTATACTAAGGGCATGTTTGTGAAAACTTATTTGTAGGATTTTTAAATTTATTAGCTTAATAAGCTTAATAAGCTTAACTGGAGTCTAGCTCATTGCTAAACTCCAGTTATAAAATTGCCGTTCAAAAAAAAAAAAGTTTAAAATTTTAAAGTTATTATCATTTAATAAACTAATATGTTCAAAAGCCCTTAAATAAGCTTTTCCAAACATGAGCCAAGATTGAATTTTTAGTTTGTTTCAAGATTCAATATACATGTTCCTGGATTTTTTTATCCATTTCAAGATTTTATAAATCACTTAATCACTTTGGTGATATTAGGTTTTTTTTAATGAAAATGAAGAAAGGAATTGAGCTTCAACAATGTATCAACTTCAACCCCCGGAAACAAACATATTATATACTTCCTCCGTTTCAAAATAAGTGATACACTTTTCATTTTGAGGTGTTTCAAAATAAGTGATACACTTTAAAATTTTTCTTATTTGGTAAAATATAGTGGGACTCATACCCACTAACTATCCCCTTTAATAAAGTGAAAATACTCAATTACCCTTACTTTTACTTTTAAACATTATTAAACTCACTTTAATCATACTATGTGGGATCCCTCACTCACTAACTATCCATTTTAATCTAAATTAACTTTCATTACAACATTTTACCTCAAAAAATCTAAAAACTAATTTGTATCACTTTTTGAAACGGAGTAAGTATGATAAAAGAGCTATCAAAGTTACAATATAATAACTAAAATAAAAGACCCGTTTGTAATATTTTATTAAATATTGATTTTCAGTTATTGATAAAAGATTTATTTAATGTAATTATCTTGTATATTTGTAACAAGTTTTAGCTAATTAATATCTTTTCACCAATGAGTTGTATAAGGTATTGGAAAGTGTTTTCATTGACCCATGGTCATAGGTTCAAGTCACGTTGTAGATAATATAATGTAGATTTATGAGTAGTTTAGAGGGTGTAACACCGCAAATTTTGAATCTTTTTCTTAAATACGAAAGCGCATTAATGGAAACGGTACAGTTAAGTCTTACATAAAATATAATCCAATACATATTACAATATACAATCCAATACATATTATCCGAAATAACATAATTGTTTAACGTGGTGTTACTTAACGAAATTTTTTATACATTTTAGTGTTGTTATATAATTTGGATTGAACTTGATTTCGCTTATATTATTGTGTTTTTGGCACATTATCTTTATGTATTTGTTACGTATGGATTTGGTCATATATAGATTTGGTACGTAATTTTACGTATAATTTAAATTAGGTTTTATTAATTATAGCATGTTTCCATTACGTTTGTAAGATTTAAGTTTCATGGAAATAATTTAGGATTTGTAGCATTTATAAATTTATAAATTTCGAAAAAAAAAAAAGATTATAAAAAACAAAATTCACAACGACATATGTCATCACAGAATATACATACCATCGAAAAAGAACTGATTTTGTTTTTTTATCAATAGGGACAACAAGTAATTGCAAAATAACCGGGGTAATTTTATCGTTTTTTCATGAACAGCAAGTTAGTGGTTCCATATATGCAATAACATCCAAACAGACAGTATGCATTCCTCGAACATATCTCATTTTTAGGGGAATAAACCCCCCACCTTTTATTAAATCTTCTGGGGAATGCTCTCAGCATGTCTTGAACCCAACACACTTATAAGAGAAACTTCCAAGGCAACCCTTGGTGGCCAAATTAAGTACAGTATTATTTTTTATTTTTTATATCCTGCGAAGACTTGTGTGATAAGTCAGTCGCTAATTGTTGATCACATACGAACTATTTGTGATTGCATATTTTGCGACTCGTCTCAAAAGATGATGTTAGCAACGACTTAGACCCCTTTAGCGATGACTTTTGTCGTTACAAAAAGGTAAAACTCTTGTAGTCTTTTGGGAAAACTAAAAAAGAAATGTTAACATAGTTTTGGAACGAAATGAGCATAATATATCTACAACCAATACATGAAAGAGTTGACATTATGTAAGATAAAACTTCTTATTGAAATTCTTAGGAATTTGATACGTGTGACAAGTTGCCGCTAATTGCAAATCAAATACGAACTATTTGTGATGACGTATTTTGCGACGACTATCGTCTCAAAAGATGATGCTAGCAACGACTTAGACCCCTTTAGCGTAGACTTACAAACCCATTATAATCAGTTATACATATAGTTTTCTTGAAACTTTGCCTTCAAATATGATTAGATAATCGAAGCTGCGACGGTGATTGTGGAAGGCACAAAAAACCACTTCGTAAAAACAAAGATACGAGCATAAAGATTAGCAATTTTTAACAGCTTTTTAGTTTTTAGTTAATTGTGTAAGTCTGACAATAGCATCCAAGCAGCCACTATATCTTTCTTGAAAACCCATCTTAGGGAAATAAACTCCACATCTTTTCCATCTGAGGAAAACCCCCAAGGTTACCTATAATAGGAAGTTGATCTACACCAATTGTTTTATATTATTTATTATTATGGATTTTTCTAATGTATGCCTTAAGAAGCATATGATAACGTGCAATTAATGAAACGCTTATTTACTAAATGTGTATTGAATATCATTAATGAACTCAGTTTTTTACCATTTTGGAAGAAGTATTAAATGCGATTTTATGTTTAAATAAAAAACCGTTTCATTAAGTATACGTTACTGTATGTCCCCCAAAAAAAACTCATTTATTGTATTTAGCGGTAAATTTTCCTTTGGAATTAAATTGCATCAAATCACGAGCCTATTTCTTGTAGTACACTATTAATGCTTCATAATTGCAAGGGCAGTAATTAGATCATCAAGTGGAGTAAAGCTCATCAGGATTCATAGTAGGGGTGAGCATAACAGGGTATCCGCCGGTTCCGACCGGAACCGGGACCGGAATTGGAACCGCAGGTTCTTGGAATATAGGAACCGGATTTGGAACCTGGAAGACAGGTTCCTAAATTTTCGGAACCGGAACCAGATCCACCGGTTCTAGGGCAGGTTCCGGTTACCCTGTCTCTAAATTCATAAACATTTAACTATTACTAAATAAATAAATAAGACAATAAATTACACAAACTAACGATTACAAATATCATTTAGCGAGTTTAAATATGGTTTAAGGATTACTAACTAAATATTACAAATATCACATACGAGAGAGGCGGAGGTCGGAGAATGGCGGCGGTTGTGCAGCTATGGTTGAGAGAGGCGGAGAGGTAAGTACGAGAGCAGAAGTGGCGACTGGCGAGATAAAATGAAACCCTAAGTGGCTAATTCTAATTTCTAACTCATGTAAATGGTAAATAGGGATAATTTTAGAGCCCCAATTTCTGGCCCAATAAGTAATAAAACAGCCCATATAATTTGAACTGTTAAAAATACAGCTATAGTCTGATATATTTGAGTAAAATCATTTATTTTAATGTATTTTATATTATATATTATATATTTAATAAATATATACAGGGTATCCGCCGGTTCCAGGTTCTTTAATTTTGAGAACCGGAACCGGAACCTCTTAGGCCGGTTCCCTGATTTTAGGAACCAGAACCGGAACCTCCTAGCAGGTTCCGGATCCGGAACCTCCGGTTCCCAAGCGGTTCCGGTTCCGATTCCGGTTACCCTCTTTTTCTGCTCACCCCTAATTCATAGTAGCACTAAAGGGCTTTTAGCCTAGCGCTTAGCGGTATAGTGTCTGCCTCTCAATCTTGAGGTTAGGAGTTCGAGTCCCGTCGTAAACATATCTGGTAATTAGCAGTAAATTAGATTTTCCCATTTAAAAAAAAAACATTCATAATAGCAAGGCCATATATAGGATGGGAAGTGATTAGTGAGTGATTCGCCATAACAACAAAAGGAAACCTAACATCTTCGGCTGTGAATCTGTGATATACAGACACCGGTAAAGACTTTTCATGAATAAGTTTTTGTTAATTAAAAATTAATGATATCAATAAAAAAAAATTGGAAAGATTAACAGACTTTTCATTAATTGGTTGTTGCTAATTAAAAGTTAATGAAAAGTTAATATGATTAAAAATAATAAATTACTGTGAAGTTAACAATTGAAGATGCTCTCTCAAAATAAACAAATCATATTCACGAACTCCACGAGTATATAGCATGCTTCTTTTTTTTTTTTTAATAAGAGGGTGTTTGGGAATGCTTTCAAAAAGTGACTTATTAACTTTTCAAAAAGTTAATAAGTCAATAAGTTATTTGTGTAAGGTTAAAAGTCCTTTTTCAAATGACTTTTTGTAAAGCTTTGAAAAGTTATTTTTAAAAAGTAAGAGAGTAGTAACTTTTCAAAATAACTTATGACTTTTTGAGCACAAATTACACAAGTACCCTTAATGACCTATCAAAACCTACCTCTTCTTCACTTCCCCACTTCCCCCTTTTTTTTTTAAACAGCTTTCATTAAAAAACTAGCAAAACGCTAGAAGAAACAAAGAACAATTAGTTACAAGGGAGAATAAGCCATTCAGGCCAACTAACTTTTAGCTTACCAAAGATACGAAATTTCTTTTATAGAATCGACAAGAACACTTCTACGGGTTTCGCTACTATTAAATGTGATCGCATTCCTGTGTCGCCATATCAACCATATCACCGTAAGGGTCACGGCCTCTACAATCAATTTAGACCTCGCACTAATGGAGCTAGAGTCTAAATTAAAAAGAAAGTCGTCCAAGGAATCGACATCCGTATTAACAATTTGAAGCCAACGACCCATCGCCCGCCAAACATCTTTGGTAACATCACAATCCCAAAAAATATGACCCGTATCATATATACCATTCCCGCACATAACACAATTAAGATCATCAAAATTAATTCCCCTCATCGATAAATTCACTTTGGACGGAATTCGATTAAGATTGATCTTCCAAAATAAAATATTCACTTTCCGAGGGACCAAAGCATTCCATCTTGTTCGTATGACGGACGAAGGGAGCATTAAGTTATCAAGCCACCTTCTAGTGCTCTTGACCTCATACTCCCCATCGTTCCCTATATCCCACTTCCACTTGTCCGGATCATCCACCAACCCGACACCCTCAAACAACCGAGTCAATTCATTAACTTGTTCCTCCTCTCTCCCGCTTCTGATATGCCGAAGCCAATCCCATGCGACCGACCCATGTTGTAATCGGTCCGCCACCATGCAATTAATATTGCAATCAAGTAAACAAAGTCTTGGATATAACGATTCTAAAGTGTGTGACCCAATCCACAAATCCTTCCAAAACTTAGTCGATCTCCCATCTCCCACTTGCTTTTTAAGATGAGACAATAACGCAATCCCACCTTCTTTGAATCTACTAATCATTTTTACAATTTGAGCCCATGGAGTTGTCCCAAGACGATGACAATTGATCAAATCTAACGCCCCATTATCACTATAAATGGATTTGATGATCTTTGCCCATAAAGTATTTTCATATTTCACAAATCTCCATATCCATTTCATCACAAGGGCAATATTAAAAGCATAAAGGCTACCAATATTTAAACCACCATTCTGAAATGACGCCAATAACAACTCCCAATTAACCCAATGAATTCTCCTTTTATCCATGGTACCACCCCAAAAAAACGTAGCTCGTAATTTTTCTAAGCTATTAGCAACAACCTTCGGCATAACAAACAAAGACATATAATATATGCCTACTCCACCCAAAACTGTCTTTAGCAATAAAGACCTACCGCCCACCGACAAAGTGTTAACTTTCCACACCGAAAGCTTACTTTTAAAACGATCCATCAACAAGTCCCAATTCTTTTTTCTAGACATATAGGCCCCGACCGGTAACCCAAGGTATGAAAAAGGAAGCTTACCATGACATACCCCGAGCAAGGCTGCCATATGGGAAACCTCCATATCCGAGACCCCTACTCCATATAAATTGGACTTATGCAAATTTAGCTTCAACCCCGACGTCATGTGAAAGAAATGCAAAATAATTAGAATTTTTTGCATGTTATTGAACGACCACTCACCCAAGAATATAGCATCATTAGCATACAATAAATGAGAGATGGATAATGAATTTTCTTTCACCATAACCCCTTTAAACAAGTGTTGAGAGGTAGCTTCTTCCATAGCCACATGAAGACCTTCCATGTCAATAATAAATAGAAACGGTGAAAGTGGATCACCCTGTCTAAGACCTCTTTCAAGCTTGAACTCCTTCGATGCATTGCCATTTAGAATAGCCGAAGCTCTGGAAGAATGAAGCATGGCACTAACCCACTTCTGCCATTTAGCCGGAAAGCTCATAAACTCCATCATACGGTCTAAAAACTCCCAACTGATAGAGTCATACGCCTTCTCAAAATCTATTTTTAACACCATGGCAGACCGCTTTTTCTTTTTATACCAAGCTATTATTTCATTCACGATCATAGGGCCATCCAAGATTTGACGCCCTTTGATGAAAGCCGTTTGCTCATCACTAACGACATAATCCACCACCACTGCTAGCCTGAGAGCCAAAAGTTTTGCGATAATTTTTGTTTGCACGCCAATAAGACTAATTGGCCGAAAATCATTCACTGCTAGCGGATTGACCACTTTTGGGATCAAGGTAATAAACGAAGAATTGAAACCAGAAGGAATGAACCCTGTTTCAAAAAACTCCACAACAAAATTAAAAATATCTAATTTTAGCAAATCCCAGATTTTTTTAATAAAAGCGAACGTAAAACCGTCAGGTCCCGGCGCTTTGTCGTTTCCACAGCTCCAAACAGCCGCCTTTAACTCCACCATTGTAAACGGAGCCGATAGCAACTCCTACTGATCTTGAGATAACCGCTTGAACTTTTCGCTTCGCCTTGCCACTTTTGCCACCCGCACACACTTAAACTTGTTTTCATAATAATTTAAAAAAATATTTTTTACCTCTAAAGGAGACGTAACCCAAACACCATCTTGCTTTACTCCCCGAATCATGGAATGCCGTCTCTTGCTATTGATTACCCCATGAAAATACTTCGTATTTTCGTCGCCTTCTATACTCCACTTGACCTTTGCCTTTTGAGACAAATCTTTCCACTCTTTCGCTTCTAGTTTGTACAAAGCATGTTTAGCTACTTGCCTATCGTTTAACTCATCATCTGTCACCACACAAGCATCCATTTTTTTTCGATTTCGCTTACTTGATCGACCAGTTTTTTTCTTTCTTCACATTGGTCGACTTTTTTCCCCCGCCACCAAACCCTACATTTTTCCTTAAGAACTTTCAGCTTATCTTTGAATTTAATAAAGTGACTACTATCTGAGTTATCCACTAAATCCTCCCACGCAGATTTCACCATTTCCTCAAACGATTCATCCTCCATCCACGAGTTAAAGAACCGGAACACACGCGGGCCATAATCTACCGTGGCCTGAGTCATAACAATCGGTCTATGGTCCGAAATAATATCTGACATCACATTAGCCGTGTTATCTGCACAAGCTTCACACACCCCTTCAGTCACAAAAAACCAGTCTAACTTGCTCATTTTTTTTTCCATCAGAACTGATTCTAGTATATGCGGATCCCCCCATTGGAACTTCAATCAAGCTCGAAGAGTCCACAAACCCACTAAAATCAGCAATTTCCCTATCATTCCGACCACAACCCCATCTTTCTCCTTCTTCCCGAACCGCATTAAAATCTCCCAACATAATAAAGTTCCCTTCGTTAGCCTGCATATACGTACCGATGTCTTCCCACAGTCTCCTTTTATCTACAATACTTTGAGGAGCATACACGTTCCCCATAATACATTTAAGATTATTAATCTTCCATTCCCCATGCACAAACAAAACATTCTGAAAACTAACAATCCGAGAACTAATGAACAACGACGGATCCCATATAGAAATAATACCACCCGACAAACCCACGGCACTACTAATTGCGAAATCAAATGACATATTAGGCCATAGTTGCTTAACCATGAACCAGTCAACCTTGGAAACTCTGGTTTCCTGAACTCCAAGAAAAGAAATCTTATAATTATTACAAACACCACCAATACGTTTTCGTTTCACACTATCTCCAATACCACACGCATTAATAGACATAATATTCATTAATGACCTTTTGTATCTCCCATACTACTAATCATTTGTTCAAGAGATACTTTACACCCTTCCATATCAAGCCCCATTGCATGACCTAAATCAATATACCTGTTCAAATCTTCAATCAAAGAAACTGATTTTACCTTTTTTGACATAAATCCGGTGGAAGCGCATGAGTCTTCCGACTTAGATCTGCTACCCTCTATCTCACCCTTCTTAGATTCCCGAAATAAATGTTCAAAACCCGGGGGTTTTGACAAAAAAAGAAGGATCTCCGATCGCTTTCACACCGGCTGTTTGCTCCTGAACCACGTGTTCTTTATCATTAACCACATCATGTACCCCTTGACCAGGTGTTTCTCCCGATCCATGCACTGTCCCGCCATCATGGTTTTGAGCCGAGACCTCATGCAAATCCGGACCAGTTTCAACATTGGTTTGTTCTTGTGCCTGCCCCTCTTCTTTGTGAGTAAACTGAGGTGACTTGTCATCTTCTCCATCCCCGACTTGATCTTTCTCCCTTTCATCCTCATTAGACTCCAACGAGCCGTCTTGTGAGACCGAGTCATCGTCCTCACCGTCATTTGTTTCCACCTCTCCGTTTCTCATAAAAGGCTGCCAAATGGCGATCTCATACACCCAAACATTGTGTTTTTTCTCGCCAATAACAACTTCAATTTCCTCATGAATCTTCCCTCCAAGGGACGTCTTTATACAAACCTTATCAGTGCTACCATCACCCGTCTCACCCTCCGCAAACATGACCTCTCCCCAGCCTTTCACAATTTTTTGTATAACACTAATCGTACCCGCCAACAAAGGTAGACCGTCTATCCGTACCCAAACTACCCTGTCATCCACTATGAATGTTTCATCTAAAAATCTAAGCTGAGTGAAGTAGAATACCATATCCTTATGTTCTTTGAACTTATTGCATGTCATGTGATCATCAAATTCGAGCCATACCCACGAGCCACCAATGTAATGAGCTTCGATATCAGAGAAGCCTTCTTTCACGCATACTACCCTTAGATTCTCAATTAGCGATAAGTCTCGCACCTTTCCAACCAAAATAGTACCTCCATCATTTAGGGGCATAACATCACTTTTCTCTAGTGTGATCATATTTTTCTTCTTATATCCACCCGATTCTGTAGCAGTATGGATTTTTGGTTTTCCAGCACTTTTAGAGCTATCTACCGCAGGTTTAAAAAGGTCTGTGAATTTCACATTCTTTTTCACCTCCCTCGAGTTTGCATTGGAAGAACCCGAACCCTTATCGCTAGTTTGCCTGACCGGGACCGTCTGCGTATCAGCTCTACTATTCTTACGATCAAACCTAGATAAAGAGGCAAACAAATGGTACGAACCATACCAGGTGGCATTCAACCGGGCGATCAGACTTTCAGAATTATCTACCCGAATGAATCGAACGAATGCAAACCTACTTCCGATTTTCGATAACTTCCAGGGAATGAAAGCATCTACTACAATACCAAAAACCTGCATTGCTTTCCACAAATCTGTTAAATCCCACGCAGGCGGAAAATTCGTCACGTAATACGTTGTCGCAATCTTCTTCAAATCGTTTCTTCCCTACGCCTGAATGAATTCTGCATACTGCCCTGAGCCACCGACGACCGTTTTCTGACCTCCTTTGACATCGTACACACACCCAACCCTCCCCCCTCCCGACTGACGGGGAAGATCCGGCGAAAAAAGGACGGCGAAAAAACCCTAGGACTGTCGCAAAGTCGCCGCCACTTCCCTTTTTAGTCATTTTACACCAAAAAGCTAATCCAAACACATTTTAAAAAATAACTTATCAACTTTTCAATACCAATAAGTTAATAAGCTAAACCAAACAAATTTTGTAAAACTCCTTAATAAAACTAAAAAGTTAATAAGTCCTTTTACCTAAAAGGACTTTTAAAGTTAAAAAGCTTATCCAAACACACCCTAAGTGTTCATACGTTTCTTTTCCGTCCAAGGAAACCTCAATGTCACTCATGATAGCAAGTTGATTTACACTAACTGTTCTACATTATTATATTTAATGATAAAATTGTCCCTTAGCATTAAATTTCATCAAACCACGAGCCTATTTCTTGCGGTCCCTCCGTCCCAAAACTATTATCCATAGACAAAAATCACATAGTTTAAAAAAAACATTTATTACACTGTCCAACCAATAAAATTTTATCTTTACCACCTAACTATTTTTTGATTGGTGAAATTCTTAAGTTAACTGTAACACCTCAATTTTTAATACAAAAACATTTGGCCAAAATATATCATTTTCATTAAATAGAAGAACTATTCCCAAAATATGGATTTACAAAAACCTTTGGTTTGAAAATCAGAGTATAAAGTTGGTGTTACAAAATAGATCAAAACCAAAGCCAAGTCTAAATCCAATCTAGTGTTCTTCTACTCTAGGCCCCGCACCTCTATCCATGCGTACCTAAACCTTCGATCCCGAACCTGAGTACATAGCAAAACACACAAGGAGTACGTGAGATAATAAAGTCTCGTGAGACACATGGGTTTTATACCCGATAAACCGTACATCACAACATATATATATATATATATATATATATATATATATATATATATATATATATATATAGATAATATTTTATGTGTATACATCTTAACAACACAGTCTAGTCACCCAATGGTAACTCTATCAATCTCTAGCATCCTTACCTAGTACATAAACATATATGTACCAATACTCAAGCATGTCCAATACATAAACATATATGTATCAGAATCCTAACAAGCCTAGTATGCAAACATATGCATACTAGAGGCACCATCGTGCCTAGTGTATAAACATATATACACTCGTCTCAATGATCGGGAATCCCCCGCATCACCACCATCTATCTCTTATCATAACCTAATAGTTATGCCAAGTAAAGCCATAGGCTATCACAACAATGATCACACATGATAGTTGTATATTAACATTAATATATATAACTAAATTCACACACAGGTTAGTTGTATATTAACATTAATAATTCAAAGCTATGCACTCAGTAAAGTCCACACGTACTCACCTTAGCAATATGATGCTCCAACCGTATTCTTGACACCCAATCCCTTGCTTCAAAGATCAATCAACCTTCCAAGGCTTCACCAAAAGCCTTTAATCTTCCACTAGGAGTGAAATCTACCAAGGATTTGTGAAGAAATCAACCCAAACCAGATGTTATGCTCGAAAATCGCCAAAGAGAGAAACTAGGGTTTTGATATGCAATAAATGAGCAAAATCCCGTCTTTAATGCCTGGTCGGACGAGTTCGCGCTGCGAACAACCAGTTCGCGCCGCGAACTTCCCTTGTCACGAACTCTTCCCGATCGTGAGCCGGCCGTGAACTTCGATCACCAAAAACCCAATGTTTCTGTTCCAAGTTCGCGATCGCGAACTAGAGTTCGCGCCGCGAACTCCCCAAGGCAGCAGGGCTGCAGTTTTTGACCTTTGTCTCGACCCGGTTTCGCCCATAACTTTCTCATACGGTGTCCAAACGACACGAAACCAATTTCTACGTGTTTTATATGATTTATCCATAATTATCATATTTTTATACATTTTATTTATTTACAAATTTCGGGTCGTTACAACTATCTACCCCTTAAGAAGATTCCGTCCTCGGAATCTCATCATAGTTCACGAAATCCGGGTACCTCTTCCGAATCTCGTCTTTGACTTCCCAAGTCAAATTCGGTCCAAGGGAATGCTTCCACTTGACCGATACCAATTCGATCTCTTTATTCCGAAGCTTCTTTGTCTTTGACTCTAATATAGCCTCGGGCTCCTATATCAACCGGTTCGGGGCATCAACCCGCAACTCTTGCAATGGAATAATATTCTCAACCTCACCAATGAACTTCTTCAAATAACTTACATGGAAGGTGTCGTGCACACCTTGAAGCTCGGGTGGAAGTTCCAACTTAAATGCTTGAAGCCCGATCCGTTTCAATATCTTAAACGGTCCAACATACCTTGGACTTAACTTTCCTTTCTTCCCAAACCGCATCACACCCTTCCAAGGTGACACCTTCAACATTACCATATCCCCGACATCCAAGTCATATGGTCTCTTTTTCAAACCCGAATAACTTCGTTGTCTATCTTGAGCGGCTTTCATGTTGGCTTGTATTACATCAATCTTTTCATTTGTTACTCTTACAATCTCGGGACCCGTGAGCTTTGTCTCTCCCGCTTCAAGCCAACAAGATGGAGTTCTACATTTTCTCCCATACAACGCCTCGTAAGGTGGCATCTGGATGCTCGAATGATAACTGTTATTATATGAGAATTCGACCAATGGTAAATGCTCATCCCATTTACCCCCGAAATCTAACACACACGATCTCAACATGTCTTCAACCGTTTGAATCGTTCTTTCACTTTGACCGTCGGTTTGCGGATGATAAGCCGTGCTCAACCGCAACTTTGTACCCAATTCATCTTGTAATGACCTCCAAAATCTCGAGGTAAACCTTGCGTCTCTATCGGACACAATCGATAATGGAACCCCGTGGAGTCGAACCACCTCATCAACATACAACTTAGCCAACTTCTCAAGTGGCAAAGTTTCCCGAATGGCTAAAAATAAGGCACTCTTGGTCAACCGGTCAACTATGACCCAAATGGCATCGTGACCCCTACTCGTCTTTGGCAAACCAACTATGAAATCCATAGTTATGTCTTCCCACTTTCCGGCCGGTACTTGCAATGATTGAGCTACCCCATACGGTACTTGATGTTCGGCTTTCACTTGAGCACACGTGGCACACTTCGAGATGTACTTGGCTACTCTCGTCTTCATCCCGGGCCACCAATAAACCCGTTTCAAATCTTGATATGTCTTTGTACTTCCCGGGTGAATAGAATACTTTGACTTGTGCACATCATGCAATAACTCTTTTCGGGTACCCCCGAACTTAGGAACCCAAATTCGACCGCCTACGGTTTTCAACCCTTGCACATTTTCCACAAAATGTTGGTTCTTACCCAACCGTTCTTGTCTTAACTCTTCTTTTCCCATAACCTCTCGTTGAGCATTCTTGATTCTTTCGATAATACTCGAGACGACTTCAATACGCATTGACCTTCCCTTGATCGGCTTCGCATAGACCTTTCGGCTCAAGGCGTCGGCTACAACATTCGCCTTTCCCGCATGGTACACAATCTCACAATCATAGTCGTTGATCAACTCGATCCACCTTCTTTGTCGCATATTAAGGTCTTTTTGAGTAAATACATATTGCAAACTCTTATGATTCGTGTACAACGTACACCGAGTACCATATAAATAGTGCCTCCATAATTTCAAGGCAAACACGATCGCCGCCAACTCCAAGTCGTGTGTCGTGTACCTTGTTTCCGCATCCTTTAATTGTCGTGAAGCATACGCGATCACTTTACCCCTTTGCATCAACACACAACCGAACCCTTGATTTGAAGCATCACTATAAACTACAAAGTCTTCCATACCATCCGGTAATGTAAGAATCGGCGCGTTACACAACTTCTCCTTCAACAAACCGAACGCCTCCTCTTGCTTCTTATCCCACACGAACTTCTCACTTTTTCTAGTCAACTTTGTGAGTGGGACCGCAATTCTCGAGAAATCTTGTATAAACCTCCGGTAATACCCGGCCAATCCAAGAAAACTTCTAACCTCGGTAGGAGTTCTCGGGGCCTCCCAATTAGACACCGCCTCAATCTTCGAAGGATCAACCTTAATACCATCCCGTGATACCACGTGACCTAGAAATTGTACCTCCCGCAACCAAAACTCACACTTTAAAAATTTGGCATACAACTTCTCCCGTTTCAACACATCCAACACGACTCTCAAATGACTCTCGTGTTCTTCCTCGGTCTTTGAATAAATCAAAATATCATCAATGAATACAATAAAAAACTTATCAAGAAACGGTTTACAAACCCGGTTCATCAAATCCATAAAAATAGTCGGCGCATTCGTAAGCCCAAACGGCATCACTAGAAACTCATAATGACCATACCGTGTACGAAAGGCCGTCTTCTCGGTGTCGCCTTCCTTCACCCGAAATTGGTGATAACCCGACCTCAAATCAATCTTTGAGAAGTAACTAGCACCTTGCAATTGATCAAACAAATCGTCGATCCTTGGCAACGGGTAACGGTTCTTTATAGTCACTTTATTCAACTCACGGTAGTCGATGCACATTCTCATCGACCTGTCTTTCTTCTTGACAAACAACCCCGGGGCACCCCACGATGACGAACTCGGACGGATAAAACCCTTATCTAACAACTCTTGCAATTGAGTCATCAATTCCCGCATTTCGGTGGGAGCTAATCGATATGGAGCACGAGCAATCGGCGTCGCCCCCGGCACTAAATCAATCTTGAACTCAACTTGTCTCTCCGGTGGCAAACCGGGTAAATCATCGGGGAACACCTCGGGAAAATCCCGAATGATTTTAACATCACCCACCGCCTTCTTTTCTTTTCGGCCATCTAACACATATGCAATAAACGATGCACAACCCTTCGATAAGCATTTCCTCGCCTTGATGGCGGTAATCACATTAGGCATGTGATGTCGTTTTTCCCCGTACACATACACTTTCTCGTTCTCGGGAGTCTTGATCGATACTATCTTCCTAACACACAATATTTTGGCTCGGTGCAAACCCAACCAATCCATACCAATAACCACGTCGAAGGCCTTTATTCCCATTGGCAATAAATCGACCTTAAACTTTTCCCCATATATTTCTAATTCACAATTTCTATAAATACATTCAACCGTTGAGGTTTTTCCATCGGCTACCTCTATCTCATACATTTCATCTAACTTTTCGGATGGCACATTCAACTTACAACCAAACTCATGAGACACAAACGAATAATTGGAACCCGAATCAAACAAGATATAAGTTGGCAAGGAGTTAAGGAATAGAGTACCTGACACCACATCGTGTGCCTCCTTCGCCTCTTCCCGAGTGAGTTGGAAGGATCGCCCCTTCACCCTAGTCGGTTCCACCTTCTTTTGAGCCGTTGACACAAGTGATTCGGTCTTCTTTTTCGGGCACATATGGCTATAATGCCCCTTCTCATGACATGAGTAGCACTCTACCTCGGCCGCCGACTTGGACCTACAATCCCGGGCCAAATGCCCCGTCTTGCCACAACTATGACAAGTCCTCGGCTCTCCTCGGCATTCGCCGGTATGACTTCTCCCACACCTCTTGCATAAGGCCACACTTCCTTGCCTCGAGAAGCTCGATGTGAACTTCCCCTTCTTATAAGTACCCGAGCCACTCTCGGCTTTTCTCTTCTCGCCCCCATGGGCCCTCTCGGCAATCCTTGCCATGTTTACTTCTTCCACACCCCGGGCGGCACTAATGGCCTCATCGAGTGTGACCGCCCTCTTGACCTCCAATTGGTAACCCACTAGCATACCGGACTACTCTCAATCTTTCCTCCGAGTAAGTTTTTGCAACAAACGGGAGCAACCCCGTGAACTCCCTCGAGTACTCCTCGACCGACATATCACCCTTCTTAAGGGTCACGAACTTCTCATGCATTTTCTCCAAATCCCTTTCGGGACAAAACTTCTTTTTCAATCTCGTGGTGAACTCATCCCACGACATCGATTCTATCACCTCCCTCCCGAGGGTCTCATACACAATATCCCACCAAACCATGACATCTTCTTTCAACAATTGTGACGCATACGTCACCATATCGGCCTTCTTACACTTGCTACTCCCGATGACCCACTCGGTTCCTCGGATCCACCTCATAGTCACCTTCGGGTCCGAACTACCCGTGTACACATTTGGCTTACAAGCCATGAAGGATTTAAACGAGCAACCTTCTTTCTCATCGGGCCTTGCCCTAGCATCACTTTGACCACCCGTAGATGATTTTCTTTCACCGGTGTCACTACCCCCGGTCCTCTCATCCTTGGACTCACGGTCATCCTCCTTCTTTTCACGGTTTCCCATTACATGGTGCACTTCTTCGGCCACCGTCCCTTTGATTTGATCAATAATAGTTTGGAGGTCTGCCATAGTTACCGGAGTCTTATTAGCTCCGACCTCCGATTCATCAACTCGATGCATCGACGGTTGGCTCTCTTGCTCGACCACAACCTCGACATGAGGTATTTCTTCCTCCCGGTTCTCCGGGGCTTTCCCACTACGTCGAGTATTCACCATTTCTCTCGATAAAGACTATACGAAAGACATTAAACATTTAGTATCTCATGTACAACTCATTAGTCTCATAAGACTCAACATTCAAAATCATATCAACTTTCATAGGTCCCCTAGGTTCAACCCTAAACTTAACATAAAGTCTCAAAGTCAACCTATAATCTCAAGGAATCTTACATTCCTATAGCTACAGTCTAAGACTAGGATGGACATTCAACCTAATTCACTTAAACTATAGCTCTGATACCAAGTTGTAACACCTCAATTTTTAATACAAAAACATTTGGCCAAAATATATCATTTTCATAAAATAGAAGAACTATTCCCAAAATATGGATTTACAAAAACCTTTGGTATGAAAATCAGAGTATAAAGTTGGTGTTACAAAATAGATCAAAACCAAAGCCAAGTCTAAATCCAATCTAGTGTTCTTCAACTCTAGGCCCCGCACCTCTATCCATGCGTACCTAAACCTTCGATCCCGAACCTGAGTACATAGCAAAACACACAAGGAGTACGTGAGACAATAAAGTCTCGTGAGATACATGGGTTTTATACCCGATAAACCGTACATCACAACATATATATATATATATATATATATATATATATATATATATATATATAATATTTTATACGTATACATCTTAACAACACAGTCTAGTCACCCAATGGTAACTCTATCAATCTCTAGCATCCTTACCTAGTACATAAACATATATGTACCAATACTCAAGCATGTCCAATACATAAACATATATGTATCAGAATCCTAACAAGCCTAGTATGCAAACATATGCATACTAGAGGCACCATCGTGCCTAGTGTATAAACATATATACACTCGTCTCAATGATCGGGAATCCCCCGCGTCACCACCATCAATCTCTTTTCATAACCTAATAGTTATGCCAAGTAAAGCCATAGGCTATCACAACAATGATCACACAGGTTAGTTGTATATTAACATTAATATATATAACTAAATTCACACACAGGTTAGTTGTATATTAACATTAATAATTCAAAGCTATGCACTCAGTAAAGTCCACACGTACTCACCTTAGCAATATGATGCTCCAACCGTATTCTTGACACCCAATCCCTTGCTTCAAAGATCAATCAACCTTCCAAGGCTTCACCAAAAGCCTTTAATCTTCCACTAGGAGTGAAATCTACCAAGGATTTGTGAAGAAATCAACCCAAACCAGATGCTATGCTCGAAAATCGCCAAAGAGAGAAACTAGGGTTTTCATATGCAATAAATGAGCAAAATCCCGTCTTTAATGCCTGGTCGGACGAGCTCGCGCCGCGAACAACCAGTTCGCGCGCGAACTTCCCTTGTCGCGAACTCTTCCCGATCGTGAGCTGGCCGTGAACTTCGATCACCAAAAACCCAATGTTTCTGTTCCAAGTTCGTGATCGCGAACTAGAGTTCGCGCCGCGAACTCCCCAAGGCAGCAGGGCTGCAGTTTTTGACCTTTGTCTCGACCCGGTTTCGCCAATAACTTTCTCATACGGTGTCCAAACGACACGAAACCAATTTCTAAGTGTTTTATATGATTTATCCATAATTATCATATTTTTATACATTTTATTTATTTATAAATTTCGGGTCGTTACATTAACAATAATTGTAGGACAAATAGAAAAGGAAAGGTGGACAACAAAATTAAGACGGGAGAAATATTATTATAATACTAAGGCTTGTAGCTTAGTGGTATATGATGTAAGATGTAAGGTGTTGCACATGACCTATAGGTTATGGGTTCAAACCCCGACTAGACAAATAAGAACAGATTGGGTGCGGTTAAAAGAAATACTTCATAATTGCAAGGAGAGTAATTAGATCATTAAGTGAAGTAAAGCTCATGAGGATTCATTAGCAAGACCGTATATAGGATAGGACTAGCAGGGTACCCGCGCAATGCGGCGGCGGGTACCCGTAACCATATTTCGAAGTGACGACAGTACCGGTGGTGGTGACAATAGCGATGGTGATGAGTGGTGGTGCGTAGTGATGGTAGGTGCTGACATTAGTGATGGTAGGATTAGATCCGAAATTGGCCTTTTTTGTGAAAGTAAATATGGGCCTTTTAAATAGAGAAATGATGGTTGAGTTCTGGTGATGTTAAAGCTTATATATATATATGTATCTGGAATAAATCAAAATAATCAAGTAGTTGAAGTGGTTAACACACAGTGACTAATTAGGAGAGGACTTGTGTTCGAATCCTGTAAGTAACACTTTATTTTTTTAGTTAAAGAACTTACTAAAAGTGGAAATCTCCTTAAACTTAAAATTAAGGAGCTCCTTAAACTTACTAAAAGAGGTAGGCCTAAATGCATTAGTAAGTAGTAAGATAAGATAGGGTAATCCCCCACAACAACAAAAAGAAATCTAACATCTTAAACAGTGATATATAGACGCCAATAAAGACTTTTTATGAATAAGTTTGTTAATTAAAAATTAATAATATCAATAAAAAATTTTGGAAAGATTAAAATGTAACGACCGGAAATTTTGATTCGTAAATTAGATGGAAATATTGTGAATTAAATGTGATAAATATTTAAATTGAGCCTTGAAGGTGTTAAAATGGGTAAACGATCGGTTATGACTTGTGATAATCGGAAACGGGTCAAAACTTGGTAAATACCAAGTTGGAAAATAAGAATGTTTAACCTGGAAAGTTCGCAGTGCGAACATGGAAGTTTGCGGCGCGAACACAATCAGAAAGTTGTTTTAGCGACCACGAATATAGTCGCGAAGCGCGAAGATCAGTTAGCGACGCGAGCAACGACGTGAATGGCGACGGAAGGGAGGACCCCTTGATACTTCGCGACACAAAGATAGAAGTTCGCGACGCGAAGGCTGTTAGACCAGCATAAAAATGAGATTTTAGGGTTTTTGCTCCATTCTTCACCCCACAAACTTGTGCAGCCGAACTTGGAGGGTTCTTGGGTGATTTTGATGGCTTGGAGCAAATAACTTCATTATTGTTGGAGATCTACACTTTTGTCAAAGATCTAAGGTATTTTTTTTGTCTCCTAGTTAGTTTTGAGTCAAAATTTGGGGGAAATGGTGATTTTGAAAGGGGTATGTTGGAATCTTGTTAAAGATGGGTATTGGAGGGTGTAGAGCACCCATAGGAAGCATATGAACCTTGTGTTTCTGCTAGATATGTGATTTGTTGGTAAAAACGTTAAGCTAGGGTTTTGAGATCTTCACCAAGTTGATGAACTTGGTGGTTAAGGGTATTATGATGATGTTAGATGAGGTCTAGTTATGGATAATAACTAGAAATGTGATGATTATATTGTTAGGTTGCAAGGACCTAAAAGTTGGAGATATTCCAAGGCGGGAAGCAAGGATTCGTGTTGATAAACACGATTTGGATTTAGCTATGGCTAAGGTGAGTACATGAGATTTTTAAACTGAGTACATAGCAAAAGCGTTTTGAAAACGAATAATATTTATCGAGTCTTTATTAAAAAATAATTTAATAAAGATGGTGATTAGAAAGATAAGAAAATGTGTTTGAGATGCTATATATAGTTATTATAAATGATGATTTTGCAAGCAAATGTGAGTATATAAACCGACTAATGAGTTTTCATTAATAAGAAGTATTAATAAAGATAATGACTAAAAGAGTATGATATTGAGTTTTATTAGTAAGATGTATTAATAAAGCTAATAGCAAGGATTTCTAAAGTAATGAGTTTTTATTAGTAATTTATACTCCCTCCGTCCCATTTTTATTGTCCACCTTACTATTTTAGTTTGTCCCAAAATAAGTGTCAATTTCAAATTATAACCAATCATATGAATTATAAGTGGATAAATATGAGATTTTATTGGTGGACAGTGCAATAATTACATTTTCATAAAACTGTGTGCCTTTTGTCTAGTGGACAAATAATTTGGGACGGGGGAGTACTAAATAAAGTAGTGATTGAAATGTTAGTAAAACAAGTATGATGTGACTAGAAATAGATATGAAATTCTAAGTCAATATAAAGATAAAATGTTAATGATCATGATAAATAAGAAATGAATCTTATTAGTGAATTAAATGATAAAGTCTATGATGATAATGATGAGAAAAGATAAATGAAATATGATTTTGGTACATAAGAAATGTGGCTTAGTTAATTGATGATTATTGTCTATGATAAAAAAGATGAGAAAATGATAATAATATGATAATTATAATAGTTGTATCCTAATTTATGTTTGATTATGAGTTGGTGGGGCATAAGCCCGTATTTGAGGAATTCAATATGTGTAAAGAAAGCATCGGAATAACGATAACCCATTATGAGGGAGTTGAGATTACTACTCGGGGTGGTACCTCCCTGCGCAAGGATAGTATATCTATGTGAACAATAACCCGACAATAGGGGGACTATCATAACCCGATAAAAAGGGGGATTACGATAACCCACGGGACGGGGGAGTTGATGATCTTGGTAAGTTTGGAGGCACTCCATTTACCATATGATCTTGTTATGATAACCCACATCGGGAGAGTTTGCTTCGGAATGATCCGTAACGTATGTGATAAAATGAGTAAGCTTAGGGATAGCTTACATGTATGTGATTATGTGATAAGTAAGCTTATGGTTAGTTTACTATTAAATACGAATAAATAAATAAAAATATGATATACGAATTTATATAGTGAATAAAGATATGAATTTGTATTGTTTATAAATATTATTGAGAATGAGTCGAAAAACTCATGTATCTCACGAGATTATTTTGTCTCACGTACTACTTTGTTTTTGGCTATGTACTCAGGTTCATGATTGAAGAACTAGAAGGTCGCGATAGAAGTGACCTAGAGATGTTTAGTTAGGGAGCTCTTAGGTATCTCCCGTTATCCTATGGTTATGATATTGTTTTGTAACACCGGTTTTAATATTCTGATAAACTTTTTAAAGGTTTTGTTAAACTGTATTTTTGGACAATGTGGGAAGTGTTGCGAATGTATTTTAATGATTTAAAAGTGGTTTTGAAAATTTGAGGTGTTACATAACAAACTTTTCATTAATTGGTGGTTGTTAATTAAACAAATCTGACAACAAAATAACAATACAAATGTGAAAAATATATTATTGTTCATAAAATTATTATCGAACTATTAGACTATGCGTAATGGATATCGGTCACCCCTGCCACATCTGCGCCACATCAGTTTTCTTTCTCCTGATCAAACACATGACCAAACAGTGACCAATAGCCCGTAATGGGTGGCCGATTACTTTTTTTTAATTTAAATTAAAAATAATACATTAATAATAATTAAAAATTCATTACATTAATAATACAAAAAACATTACATAAATAAATTAAAAATACTAAAAAAACAACAAACTAAAAATCCAAATTATATTTGGCTTTGATTGCCGCTTTCTTTCTCAAAACCCAGTCAAGATAGGGGCCGCTCAAGTGGTCATGCAGTTTAGCGTAGAATTTCATTTGCTTGATCTCGTGGTTTTCTTTTTGCATGGTCATGAAATCACTTTTAGACGCTTTGCGGAGGTCAAAAAAGTTGTCCGTGGCCTCTTTCAAACAGTGACCAATAGCCCGTAGTTTTAAAATTGTTTTGGAGGTAGATCATGATAGTGGGTGATTTTAAACCGTTTGAAAGTGATACAAACCCATTCCTCGCACCATGCTCATAAGTCTAAGTGTAAAACTCACTCCTAAAAGCTAGCTTGAAAGAGGAGGAGATATCTAAACTTATAAACCACCATTTGGTTTATAATTCCACCGATGTGGGATCGTAAAATCATGGCAGTGAGGTGTGTTTGAAATTGTTTTGTAGGTAGATGATGGTAGTGGGTGGGTTCAAAACCGTTTTAGAGTTAAATCATTGTAGTGAGTGGTCTTAAAACTGTTTTGGATTTTTTCAAACTATTTGACCAGTTGTATAAACATAAACATGAAAATGGACCCTTTTTAGAAATTAGGGGAGTACAACCATTTTGAACTTAGCAGATATCAACAGAAAAACACATTCACATGAGGGGTGTCCATTTGAAAAAAGATGATTTGTTTTTTCATTTTAGAGTACCCCGCAAGTCAATTTTTTGTAAAGTTATACACAAATGGGCATACGTTTGTAATCATTTTATCATGATCGTATTTTCAACGAAAGTATTGGGTTGTGTAGAAACCCAAACAGCCATAACATATAGCTACATAAGGTAGTATCCGCCGGCATTATGCATTTGCGCGGGTACCCTACTAGTATTTACTCCCTCCGTCCCACAAAAAAGTTTACATTTCTCTTGGACACAAATATTTAGGTGATAGTTAGTGGTGGAGTCTTTTGTAATATTTTTTTATTAAAATATAAGGTTATTTGGAAAGAGAAAGTACTTTTAGGAGAAAGTTAGTGGTAAAGTATATGAAAATAATAGTATTTTATTAAGCGGTCCCTTATATTTGAGAAATGTAAACTTTTTTTGTGCGACGGGGAAATGTAAACTTTTTTTGAGAGAATAAAAAAGAGTAGGGATCGCAACATTACAATCTCTATCTTTAATCCATATAAGATTTGTCACGCCAACTCATAATTCCCATTCCACATATCATAATACCATGTCATCTTTCATGCCAGGTCACTGCCGCGTATTCTTAACAGCCGCTCTTCATTTTGTATTCATCGATTACATATCCCTTAAATTGGAACCCTAACTCCTCCATCGATCGCTGCTCAAATTTGAAGGATTTCAATAGTTGTTCATCTTCCTCCGATACCACCACCGATTTGTTCCTAATTGTTGTATTAATCAGTACCTATGAATTGCAGGTGGCTTGTCTAAATGCTGTCCTTCGCAATACCATCAAAATCCAAATTTCTTAACCCTAATTTCGTAATTGTCACTTTGGTTTAACGAATACTAAGGTTTAAGAAATTATGCCTGCTCCCGATGAGGATACATCATACACTGGCAAAATTGTAATGTTGACCTCATGTTAGGCATGGAATTAGTTTTCCTACCACAATTTTTTATTCCCCTACCACAATGTACACATATTAATGCAAACTGTACAAGTATATAAAACAGTTATTGTGGTACAGTGCTTAAAAGATGTGGTAGGAAAATCACCCCCTTACATGTTAACATTGTCTAAAGTTGTTGTTTTGTGTTCAACCTTCAAATATATGCAAGAACGATAAAGAGGTTGGCAATATCCGGAAACAATTCAAAAATAGAAAAGGTCGGTTTTTGTCTATCTAAATTTCTGTTTCTTTTTTATGCTCATATAAAATTATACGTAACTATTTGAAAGTTTAATTCTGCACATATGCATTTTGTGTTGTAGCTCTGTACTCAAATTGGGAATTAGTTTAGGTTAAAGTTCAAACTTTTGCGAGTTAGGTTTAGTTGGTGTGGTCAATTGAGGGCAATTTTGAGATGAAGATTGCTTAAATCAATAGACCACTCAAGCTTGTAGATCAATAACGGGTTATCAAGTTATTTTTAAAGTCATATGCATCAAATCTTCAACAAATTTAATGGTTGGTCATATGTGTTTTTCTTATTTTTACGCACACATATATGGCATGCACCTATGCCCGTTGCATCAAAACTCAATAGTCATCTTCTTACTGGGCAGGTATTTGTCACTATATTTAAGAAAGAAAAACAAAATTGATCATTTTGCCCTTAAGTTAGATAACAAAATTTTATCAACCCGTGATAATCCCCTTTGCAAAATGAAAACCTCCACTTTTAAATATTTTTAACCAACATGTATAAATTGGTAGGAAGTACTAATTAAAAATGACCTTCAACATTGCAAATAGGTTTTGCCAAAATGGGTTATCTTTAAGTGTAGATCTAATTGGGTCGGGTCAAGATGACGCGCTAATACTTTTTTGTCCTTTTCTTTTGAAGGTATAAAAACTAATTTTAACCAGATACAGGTTACCAATAAAGTAGGACCTTAATGACCCGTTTCATATAAAATGCATTTATTAGCCAGCATTACAGGAAGTGCCAAAATCTCAATGCCAATGACTTGTTGTATCTGGAATAGCAAAGATTTTTGTTGATGAATTTGTCGAAATCGGTACACACACATAAACACAATCTTTTTTTAATGATTTTAAGTTCAATTATTTGTGATTTTGCAGCAAAAATGGTGATGACTAAAAGAAAAGAAACATGGCCAATTAGGCCATTCCACATTCATGAGGCAAAAGGCTGAAACTCGAAGGAAAAATACCTAAAGGATCGGTACAATTGTACAAAGGCTCTTTCGGTAGTACAATTAGCAAGTTTTTTTATTTTGACTTTTATTAATCATCAAAGTCTTTTTTATATGGTTGACTTTCTGCATTTAAATAAGGGGATTCATTTATGTACCACAACTTTTAACTAATACACCACAGAGTACAAGTTTTACAGCTAATTATAGAGGTATATTAAGCTACTAGCTACAAAACCCGCCCGATGGGCGGGTATGCTTCAAATTTTAGTATGTAGAAAAATACCAACAAAGATTAATAATTTTCTAAATGACATAATAATCGATAAATGTGATGATGATTTTGTACAAAAAATCGATACATGAAGAAATGTTACATATAATTTACAAATGAAATAAGACTTCTCTGTAAATGACATTTGATGTTGAATTAGTGTAATTGCCATCTCTGTCACAACAAATGACCTTCAATCCTTTCTTGTTCTTAACTCGAGATACAGCTACATAAAGCTGGTCATGTGAATGTACCAAAAAATATACTTGTGCCATATATTCTTTATAAAATATTTGGTTTTAAATTTTAAATATTTCAAAGTAGTATGTATAAATTAAATATATCCATGCCATAAAAATAGTATATAAAAGTTATATTTATAATATAAATAGGACGTACCAACAGCCTCTTTTTCAGCATAAGTACGAGCAATAAACTATACAAATTGTCGTCAATTTGATCAATTCGAGTAACTGTTGTATTGAATCCAAAGGCCAGTTTATACTTATGTGGTAATAAAGGGTAATTTCCAGTATTCTCATAAATTGTGAAGTTGGAAATTTCATAACACTGGCCTTCCTCGAAAAGCGGCTCGAACTTATACATAAACTTTTTCTTAATCCAAACTTGGATTCGATCATTCTGTAACATTAGAAAAATAATGAACTTGTTTAAAAGTTATTAAGAAGGTAAAAAAAGTGTTCTATGAGGTATTGATCGCAATACCTGATCATCATACAGCACCAAGTCTAGAGAATAAGGGTTATGCGGTTCGTTCTTACGGTGGGAATACCAGATTGAAATACACCTCCCCCGAACAGATATGTTTCTTAACCCTCCATTTATTTTCCCTATTGGGGTAATGGATTTCTGTTTCATGTTTTCTGAAATAAACATGCAGAAGTTAGTAATCGTCTATATTCAATAAAATAAAATGTATTTTATTAATTTTATTACCTTGGTCTGTTCCCATGTTAACTGGAGTCTGGTTTGAATTTTCAGTGGGGCGGAATCTCCGGGACCCTAGTGATATACCAGAACTTGCCAAACGCCTCAAATTGTCGCCGGATGATGTTGGTGTTTTCTGGTAATTCATCTTCCCTTTACCTTTGTCGGTGTTGGTATTCATCCTGGACCATTTTTAAAAATGCGGTTAATATACTTTTTCTGACATGATATTAAAGAATTTAATTATTTAAAAAAATAAAAGGTTATTTAACATGAAAAACAGTATAAACAGAAAATTAAACTGTTATAACAGTAAAAAACTGTTTTAACAGTAAAAAAACATGTATAAATAATTTAAAATAGAAAATTTTTATAACATTTAATTTTAACATGTTTTTCTTTATTTATAAAAATTTAATTTTAACATGTTTTTCTTTATTTTTAATTTTTATAAAAGTTTTATATAAAAAAGTTTTAAAGCAGAAAATTAAACTGTTATAACAGTAAAAAAACAGTAAAAACAATTTAATTGATTGAAAAGCACGAAAAAAATTAAATTTTTTTTTAAAAAAAAAAGAAAAAATGTTGGACAGTTTGACTTTTAAAAGTCAAACAGCTTTTTTGTCCGTTAATTTTAGAATAAGTAAAAAGTGTTATTTAAACTGTTTGACTTATGACTTTGAAACAGTCATAATAAAGGTTAAAATTTTTAATTGATGCAGATATTAAAAAACAATAATTATGGTTATTTTATTTTAGATACACGTGGGTCTATTTAAAACAGTAAAACAGTAAATAAAATTTATGAAAAAAGGATAAATATTTTATTGAATTAAATTTTTATGAATGGTCAAGTTGTTGGACAGTTTTGACTTTTAAAGTCAGACTGTTTTATTGTAAAACTGTTTTTTCACATAAAACCATTATGTGGTTATTTAATTTTAGATACACGTGTGTAAAACAGTATTATGTGGTTATTAAATTTTAGATATCGGTCCTGAAACAGTAAAATAAATTAATAAAAGTTTTAAAAAAAAGTTAATTGATAAAAAACGATTAAAAATCAAATTTTTAATAAAAGAATAACATCTTGGACAGTTTGACTTTATTATCATTATGTAAATAAAGTTTTTTCCATATATATGTGGTTAACAATTATCTCACTTCAATTGGTTTTAGTTTTTTTCAAACTGTGTTTGACTTTATTAGTCAAATTGTCCAGGTACATGAGTATAAAATTCAATTGATAGAAACATACTCAAAAAATAATAAATGTATTTAAAAAAACAGTAAATAGAGTATTGAAACAGTAAAACAATTGATAAATTGTTTTAAAAAAATTCAATTGAAAAAAACCTGGATTTTTGAAGAGGAGTGTTTTGATATTACAAATACGTTTCCTCGATTCCTGTAATGTAACACAATATTAATAGTATTGGCCGATTATGACAATAATAAATGACAACACAAAGCTGAATGCAGATTACAAATTCGGTACCAATGTTATTAAGCAACAGAGAAATACGGTAATGAAATGATTTTTGATACCTGATGGCGCAGTTTTGATGCAGGGAATACGATCCGGCTTTTGATTTGTAAGTGTTTTGTTCATTCGTTCATAAGGTATTATATAAGGTGAATGATTAATAAAAATTCAAATATGGTCAAGATAAGCACTCATCACGGTTTTTAAGGAATTTTACGTGGTTACCGTATATAACCACGGAATATAGGTTGATTCGGGTGTATCTAATGTGAGTAATATATTTTAAATTAAAAGCATAAAATATTCTCCTTAATATTGGCCGATTATGTTGAATGTTTCCTTATTTGCAGGAGTGGTGCAGTTATAGTTTTGCGATTTTTCCTGTGATATCATTGGATCAATAGCCGAATTACAGGTATTATATGAGATGTTTAAGAAAAATTCAAATTTGGTTTAGATAATAGGTATTCTCCCGTAACTTAAGGAATTCCTCGCTGACTTACCGTATTGGATGGTGTTGTTATGGAATGTTTTTAAAAAAATTTAAAATTCGTGTATCTTTATATTGATTTTTTGCTGAAATTATTATTCTCCTAAATATATGCCATTTTTACCCTTTTTTTTTTTCATAAATGCAGGAGGCTTGAGATGGCATGTATCGAAATTGGTGGTGAATCAAGGGGACCAATAGCCGAATTACACATGACATTTCGGACCAATGAGGGAGCTTGCATTTGCCATGTGGTCAAAACCTCTTCAAAATTAGGGGCCATATATAGGTTAAGATAGTTGTGATAGATACAATAAAGGTTGTGGTGTAAAAATCATCCCCTATTAAATAATGTGTGTTAAATTTACAATAATAATCATCAAAGGGCCTTTGGCCTAGCGCTATGATGTTTGCCTTACAACTTTGAGGTTGGAGGTTCAAGTCCCGTCGTGGACATAAGTGGAAATTAGGTGTAGATTAGGATTTGCCGTTAAAAAGAAAAAACAATTTACAATAATAATCTAATATTAGGTACAGATTTAACCATTTCCTGTTTGGGTGATTTTATTTCTTAATTTTATCCATTTTATCTGTTTCCTGTTTGTCTAAATTTGGGTTGGGTGGAGGTACAAATACCTTGTTTATATATTTATCTTTCTTTTAAACTTTGTTGATAATTAAGGGTTGGTTTGTTTAAATCTTCAAACTTCAACTGAATTGGTGTTTTAAGTTTTGACACCATAAAATTTGGTTTGGTTTGGTAATGTTTTTATTCTAAACAATTGCCGAAATAACCTGTAAGGGTTAAAGTGCCAGATTAGTGAAAGTTCTAGAATCAAAACATAACTATCCAAATGTGTTAAATTTGATTACATAACTAAACTACATATTTTACAATGATAATTAACCTTTTTTATTAAATCAGATTAAGTACCAAGAGGTTGTGGGTTCAGTTTAATTGGAGACAATAATTAACTTTTTTTTTAATAAAGCAAAGAACGTGACAAAAAATATTTGTTGTTCCAAAACTTAATGTTCTCTTCTTTTATTTTATGAAAATGCATAATATAGTTTGGGAATACTTATCTAAAATATTTGTTACTTCTTTAATCTTAAACTTATATAGATGATTTAGTGAGCATTCTTGTGTGATGCTAAATTTGTAATTTGTATAATTGATGTTTTGAAAAATATATGTTAAAACATTTGTTTTAACTGCAGAATTATTTCAAATGTACATACCTTTTAATGAATAAATATTCATATATAAGTATAATATTATAAAATTTATGAAAATTTCTATGAGCCACCCGTGATTTATCACGGGGCTAGTATCACTACGTGGACGAAAAAATATTTGACAAAATGTGAAAAAGAGAGCGCGAGTAGTGCTAAATTGGAGTCTCAACCATATTTTTTGTAAAATCTTATCGAAACAAGCTCTCCGCTATATCTACATTTGTTTTGTTGGAAGATGAAAAAAAGAAAAGAAAAAAAAGAATGCAATAACTGAAAAAATATTGGCGGGAAAGGAAAAGGGGTCCGGTTGAGATCGAGAGATCACGATGACCGATCCGTAGGGTTTCACTTGTTCATCCCAGTTGCATCCTTGACAGCTTCGGTAGCATTTTGTGCTTTTTCCTTTATTTGTTGTCCAGTTTCCTTTATTTGTTGTCCAGCCTACATAAAAATATATATGTAAATAAAATATTTAACTAAAAAAATCAAAATCTATATCCGTTGGAATAAATTATATTAATAACATTTAGTACCAAAAAATAGAAGAAAACTTAAAAAACGGACCTGTTGCATCGAGTCTTGGACGGATTGTGCAGCATTGCTAGCTTGTTCCTTAAGCTCGCTGGCCTTTACCTAACAACAAAAAAGCTAAATATTATACACAATAATTTTTGTGATTTTTCCTCCGGTTCGAGACTTTTTTTATTTTTAAATAGCGAATATATGATGATAATAATAATATTAATAATAATAATAATAATAATAATAATAAAATAATTAAATAAGAAGAGATCAGAAGCAACCTCGGCTTGAGCTTTGGCTTCGGCGGTTTTGATCTCTGCTTCGCTCTTATTGCTGTCCATATTGTAATTTTTAAAGATTAATGCGGTTGTTTATCAAATTTAGATGAAAGTTAAGGAGACAAATAGATTATGGTGATTGGAAGCTACAAATGAGGATGGTTATATGTCAGATCAAAACAAACATGTGTGATTTATATCTTTGGAAAACAGGTCCACATGTTTTTTTCCTTTTTCTAGGATTTTTTCAAGGATTTAATAAAAATGGAACAAGACCACACCTTTTGTTAGATGAGAGAGTGATAATAGGAATGTCTATTTTTAGAAGTTGAAGTTTCTTTAAACATTATGTAACTATATATAGTTTTCATCCCGATGAATCTGTTTCAATGTACTTCTCGAAACTAAACCTCTTTCAACAGCAAGATTCCAAAAAGTTCCCAAAATACCCTTGTCACCAGCATAACCAGCGATAAAACTTTTATATATTTTGTGAGTAATCATTAACCTCTTATTATACATCTCATCTAAAATCTTCAAACCACTAGTCGTATCACCTTCTTTCAAGTAAGCATATGCCAAACTAGTATACACAACACTATCTCCTAATATCCCTTTAGATTGCATCATATCATATAACTTTTGAGCATAATTAACCTTCTCTCTTTTACATAATCTCCTAATTAACGCCCTATAAACCGAGATATCGACAATTATACCCTTTTGATAAAACTCAACGGGTAACTCAACCAACATCTCTTCATTGTTTTCATTGCAGTAAAGATCCACAAGCCATGAATAAGTACAATAATTTGGAGAAAACCCATCGTTAATCATCGAGAAAACAAACTCTTTAGCATTCTCGATTTCTCGGGTCTTGCAAAACCCATGGATCAAGGCCTTGTATGTAAACGGGTCGGGTTTTAACCCGGCATTCAACATTGTACCTCTAACTTTCAAAGCGGACTTCATATCTCCAATCTTGCAATAAGCATTAATCAAAGTGTTACACGTTATGTTATCGGGTACAACTTTTTTCCCGCTCATTTCATTTAATAATTTGTTTGCATCCTTTATTCTACCTTCTTCACATAATTTTCTTAAAATTGTGTTATATGTAACAGTGCTAGGAAACAACCCTTTAGATTCCATTTCTTCACGCAAACACATTGCTTCATTGTAACTGTTTGTTCTACAATAACCGTCGATTAAAGTAGCGTATGTCACATGATTTGGAGTAATGTTTTTTAGTTCCTTAAACATTCTTAATGCTTCCCTCATCCGACCTTGTTTGCAGTACCCGTGGATCAATGAATTATAGGTTATAATGTCGGGTTGAATACCCGTTTTGTTCATTCTATCTTGAATACATAAAGCTTCATAATGCATACCTTTTTTGCAATACAATGATATTAATGTATTGCAAGTGAAAAGATCAGGGGAAACATGTTTAAACTCCATTTCGGTTAACAATTCTTCTGCTTTTGTTACATCTGAAGACTTGCAACAAGCATGAATCAAGACGTTATAGATATGCAGATTTGGGACAACTTCCATTTTTATTATTTTCTTGTAAAGTTTCCACATTGTATCAGTCAATCGCTCTTTGACTAGCAGATTCAATAAAACAGTGCAAGCAGGCAAATGTGGCTTTAAACCATGAACTCTCATGTGTTCAAACACTTGAATTGCATCTTGGATCATTTTTGAATTTGCATAGAATATTACTAACCAGCTCAAAACATGAGAATTGACATCTGGGTCATTACAGGCGGTGGAAAGGGAATTTAAAACAGTGGGTGAAGATAAAAAATCTCTGAGAGCAATTTTATCGAGCAGTTGGTGTGCACTTCTGAAATGTCTTTGTTTTGTTAGGATGTGGATCATGGTCCAATAAGATTGTAAGGAATGCTTGTAATCAGGGTTTAGGTCAACCCATTTGAAGAAATTCCAGCAGATAAAAGAAGAAGATTCGTTATGTGAGAGTGTATGAAGTATTTGATTGATGGTGGTTGAGGTGATGATTGAGCCGATTTGGGGTTTCAAGAGAAGATCCCAAGATGAACTTTTTAGTAGAATCGCACACACTGTTTTCACTAAATGGGTTTCATTTGTAGCACATCTTGAAGTAGCCATGAACGAGAAGAGAGATGAACCTGGTTTTATTGGTCTTTTGTTTTATAGGTGGGTACTTAAGAAGCGGTTAGATACTGAAATCAGGGGTCAAACTTACGTTCTCCCAAATGATGCTTGACTAGTATTTTAGATTCTCGACCACGTCCTCTCCCCCTCCTCCCTTCTTCACGATTTTTGCAACCCTAAACCTTAAATCATGTTTTTTTAGCGGATATTCGAGCCTAACTTCCACAAGAGCAGTACACCTTCTCTCGAACTCTACACCTATGGTGAATAAACCCCACCACCTAAGTCCACGATCACAAGCATTCCTTACAAATATATATAATGTTTTAAAATGTAAAACTATTAAATATAAGGAATAAAAAAACAAATATTGAAACTTAATTAAGTAAAAATAAGTGGTTGAATTAACCGTTTAAAAAAACATGTATTCCAATGGTAAGAAGTCATTCTAAAAATTATTCAGATACAAATAACCTCATAAAAAAACCTCTCATTGGAGATGCTTTAAGACCCGGATCTAAAATTCAATTAAATATATATTTGGAATTTGTTTTGGTTTATTAATATTGCTAAAATCATTCTAATATTACATATACAAACTAAAAATTATGATACAGACATCTGAAACATGCTCTAATTAGTATTTCGGTTTCAATCGGGTCTATAACCGATATCGAAACCGGAACCTTATTCTGTAAAACGATTCGGTTATCGGATATACTAATATTCTGAAATCAGATGTCGGGTATTTCAGGTCCGGATCCATCGATTCCTCCCTAGTTTTAATTGTAAATTTTGCACAACATAAGCAGCCCGAATAAGATGAAGTTTATGAAGATACGAATGGTGTTTGACTTTTGATTTTCGATTAGACAAACAAATGGCCGAAGGTAAGGTGAGATAATGAAGAGATAAAGGACTAAAGTTGTGTAATTTAGAAAACAATAGGACTACAACCAACCAGAGATATATATAATAATAATAATAATAATGTGCATTCAATTCAACTTAAATATAAAACAGTCATCATAAATTTTTCTTACAAAAGATCACAAAACGAATGAAAAGATTGAAAAAACAAGGGTATAGATAACAAATAACACCATCAACTCAGTTCATCAAAATCCCAACCCAACCGTATGCAAACAGTAACTGCACACATCAACAAACACAACCACAAGAATTGAACCCAAATTCACTTACCCCTTATTCTTCCTCATTTTCACTCCAACTCCTGTGCAAAGTTGACCGTGGGGACCCACAACTACTGCCTCCCCTTGCAAACCCATAGTACACCATTTCACCGCCCTTCAACTTCAAACTTACTTTCTTCAACAGTGTAACATTGGCCTCAAATTTCAAATCTCCCAAACCATTTCCATGTAACGCAATTGAAAACAAACAGTTCAATCAAATCCATGCTTTTAAAGTCGTAACCAACTGCTACCATAACTGAACCCATCTTCTGGTGTTACGTGAATGGTGGAAATAGCATCACCGAACTCATCGAGGGTCGAAATCAAAATCACAGATTTTGGATTCCGGAAGAATCTCTCGAATCCCGGAATCTTCAGTCATTACACTCGATTCGGATTTGAAGAAAACCGATGCATTCCTCTTGTTTAAACCGGTCATACACATTTCTAGAGTGTAACTCGATTCAGTTAGTGTGGTGGGGTCCACTGAAGCAGAGTACACGTGCCATTTCTGATCCTTGTCAGCACCACCCATGACATAAGCAGTGCCACCAAGGTTTCCAAAATAGCTATCGAGAACCATTGCTTCTTCAGTAAAGCTACGGTGTGGAAATACTTGAGCTCCAGGAAAAATAAAGCTGCCACGTGTATATCTTACAGATTTCACTTTTAGACATAATTCACCTGATAATTTGAGTATCGGTGGGATTGAAAGGAGTAGTTTAGTGGTCCCACATGTTTTGATTATCATCTTAAACGGGTAAACAAAAAGACTGGAATCTGAAAGAACATAAGAATCCAGTTGGTCATTCGATAGTGAAGAAACAATTGTGCATTCAGCCGGTGCTAGAAATTCATCAATTTGGTTTCTGGTCAAGGAACGTAAGCCTCTGTTTTCAGGGTCAACAGATTGACCAGGGTTAAAAAAGGAAATTTCCAGCCTTTTTTCAAATCCAATAGCAGACATTCATTTTGGTTTATAAAGTTTTGTTGCAAAGAGAGAACAATGGGGGAGAAAAGATTCAAAGAAGAAAAGATTGTAGTGAAATAAAAGAACAGTATCTAGTGGTTATGTAACACGAATATTAAAAATCAGGACGGCTTGCGAGTGCACTGCAAGATAAAAAGGAATTACAAATAACAGTTAGTTAGTATACTGTATATATCAAGTATTTGTTGATAATAATTGAATAAAATGTAATAACAGAAAGAGAAACTTACGTTAGAGTACACAGCAGATTTGAACTTCCTGAGCCCACCGTTTGGTCGAACGTCTTCAATTCCGTAACCTAGGGGAGCTTCGTAACATAAGGATTTACAAGACTTCTTGCCAGCTTTTGACTCCATTAGATCATTCAATTGTCCTGCATTTATGACCAAATAAACTTAGTATGGAACAAGTATATGCCTAATCCAATGTTGCATTATAGGAATGGATGAAATACAATACATATAGACCTTGTGGTTATGAAAACTTTAGAACAGTTTAACACCAAAATTTAAACAAAAAAAGTCCAAAGGAAAAAGATGCTTCTTAAATGATCACACTTAAACATATATAGCTCCAGCTGTGGAAGATGGCGTAATTTGCGAATTATAAAAACTTTTCACAGGTTTGGGTTGAAACCCCATGAATTGAAAGGAAAACCCTAGCTAATACAACCTTAAAATATGAATGAACAAACCGGTTCTCCTTTCAATTGGAGTATTTTGATGGTTCAATAGACACAAATACAACAAAAAATTTGAACTTTGTAACCTAAGCAAATGATTTCACAAAATGGCGATCAACATTTGTACAGAACCACGATGACCAACATCAGTTATCATAACAAGCAATCGTCTACAGCAACAACCAAATCGAATAATGCAATTCATAAGAAACTAAGAAGAAAGGGGGAAAACTTACGGATGAAAAACAAATTAAATAATTAGAGATCCGCAATACGAAAGCCTCAAATGGATCAAAAGCCTGAAACAAACGATTACTACCGCTGCCGCCAGTTGGGACCTGGATATCCCTGGGTATAATTCTTTTAAGCTTGTCCAGAATTTGAAGAGGCTGAAAGGCCCGCTCAGGAAACTTCTTCATAATCAGGGGAACCTTCACTCTAAAGTCAACAGCCTTAAAACTGAGCTTGATAGGATCCAGATTGACCTTGACAGGGATCCGTATAATAGGGACCTTCGTGAAGAGCATTGCCAGTATCTCAATGCCTATAATGAGGCATGCCTTGACGATGAGAGGTTCCTTAAGCAGAAGGCTAAAGTTGACTGGCTGCGGGAGGGGGACAAGAACTCCTCTTTTTTCCATAAATCTTTGAAGAGCCGTAACACCAGGAACCGCATTGCTACCATCCAGAATGATAATGGTGATTGGCTTATTGGTGAAGATGTCCCCAACCTCTTTGTTTCTCACTTTCGTGCGTTTCTGGGCCAGGCTGCCCACACTGTGCCCCTGCGCGATCCTGACTCTCTTTTCCCCAATAAGATTAGTGATGCTCAAGCGGTTTCCATGGTTTGCCCTGTCACTGATGATGAGGTGAAGAAAGCCATTTTCCAGATGGGCGATGACAAAGCCCCCGGGCCCGATGGTTATACGTCTAAATTCTTTTAAGGCCTCGTGGAATATTGTCGGCCCTGCTGTCTGCTCTGCTGTCCAGGAGTTCTTTTTTTCGGGGAAGTTGCTCAAAAGCATCAACGCCACCATTCTTGCCCTCATTCCTAAGTCTGCTTACCCTTCCAAAGTCACCGATTTCCGCCCCATTGCCTGTTGCAATGTTGTTTACAAGTGCATTAGTAAGATTATTGCGGATCGGTTGAAGGACCATCTCTCTTCTCTGGTTAATGAGAACCAGTCTGCGTTTATTCCGGGCCGTTTGATTACTGATAATGTGCTTCTTGTCCAGGAGCTTATGCGTGATTATCATCGGAATCGCAGTCCCGCCAGATGTGCCTTCAAAGTTGATATCCAAAAGGCATATGACACGGTCGATTGGCGTTTCCTCAGTTCCACTCTGAATGGTTTTGGTTTCCCTGCCCGTATGGTTGATTGGATTATGACGTGTGTCACCACTGCTGCTTACTCTGTGAGTGTCAATGGTAATATTCACGGTTTCTTCGAGGGAAGGCGGGGCATCAGGCAGGGCGATCCTCTTTCTCCGTATCTGTTTACCCTGGTCATGGAAGTCCTCAACCTTATCATCAAAAGAAGGGTTGCTGAGACCGGGACTTTCACATATCACAGGCAGTGTGATGAGCAGGGTATTACCCACCTATGTTTTGCTGATGATCTTATTCTCTTCTGTCATGGTGATAGTGATTCGGTCCGTGTCATCCATGATTCGCTGGTTGAGTTCTCGGGTGTCTCTGGGCTCCATCCCAGTGAGGCCAAGAGTGAGCTCTTCTATTGTAATGTTCGCGAGAGGGATAGGAGTGCTATTGACCAGATTGTCCGATTCCCTGAGGGATCCCTCCCTGTCAGGTACCTTGGTGTGCCCCTGATCTCTTCCCGCCTTTCTCATCGAGACTGCAAGTGCCTAGTTGATAAGGTTAAATCTAAGCTTCAGGATTGGAAGAACAAATCCCTTTCCTTTGCTGGCAGGTTGCAGCTCATCCTTTCTGTGCTTTCTTCCATGCAAGTTTATTGGGCGTCCATCTTCATTCTCCCGAAGTCCATAAGTAAGGAGATTGAGAAGCTCACGCGTGGTTTTCTATGGTGTCATGGGGAGTTGAAGAGAGGCAAGGCAAAAGTTTCTTGGAAGACTGTCTGTCTGCCCAAATCTCAGGGTGGGCTTGGCATTAAGAGTCTCTCCACTTGGAATATTTCCCTCATGGCTTCCCATACCTGGAGGTTACTGACTAGCAAGGACTCGTTATGGGTCAAATGGATTCACTCTTATCGTTTGGCTGGTCGTAGTTTCTGGGTTGCCCCTACCCGGAGCGGCATTGGGAGGGGCTGGCGTAGCATGCTCGGTATGCGCGATATGATCAGAGATTTCATTGTCTCTAAGATTGGTGATGGTAGTTCGGCTTCCGCCTGGTATGATAATTGGCATCCTGCAGGTCCCCTTTCTCGTTTTCTTACCCCCCCCCCCCCCCCCCGCGTTATCCACACCGCGGGGTTCTCTACCGACGCCACTGTTGGGGACATTGTCTCTGGCGGTAACTGGGTCCGCCCTCACCTTTGGTATGACCCGGTGGGGCCTCTCAGTACTCATCCTCCTCCTTCCCTTTCTCCGCTCTCCCCCGATAAGCTTTTCTGGCGTAATAAATCGGGTCTCCTCGTCCCCTTCTCTGTTCGGGAAGTCTGGCTTAGCCTTAGGCCGAATGAGCCGATCGTTGACTGGCACCACCTTGTGTGGTTTTCCCAAAACATTCCCCGTCATGCTTTTCTTCTCTGGGTAACCCTGAAGGACCGCCTCAAAACTCATGACAAGATTCGAGTTTGGGAGACCAACCAAAACTTGTGTTGCAGCTTCTGTCAGGATTGCCCGGACTCCATCAGCCATCTTTTCTTCGATTGCCCCTTTTCCTCCAAAATCTGGCACGAGATGCAGACCCTGATTAATATCAGGATGGTCCCTGACACCTGGATTGATATTATAGCTATGTTCAAGAGGGCTTGCAAGGGCAAGTCCGCTTGGTCCATTATTAGGCGTTTAGTGCTTGCGGGTACGGTCTATCACATCTGGATTGAGAGAAATAATAGGATCTTCAAGAACAAGAGAAGACCCTATGAGACCATTGTGAAGACTATCACTGATGATGTTCGTGCCCGTCTTTTGAGTTTAAAGTTCACGCCATCGACCAATGTCAGTAAAGCTAAAACTATTTGGAGGCTGCCGATGAAGAATGAAGACAAAGCCACTCAGCACCCGCCGTGACTCAGATTCCAGGTTTGTTTCGGGCTAGTTTTTGTTGTCTTTTTGGTTTTGTTAGTTACGCTTTGTTATGTTTTTTCATGTTTAGCATGTTTTAGGTTGTTCAGTACCCGGGGCCTGTCCCGTGGACTGTTTCTGTTTCCTTAGGTGGGGAGTCCCCAGCCTGCTATTGTATTAATTCTTTTTATTAATAAAATTTACCGGAGGTGCCGCCCTCCTTTACCAAAAAAAAACTGTTACAAATGCTAAAAGCGAAGGATAAACAACAGAATCAAGAGGTGAAGAACATACCGATTGATTTAAATTAATAATCAAGGAGAAAATATGTTTGGATCGAATAAGAACCCTAGAATCTGGTGCTAATCGATCGAGAAAATTAGAAATACGAGGGGATAGATTTATATACTAATCGAATCTCAGAATACTTGGGTGGGAATGAAAGTAGCGAAAAGGGGAGAAAAATGAACGGCCAAAATGAATGTTGTTTTGACACGTGTCTTTTGAGAATCAAAGTAGGGAAAACGGTAGAAAAAGGAACGGCTAAAAAGAATGCTGAGTTGGCATGTGTATCTGAGATGACGCTTTTGTCCTCGATAAATGTAAGGAGGTGCGCCGCGGAGTCGAACCTATTGTACATTAAGGTGCTGTTTGGTTCGCTGGAATGTGATGGATACTGATGGAATTGGAATCCAATTCCACCACATTCCAGTGTTTGGTTCAAAAAAAATGTAAGGAATTGGATTCATAAATGATGAAAACATTCCACCAAATGAGGGAATCTCAATTCCATCCACATGTTGATGGAATTGAATTCCAAGGTTGGATGGAATGTTCTTTTACCTTTATACCCACCACCACAACCACCATCATCCATCACCACCACCGCCACCCACCGCCGCCGCCGCCACCACCACCTGCCATCACCGCCACCCACCGCCGCCACCCACCACCACCACCACCCACCCATACCGCCACCACCCACCCATAACACCACCACCACCCCAATCACCACCACCACCACCGCCACCCCCTCCACCGCCACCCACCACCGCCGCCACCACCCCCACCCACCCCCACCACCAACCGCCACACTACCCACTTATATCGCCACCACCACCACCCACTGCCACCTCACTAACACCCACCACCACCCACCCATACCGCCGCCGCCTCCACCACCACCCACCGCCGCCTCCACCACCTACCACCACCGACGCCACCACCACCATTACCACCCACCCGCCGCCGCCACAACCACCCACTAGCACCAAACCCATCGCCACCACAACCACCCAGCACCACCAACCAACCACTACCAGCAATAAGGTAAATTCGTCATTTTATATGATTCCAATTCCAATTCATGTCAACCAAATAGAATATTGAATTGGATTCCAATTCTCTTCCATGTCAACCAAACAGAGTATGGAATTGGATTCCAATTCCTGAAGGATTCTAATTCCTTCCCAGATTCCAATTCCATCATAAACATTCTGCGAACCAAACAGCACCTAAGACTACCCGTAATAGGTGACCAAACAAACATGCCACATCTGCGCCACATCAGTTTTCTCTATCCTGATCAAACACATGACCAGACAGCGACCATTAGCCCATAATGGGTGACCGATCGGATTTTTTTTTTTAAATTTCATTAATAATTAAAACATTACATTAAAAATAAATAAAAACATTAAATTAAAAATAATTAAAAAAACACATTAAAAAAAAACTAGTGGCCAAGATCTATAATCTTGTCCTCCTCCTCGTCGCCAAAAATGAAATTAGCGACATTCATTTCATCGTCGGAACTCATTTTTAGGATAGTGTGTGTGATTGAGTAAGTATGAAGAAAAGAAATGAGAAGTGTGAAATTTTTTAGAAAACGATTGGGTATTTATAAGGTAAAAAAGTATGTAAAATTGAAGAGGGGTGGGGCAAACTAGCCGTTTTTAGCCGTTGCCCCATTTATTTCCTCCGTTTCTAGCCATTCACCAACGATCGACTTCCCGACCATTCGAGGGGGGCGACGCGTCGAGCAGGGGGGGTGTGTAACGGGGCGACGCGTCGAGCAAGCTGAGATGGACGGTCGCGACCCCCCATTCGGTAGTGCGATACACTTGGTCTAACAAATGCGTTGTCAATCAAATAAGAAAAAGGTTTTACTTAGATATAATATTTTAGTAAAATTTAGATTTTTATTGATTAATAAAAAATATGTAAAGTTAACTTTGTTTTAATCACAAATTTTGAACCATTTTAGTTTTTTTCAATAGTTATTTAGATCTTAATTGTAAAATAGATATTTTTCTAAGAAATTTATCAAGTTAAAAAAATGTTTTTAATATACAATCTACTAATAAAATTTTATTAGTAAACAAATATCTAAATATTAAGCAAAATGCTTTATTGTAGCCGTTACTAAAATGAAAAGGGAAATAAAACAAGAAGATAAAATATTACTCTATATTTATCAGTACTTATGAATCAATGTTTCACCTGAAAACATGATCAATAGCACTCAAAATGCTGTAAGATTTATGAAACTAGACTTTGAACATTTCAAGATTCTAATCCCCAGTTGCAAAAAATTGTATCAATGATGATTTTCAAGACATCATAAAGAATTATTTACAAAATAAAATAAAATGCACTTGCTTTCCTACTCAAACCGGTTGTGGCTGTTTTTGCTTTGTCTTGGATTCTGTTACCTTCCCGGTTTTCTTCTCATACTCCACCTTAAGTTCCTCCAAACGCTTCGATACCTTAAAATACATGACAAATATTAGATTTTGAGTCAAGAACACATAAAGCAACAGGAATTTATAGATAATAAATCAAATTGCACAAGATAATAAATCAAAAGTGAATGATTATCATCTTCTGTTCATTAAAAGAAAAAAAAACAATATAAAATGTACCTTAAATGAGTAGGCCATTGGAAGCAATTTATCTGGATTCATTGCATCATCAGGGAAGTTACGAAGAGCATGTATAAGTTTCTCAAATGGTAAATTCACCTACAAACAACAAAAAGTTAGTTAAAAATAATATATATTTTAACAACGTACACTCCAATTGCAAATAATAACAACTGCCTCACCAAATCATCATGACAAAATTTTAGCAAAGCCAGACCAACTTTAAACACAATCTTCACACCCTAAAACATACAAAAGCCAGTCACATTACAAATTACAAACAATTTTTATGTATTTGTTTCCGTTTTAATTATATTTTCACTAACCTCATAAAGAAAAACATCCCAAATTCGTAGAGCTAGATGGAAAGGGAAAGAATAGGAGAAAACAGTAATAAACCACTGGCTTCCATACATGCTAGGGTTTATCATTTCTTGTGTAAAGTGTTCACCTAATTTTGGTAAATACTCCCTCATCAAAAGGTCAAACTGATACAAATATTGTTGAACAAGAGGCAAGCCCTCCAAATATAATCCTTCCATTGGAGCATGAACAGCCCCTTTCAATAATGCCACCAACAACCAAAATGCATCTTCTTCACTCATGTAAAGCAGCAATAAACCGGCTATAAACCCCATACCCTGCAGTTAAAATCATTTTTTATACAGGTGTCATATCATGATTGGCTACAAATTTATTAAAATATGAGTCATTACCTGTACATATCCAACATCTCTATCATATACAGAATATGCCTTCAGAACATTATAAAGTGATCGTTGACCAGGTCCATGTCGTTGCTGGTAGAACACATGTGAAGGAAATGTACGCGATATGTCCCGTATTATATCTAACTCAGAAGCTGATGTTTCGTATATGACCAATTGCTGCAACAAAAGTAACAAAAAAAAAAAAGAAAAAAACAGTTAATGATTTAACATTTTAACTAACTAAGAGTAGTTAACAGATGGTATACCTCATAAACACCGGGGTTCATAAGCAAAAGGTCCCGACTTCCAGAAATTAATTGCCAAACAAGACCTCTTAAACAATCAGGGATTCCTTTTCGTATACGACGTTTAACAACGTGTGGTTTCCTTCTTACATAATGCTTCCAATCACTACCACCAACACCAATCATTTTCCTCCATTTTCTAAGCTTTCTCTCTTCCCTGTTAATTGTCACATTGATTAAATTAAACTATGAACGAAGGAATATGTTAATTATGAATACAATTAGTTATAATTTTGCTCTTGGAGTCCAACTGCATCTCAATTTAGCAATCTATAACCTAATTTAATCCACTGACAAACAATGTTTAGAACATAAATCTGCATTACCTCTGATACTCCAAAGCCGACTTGCTTTTGGCTAGTCGATCGGGCGATTTATGTTCTTGTTTTACGAACCCAAATCTGTCTACTTTTACTGGAGCTGAAGCTGGAACTTGCAAGCTCTCATCAAGTCTTCTCTTCTCCATCTCCTAACTCAAACAACGCCACCACAACATCATTTTCCCTAATTTTGCAGATGCCCTAATCACATAAAAACCTTTAAATAAACACAAATGCTGCTTTACAGAGTTCTAATCGATTGTTAAGAACCCTAAAATATAACTGACTTTAAATATGACAAGTCGTTTGACGTGTTGCAAACAATTTTGACAGCAGATGTCAGTTCTTTCCGAGCTTATTAATATAAAACTTATGTGCAATTCAAAACAATAACTCGTAATTCGTAAATTGGTTTACTCATTCGATACGTTATGCTCAAATTGGTTTACCTGTGTGATCTGCGGAGTTCTTCCCCAATCCGACGGTTTCTATGAATTTTGAATACGTTTTGATCGAATTTTTGTAACATATACTCTGAACTTTTCAAGGAACAACTTGGAATTCGATTGGGTTGTGTGCTTTTTCTTCCGACGACGGTAACTGACGGAAAGTGTGTCTGTGAGAGGATAATTGGGTCCTCTCCTCTCTCCTCTGAAATGCAGAGAAAGTGTGATTGTTCTAATCCTGTCCGTCCATTTTCATCAAAGACCTTGTCATATGACACGTCACTATATACGTTTACATCACTCCTTTTAGACAAAACTGCAAAAATGGTACATGTGGTTTAGATATTTTTGGGAAAATGATCCAAACCTTCAAAAAATTGTATAAATGGTCCTTTTGAAAAACTTTGTTTGTGGATATAGTCCTTGATGTTAACATTCGTTAATTTGGATCTTGATGTGCAAGATCTAGTTATAAAATTATGTCTCCTAAATACTACTAATCTAGACTACCACATTCATAGGCAAGTATACCTAATCGTGGGTAATATAGGTTAGACAAGTATTTCGGGTTGTCAAATCCTCAGGGAATAGATTATGTAATCCAGCAACTGAAAGTCAAAGAATTAATTAAGAAAGTATTTGTAAACATAGTTTGATTTTTGTAATTTGTAAACATAAAATTTAAGTCAACAAGAACGTATGATGGACGTTGATTTGATAATTAAGAGATATTCACTATGTCTGGACCCATCTAGTTCTATGTATGGTTATTAAACCCCGGCTAGTCTAGTGTTCTAGAAGTCACGGTATTAGATTTCTCTCAATCCCATTTAATAAACTAATTACAACTAATAGGAATTTCTTCTCTCAAGAGTTATAATTAACCACACTTCTATTTGTTGATATTACCGACTTGGATTACCTAAGTCTTTTAACCTAGAATTTTCATTACTAGGGTTGAACTTCTTGTCTAATCTAACTTATTGGAATCTTGTCTCTAATCCCTATTTCTAGTGAATTACCAACTAGGTCACAAGTGAAAAGTTGGGGAAGTAATCAATCAATCAAGTGTTGTCAATACCTAATTAAATCAATTACCAACGATAAAGAAACGAAAATTCATAGATTAAACCAAAAGAGTAATTAAACATCAACAATTGTTTGAACACAAACATAACCCTAAAATTGAACCATACTTAAACCTAGAATCATCCAAACATAGCAAATATGAAGATTACTAGCACATAGACATGCTAGAATTCACAAAACAAAAGTTTAAGAGTTGAATTACAACCATAAAATTGTTCCCAAATGATAAGAAATCAATAATTGCTTGTAGAATTGGTGAAACCCTTGAAGAAATGCTCTCAAAATCGCCAATAACTGCCCAAAAACGTACAGGAGAAAAGATAACTGCCCAATTGACCTGATTCTGCGTTTTATTAGTTTTTCTGGACGCGAAGTTCGCGTCGCGAACCCGATCGTGAACGCATGATCCCGAACTTGAGAATCAAACAGAGACTTGGACCCTCGATCGTGAGGAGTTCGCGTCCAAGCTCGCGGCGCGAACTCCTGTTCCTGCATATTCTTCTCTTTTTTGTTCTCTTTTGCGTCTTTTCTGGCCTTGTTTCTAATGTACCACCTGAAATACAAAACCAACACTATATTGAGTAATATCACATACTTTTACTTACAAAACGTACTCAAAATAGGTGATATTGACAGGGTTGAACGTGTTTAAAAATGTCAATATCAAAATCCCCACACTTAAAACTTTGCTTGTCCTCAAGCAAATCATCCTGAAAAATGTGTTAGTATGATACCAATTTAACGCATATGACAAGCATCTCAATCACAATCAACAACAATTTCAGAATCGAGTTCGATTTAACGGTTAAAATTTCGTCTAGATTTTATATCCAAGTTTGTGTACTAAACTAGCTAACTTCTCACAAACCTATTAATTTTTGGCTACCTTGATTATAGTAACTTTAATTTAGCATCTTGTCATTCTTGCATAATCTACAAATATCATCTTTATGAGAACTCCCCAATTAGTAAGGTTAAATTAAAAAGAACTTAGTTTAATTATTCATTTCATAGCTTATTTGCTTTAGTTAATCATGCTTTGCATGTTCATTTATTTATTTATGCATGCTTTGCATGCTTATTTATTTATTTATTCATGCTTTGCATGCTTCTTTATTTATTTTGTTTAGTAGGAAGAACCTCAGCTTTTGAATGCCACCCGCGTAACGGACTTTGCACCAACATTTCCAGATCAGTTGACCTTAGAATGCCAGGTTTGAAGGACCCCTCGGGCTTACTTGTCCGAGTGACATAAGGCCGGTTGTGTGTTCTCCCAAATATTTATTTGATAACTTTTTAATATTTCTTTGTTTTAATATGAAAGGCACGTAAACTAAATGCTCTTAACTTAACCTAATGTCATCGGGAGCTAGTAATACTAACCTTAATTCTCTTAAAGGTGATGCTTATATATTGTGCAAGACATTTTCAATCTCCTAAATTAAAACTATTATAATTAAAGTGCTAAAATTCTTCAATTTATGAAAATCCACAAAGATTGAAACATAAACGCTAGATAAAATTTTATCATTTAAATTGAACTTTATTTTCCCAAAATTGTTTTCAAAAGCATTGAGTTGAGTCATAAAAAAAATTTATCAATTAAATCGGTTTCCTTACTTGGATGATTTTTCCGAGATTTCACAAATTTTAAATGGTGGATTAATTTGTTTATACACCCCCTTCCCACACTTAAGTGTTTGCATTGTCCCCAATGCAATAAACTTGACAAAATTTAGGAAATCGAGGTCATAAGAAAGTATACGACCTGAGGGTGGTTTGGTTTCATTCACGGTGGACCTTGGAATTCCGGAGCAAGCTACAAGTATTCAGCAGCTAACAGCAATTATGTTAATTACCTACAAACAAAACAAAACAAGAACCTTTTTTTTTTTTAATTATTTCTGCTGCACTCATTGTGGTGGCGTGTAACGACCCGAAATTTTGAATCAAATAAATTATGAAAAAAATATGATAAATAAGAATAAATCATTTAAAAGACGTTGGAATTGGTTTCGTGTCATTTGGACATCGTATGAGAAAGTTACGGCCGAAACCGTGTCGAAAGGAATAACAAAAAGTGCAGCCTTAGCTGCCAGGTATAGATAGCGGCGCTATCTTGGGCAACGTTGGAACAGCGATCCGAAATAGCGGTGGGATAACACGATTTCGAGATAACGCCTGAGATAGCGGCGCTATCTCCCACGCGAATTAACACGGGATTAGAAATAGCGGCACTATCTTTAAGATAGCGGCGCTATCTTGGTCAGATCTGCATAAAAACGTGAAAATTAGGGTTTTTGCTCATTTCTCTCCTCTCCAAAGTGTGCAGCCGTTTTTGAGAGAGAATGAGGCGATTTTGGGTGTTCTTGAGGAGATCTCATCCCAATCTTGGAGATCTATCTTCCCAATTGAAAGATCTAAGGTAAACTTCATCTCTTAGTTAGTTTATAACTTGATTTGGGGGAAATGGTGACTTTGGAAGGGTTATGTTGGAATTTTGTTAAAGATGGTTAATGGTGAGTGTAAAACACTCCAAGATAGTATGAGAACCTTGTGTTCTTGTTAAATCGGTGATTTGTTGGGTTAATCATGAACTAGGGTTTTGAGATTCTACCAAGTTTGGGGAACTTGGTGGTTAAGGGTATTATGATATTTCATATGGTGTCTAGTTATGGATGATAACTAGAAGTATGTTGATTTTGTTATTAGATTTCAAAGACCTAAGGATTGGAGGTATTCCACAGGTTGGGAAGCAAGGATTCATGTTGATAAACATGATTTGGATTTAGCTATGGCTAAGGTGAGTACATGAAACTTTTACTGAGTACATAGCAAATGATTTTGAAAACTACAATGTTTTATGAGTCTTTATTAATTAAATGTTTTAATAAAGATATGATTGAAAAGATATGAAAATACTAATATTAGACTATCTAAGTATGTCTAATGACTAATGATTTTGAAAGAGATTTTGATAATGAAAAAGTGATTAATAATCATTTATTAATATGATGTATGATTAGGAGTATGAATTAGAAAGAAAGATATTTGGTTTATTAATAATATGTATTAATAAAGCTAATGACAATGATTTTCAAGTATCAAGTGTTGATTAGTATATTATACTAATAAAAGTAGTGATCGAATTGCTATGAGAATAAGTATAAAGTGACTAGATTCGTATTCTAGTCAAAAGAGAAGTTAAAGTAATATGATGTTGATAAACAATAAATATGTTTTATTTAATAAAGGACATGGTAAAGTCAATATTGAAATTGAATAAGAAAAGAGAATGATACGATAATTAGAATAGATGTATTCTAATTTGTGTTTGATTATGAATCGGTGGGGCATAGGCCCGTATTTGATGTTCAATGTGTGTAACAAAAGTATCCGGATAACGATAACCCATTCTTGGGGGAGTTGAGATTACTACTTGGGGCGGTACCTCCCTGCGCAAGGGTAGTATATCTATGTGAACGATAATCCGACAATAGGGGGACTATGATAACCCGATAAAAAGGGGGATTACGATAACCCGCGAGACGGGGGAGTTGGAGATCTAGGTAAGTTTGGGAGAACCCCAATTACCATGTGATCTTGTGATGATAACCCACATCGGGGGAGTTTGCTTCGGGATGACCCGTTGCGTATGTGATAAAAGAAGTAAGCTTATGGATAGCTTACATGTATGTGATTATGTGATGGGTAAGCTTACGGTCAGCTTACTAGTAAATATGAATAAACGATAAGAATATAAGTTGATAATTAATAAGCGAATAAAGAAAAGAAATGAGTGATGACTTTTATTATATCTGAGAATGGGTCGAAAACCAATGTATCTCACGAGACTATTTTGTCTCACGTACTATTTTGTTTTTGGCTATGTACTCAGGTTCGAGATCGAAGGGTTAGAAGGTCGCGATAGAAGTGGCCTAGTGTCGTTTAGCTCGGGAGCTCGTAGGTAGATCCCGTTTATCCTATGGTTATGATATTGTTTTGTAACACCGGTTTTAATACTCTGATAAACTTTTAAATGGTTTTTGTTAAACCGAATATTGGGATATTGGACTTTGTAATATTTTTATTTAAAAATACGATCTAAATGATGTTTTAAAAATTGAGGTGTTACAACTTGTTATCAGAGCTATAGTTTAAGTGAATTAGGTAGGTTTGACCTCCCTAGTCTTAAGCTATGCTAGTAGGACCATATGTTTCCATAGGATGTCCATGAATGGTGTTTTGAGACCGTAAGTATATGTATGGTAGGGTCGATCCCTAAGAGAAATGTCATGTTTGATTTATATATGTGTTGTATTCGACTGTTGAGTCGATCGGTTGAATCTTGATTTGTGAAAATATTGGTATATCGAATGGATGAACTCCACCGAATCAGATGAGAGAAATGGTGAATGAGGATAAGTGGGTTGATTCCGACTCAAGGGTGAAGGGTGAGCCTTCAGATAGCAAGATGATGCTGAGAAGTCCTCGACGAATGAGGACAGTGATTCCGAATCGGAAGAAAGGGAATGATGTTCGTTCAAGGCATTTATGGCGGGTAAGCTGGATGCGTATCTGAGAAATACCGGACCAGAGGTCGTGATTTCGGCGGATTCGCGAAATTGAGCAAGTGATAGAAGATAGTAGGCGAATGACGAATGATATGATGACTCTTGCATCCCAGTTGTTGAAGGCGAGACGTCGTTGTGGAAGGAAGCGATGTGCGAAGGTTTGGAAAAGTGATATGGTACTAGATGTCGTGGAAGGAGTTCGCAAGTAGATTGATAGGGAAGTTTTGTCCCGAAAGAGTACTTGGAAAATTTTCTAAGAGAATTTATTGCTGGGAATGTGGAGAAGGTAATTCAACGAAAGATCCATGAATCGTCATCAAGTGGGGTAAAGAGGAAGCTCGGTAGTAGGTTGTGGTCAACAAAGAAAGAAAGTTCATTCAAGTTTGTGAAATCATAGTGGTAATGGAAGGTGCAAAAGTGTGGCAAGGATTGAATGTAAAGCGGGCACAGATGTTCCTCAATGATAAAAACCGATGTTATGTGGTTCGAAGTTTATTTGGTTATTTGTCGCACGATTTGGTGCTTACGCGAAATGGCATATATAAGTATAGGTGAATCGTTTGGTGTGGAACTGTACTCGGGGGATGGTTTCCCCGGTTCGTTATGTGTAAAAGTATGATATGCCTGGGTGAGTTGGCGATTGGTATGTCGCGGATGATTAAGATATATTATCACGGGAATAGTAAACGATTTCAATGAAAGGATGGTAATACGCGGAAGTACTAAGACTTAGTGAGAATGGTATATATGGATGAGAAACCATGTAAGGGAAAAGTTCAAAAATAAAATTGTAGCATTTTACGGGAATAAGAGTAATTGATGAAGTACCGTCATGTGAGAATGGTAAGGAAATGAATGATTAAAGATGAAGTGAGGTCTTAAAACTCGTAAATAGAGTTGGAAAGGATAAGCATCGGGGATGACAGAATTTAGTAATCGAAAGTGGTTGAGTAAAAATTGACAATTAGTCAAGACAAAAGTTGTTAATCATGGATGATGGATTTCATGCTAAGGGTAAAAGGATAATTAATGGTAAAATGTCCTAGAAATGGTATGCTAAGTCAAGGGTAACAATTAATTATTGGAAAAAGGACATAGAAAAAGTGTGATAGCTTATGCTTGGATTATGGATCGGAGTCAATTGGTTGACTTGAGTTGACCGGGTGATTCGGTAAAAATGTGGATAATTGAATGTAATGGTGGTTACCTAAGTGGTGAAAGAAAGATTGGAAATTTTGATAATGGGAAAATGAATTGACTAAAGACGATTGATAAATGAGTAGATTGGTGGAAAGCATTAGAAATGATTATGTGAATATCGGGTAGTATAAAGTGATAAGTGGGAGTAATGGTCTATAAAAAGAATATGATTTGAGGAAGGTAATAATATGTGATATTTGGGGAAATGTAAATTGAATAGAGAATGTGATTAGTTATGAAAGAAAATGATGGCATGATGCTATGTGAATGATGCATACATGAATTGTATGCAAGATAGAATGGTATTGTATAGATCTTGTTAGATCGGAGGCTTTCCGGTTAACGAGATTTGATGAGTCACTATGGATTGGAGGCTCTCCGATCATTGTGACAGTTTGGAATCGTGATGGATTGGAGGCTTTCCGATCATCTCGATAAGATAGTTAGAGTATGATTTGTTATATCAGGGATATGATGTTTGTATCTGACGTATGCATAACCATATGGCTAGTTATTGTTATGATTTTTATGACAAGTGAGAACTTGGGTTGAAAACACGGGTAGTGTTTAAGTATAAGTATGTGTAGGAGATGCCTACAAGTTCATGGCTTATGAAAAAGGAATACTTTTAGGAAGCAAAGTTTGTTAGTAACCAATGAGTGGTGAAAGGGGTATAATGGGTGGTTAGGCCACAATTGGATATGATTGAGGCTCTAAAGCCAGTAATCGGGAAATACAAGTATGGTATAGGGATGTTTGGAGGGAATTATAAATGGTATAAGCATTCGAATGAAAGTTAAAAAGTAATAGAGATCGGTAATGCTCTAGATGGAAATTGTGAATCGATTGAGAAATAAGAAATCGAGGAAAAGAGAAACAATTGAGAAAAGGGGTATAGAAATTTGGAATCGGGAATAAAAAGTTTTGGAGGTGATGTCTCTCTAGTAAGGAGTTCGTTATTGTAACAAGTTATGGTTGACTTTATGCATAAGTCAAGATTGGTCAAGATTTGTGGATTGTTGACTTTGGTCAAAAGTGGGTTTTGACTTTCGCTTAGTATGGCTAGGCAATGATAAGATCATAATGTAGCATCTATATGTGTATGATAATGGTTAATTGATTAATGGAAATAATTATAGTCGGAGGGTGCGACTTTGACCGTTGGGTGTTTCGAGTTGAGTTTGGGAATCGAGTAGGATTGTTGATGAACCATGAATGAAGGGTCGATTGTAAAGGAAAGGACGATTAAGGGAACCTTTAGTGAGTGAGGAAGTTGTCAAGGTATGGTTGACTTTGTACTTGAGTCAAAGATTTGACAATGTTGACAATTTGGTCAAAGCTAGACGTTGACTAGCGCTTTGATTAATGAGCTAATAGTAATGATTGGGTCATATCGATCCTAAGTGGATAAAAAGGATTTGGTTAAATGATTGAAAGTGTTAGAGTCGAGTTATGGAACGTTGACCCGTTTGGGGTACTAAGGGCTTAAGATTGATTTTTGACCCGTTCGGACCTAACGGAGTTAAGTGAATGTTTAAAGGTATATTGTTGATTTAAATGTAATGGGAAAAGTTCGATGGAAATAACCACGAGAGAACGAGAACGGAATGTTCGGTCGAATGAGGATTGGAAATCTTCGAGTTGATTCCGAGGACGGAATCCTTTTAAGGGGTGGATAGTTGTAACGACCCGAAATTTTGAATCAAATAAATTATGAAAAAAATATGATAAATAAGAATAAATCATTTAAAAGACGTGGGAATTGGTTTCGTGTCATTTGGACATCGTATGAGAAACTTACGGCCGAAACCGTGTCGAAAGGAATAACAAAAAGTGCAGCCTTAGCTGCCAGGTATAGATAGCGGCGCTATCTTAGATAGCGGCGCTATCTTGGGCAACGTTGGAACAGCGATCCGAAATAGCGGTGGGATAACGCGATTTCGAGATAGCGCCTGAGATAGCGGCGCTATCTCCCACGCGAATTAACACGGGATTAGAAATAGCGGCGCTATCTTTAAGATAGCGGCGCTATCTTGGTCAGATCTGCATAAAAACGTGAAAATTAGGGTTTTTGCTCATTTCTCTCCTCTCCAAAGTGTGCAGCCGTTTTTGAGAGAGAATGAGGCGATTTTGGGTGTTCTTGAGGTGATCTCATCCCAATCTTGGAGATCTATCTTCCCAATTGAAAGTTCTAAGGTAAACTTCATCTCTTAGTTAGTTTATAACTTGATTTGGGGAAATGGTGACTTTGGAAGGGTTATGTTGGAATTTTGTTAAAGATGGTTAATGGTGAGTGTAAAACACTCCAAGATAGTATGAGAACCTTGTGTTCTTGTTAAATCGGTGATTTGTTGGGTTAATCATGAACTAAGGTTTTGAGATTCTACCAAGTTTGGGGAACTTGGTGGTTAAGGGTATTATGATATTTCATATGGTGTCTAGTTATGGATGATAACTAGAAGTATGTTGATTTTGTTGTTAGATTTCAAAGACCTAAGGATTGGAGGTATTCCACAGGTTGGGAAGCAAGGATTCATCTTGATAAACATGATTTGGATTTAGCTATGGCTAAGGTGAGTACATGAAACTTTTACTGAGTACATAGCAAATGATTTTGAAAACTACAATGTTTTATGAGTCTTTATTAATTAAATGTTTTAATAAAGATATGATTGAAAAGATATAAAAATACTAATATTAGACTATCTAAGTATGTCTAATGACTAATGATTTTGAAAGAGATTTTGATAATGAAAAAGTGATTAATAATCATTTATTAATATGATGTATGATTAGGAGTATGAATTAGAAAGAAAGATATTTGGTTTATTAATAATATGTATTAATAAAGCTAATGACAATGATTTTCAAGTATCAAGTGTTGATTAGTATATTATACTAATAAAAGTAGTGATCGAATTGCTATGAGAATAAGTATAAAGTGACTAGATTCGTATTCTAGTCAAAAGAGAAGTTAAAGTAATATGATGTTGATAAATAATAAATATGTTTTATTTAATAAAGGACATGGTAAAGTCAATATTGAAATTGAATAAGAAAAGAGAATGATACGATAATTAGAATAGATGTATTCTAATTTGTGTTTGATTATGAATCGGTGGGGCATAGGCCCGTAATTGATGTTCAATGTGTGTAACAAAAGTATCCGGATAACGATAACCCATTCTTGGGGGAGTTGAGATTACTACTTGGGGCGGTACCTCCCTGCGCAAGGGTAGTATATCTATGTGAACGATAACCCGACAATAGGGGGACTATGATAACCCTATAAAAAGGGGGATTACGATAACCCGCGAGACGGGGGAGTTGGAGATCTAGGTAAGTTTGGGAGAACCCCAATTACCATGTGATCTTGTGATGATAACCCTCATCGGGGAAGTTTGCTTCGGGATGACCCGTTGCGTATGTGATAAAAGAAGTAAGCTTATGGATAGCTTACATGTATGTGATTATGTGATGGGTAAGGTTACGGTCAGCTTACTAGTAAATATGAATAAACGATAAGAATATAAGTTGATAATTAATAAGCGAATAAAGAAAAGAAATGAGTATGACTTTTATTATATCTGAGAATGGGTCGAAAACCCATGTATCTCACGAGACTATTTTGTCTCACGTACTACTTTGTTTTTGGCTATGTACTCAGGTTCGAGATCGAAGGGTTAGAAGGTCGCGATAGAAGTGGCCTAGTGTCGTTTAGCTCGGGAGCTCGTAGGTAGATCCCGTTTATCCTATGGTTATGATATTGTTTTGTAACACCGATTTTAATACTCTGATAAACTTTTAAATGGTTTTTGTTAAACCGTATTTTGGGATATTGGACTTTGTAATATTTTTATTTAAAAATACGATCTAAATGATGTCTTAAAAATTGAGGTGTTACATGGCGGGTACTAACGATACCAATCATTCGGATCTTGTTACCAAGCTTCATAATCTTGTTAGTTCGGTGGTGCGGGGGCATTCGGAGCCCATGAGGGAAGTACAGAATGATCGTAAGGTGGAGGTCGGGCAAATTGATCTGGATATAAAGTATGATTGGTCACAGCGGTTTGCCAATCTATTTGCTGCCCGACCCGCATCTCGTTGTAATATGATCTTTGCATATGATTTTGGAAATTTGATTGCAAATGATCGTTTGATGATCGGACATGAGAAATGTCAATCTGCATTGCATCCATCCTATCGACCAGTTGATTGTAAGAAAAGTAGGGGTCGAAAGAGGACGGACCCGACCCGGATCCCGAGGCACCCGGATGACCAATTGGGGAGCCCGGTGCTCCCTGTTGACCCAACCCATGACCCGCCATGGGTATTTCAGCATTCAAAGGCGCCTCACCGCCCGGTGCCTCATCCATATCTGCATCATCACTGTCATCATCCTCCGGTTCTTCTACCGGGGGATGCTCATTCCACACAAAATCACGTCCATGTCGAACAATAATTCCCATCCCCATCAATAAAGTCTCATCCATTGGTTCCATTTGCCGTACGGTTAAACTGTGCCAAACCCGTGGAGGTATGTTGATTGCGGCCCGGGCTAGCCGTGTGACATAGTGGCCGCCACACATAGGGCTTTCATTTCGTAACCCTTTTGCTGCAGTACTTAAGTATTTTGCAACCACATACGGAATATTAGTGGTCAAATTCTTATGGATCAGTTGGTGCAACAACCACATGTCATATTTATTTACTTTCTTCGGGCCTTGGCTACGGTGGCGGATGGTGTTGGAGATCATCCGATGAAGAAACCGGTACGTGCCACTTCGGATGTTTGATGATTTAGTGTGAGATAGCCGGTAAGGACCAACTCCAATTTCAGCCCAAAACTCATCGACATTTCGTGCTTCAATGCAAGTGCAATGCCTTAAATAATTGTTAAAATTTAAGGACTCAGTTTCTTCTCGGGTATACAAACCCACATTCACCGCAAACTCAACCAAACTGCATTGGACCCATTGGCCCGCCACTCTATATTGTATACTTGGTGATCTAGGGGCTTGCCTTGCCGTTAGATTCTCAAATGTAAAGGTGGACAAGAATTCGAGGAGGAGCTCGTCACAAGTTGGTTCGTTTATAACGAGAGCCCTCTCCCACGCCCGACAGGTGAAAGCAATCCCTCCATATGGATCCATATGTTGTCGAATTAAGTTCGCTTTCTCTGCTCTTCAAAAAACACAAATATCGGGTCTTTACTTTAATTCATCATTGGACTGGTTTTCAGTTCAAGAGTCCTGCCAATTTCAGCTCGTCGACCCATTTCATCTATTAGGTCCATATCCGGACACCTCCCAACTGCAACCTTTTTATGTGAAAGTTTGGCTTTGTTACCTTCACATTCTTGTGCTAAGCCAGCTGATGGTGCATTATTAAAATTAAGGAACACGTGATTCCTCGCGATACTTAGCACAGCTGGGAACCCATCAGCCAAAAACTCGGGTTCCTGCACAGGTTCAGGAGAAGGTGAACGGACTCGTCCACGTCCTCGACCACGGCCTCCAGCTGATGAGGACGCAACTCTTTTGTTGATTCTACATTAAAAACAATCATCACAATGTTAAGGATTATAAAAATGAGATAATAGAAGGGTGTCCAAATATATAACATGTAATGTAAACGACGTTACCCCTTCCCACACTTAGTTTTAAAAATAAGAGAATTGAAAATAAAATTAAATGTTGGCATTGTTAACTGTATTTTATTTCAATTTGATTTAAAAACTAAGTGTTCTAAACTTATTAACATTGTAAAGATATTGTTTTTGTTGACCTTCTTGACATAATTGAACAAAAGACTTGAAGTGTGGTTCAAAAGAATCCAACCCGAGTTGTTAAACTAGCATTCAAAAGACTATGACTAATTAAGGACAATGCTAGTTCAACAACTAAACCCCAACCAAAACACTTGCTAAAATACAGATTTTTACCCACTTTTCTCACAATTCCCCCAATTTCATACAATGTAGGCTTTGAAATCAACTAATCTTGACAACTTTTGACTAACTAAGCACAAAGATTGAAGATTTCTACTAAGGATTAACTAATAATCAAAAATTAAGTACAAAGAACTAAGCTTTATCACAAAAACTTCAAGAAATATTCAAAAATTCGGATCTAGTACCGAAATCCTAAAAGAATCTATGAGAAAACTAGAAGAACTTACCCTAGGAGCCATGAGGAAGAAGATTAGAGGAAGAAATCAGAAGATTAGGGCTCAAAAAGCTTGAAAATTGCTGGAATCGGAGATGCTCTGCACTGGTTTTCGCGTTTTGGGGGTTCTAGGGTTCACGATTGAAGAGCTGGAAAAAAAATGATGTATTTATATCGCGAGGAGTTCGCGTCGCGAACTGGAGTTCGCGTCGCGAACTAGCACGGACCCGAATGGGTCAAACGGGTTGACCCGGATCCGAACGCGAACTCAAACGCGAATCAGTCGGGAACTCTTCACGAATCAGACCCCAACTCACTGTTTGATTCTCGCGATCGCGAGGACAGAGTTCGCGGCGCGAACTCTGTGGACCAGCCAACCTTCGTTTTTTTCAGGATTGCAAGTAGAAATTCACCTATATACAACTAATGCAAGCAGAAAATAATACTAACAACTAAACTAATGCTGAAAAAGAAAAAAGGAATCAACCACAAAACACACGGGTTGCCTCCCGAGAAGCGCTTCAAAGATTATTGAGTCTAAAGCTCGACTCGGATTTTTCTTTTACTTTCGACTACCAACCGAAGCAAAATGAATTACCTCCACTTCTTCAACTTTCACATTCTTTTCATCACCTTCGAAATAATGCTTCAAACGATGGCCATTTACACTAAATTGGCCATTATCACAAATGAGGTCCACATACCCGGACGGGTGTTGTTGTAAAACGGTGTAAGGACCGACCCACTTGGATTTCAATTTTCCGGGAGAAAATTTATACCGAGATTGATAAACGAGAACTTTATCTCCCGGTGTGAAGCATTTTTGAGCTCTTAATTTCTTATCATGCCAAAGTTTGGTTTTCTCCTTATAGATTTTTGAGTTTTCATAGGCAAGAAATCGATCTTCATCAAGAATATTCAATTGATATTTTCTTTTGGTACCCGCAAGATTCACATCCATGTCACACTCCTTAATTGCCCAATAGGCTTTATGCTCGATTTCTAGCGGGAGGTGACATGCTTTCCCGTAAACCATGCGATACGGGGTATAACCGGTTGGATTTTTATGGGCGGTTCGGAATGCCCAAAGAGCTTCGTCTAACTTTTGAGACCATAATTTAGGATTTCTCTCAATAGTTTTTTCAAGAATTCTTTTGAGTGCTCGATTAGTATTCTCAACTTGTCCACTTGTTTGTGGATGATATGAGGTTGAGAACCGGTGATGGACATCATAACGCTGTAAAGTTTTCTCCATGAGGTGATTAGCGAAATGTGTGCCTCGGTCGCTAATGAGAGCATGGGGACAACCGAACCGACAAAACAAAGATTGCACAAATTTGACTACTACTCGGGCATCATTTGTTGGGAGAGCTTTTGCCTCGGCCCATTTTGATACATAGTCAACAGTAACCAAGATGTACCTATTACCTTGAGAATTCGGGAATGGACCCATGAAATCGATGCCCCATATATCGAAGATTTCACAAACGTGGATTCCATGCTGAGGCATTTCATCCCGTTTGGAAATACTCCCTGTTCTTTGACAGGCATCACAAGTTTTGACCATACCATATGCATCTTTAAAGATTGTAGGCCAATAAAATCCCGCATCTAAAACCTTTAGGGCTGTGTAATTAGGACCAAAATGACCCCCGGTTGGTCCCTTATGACATTTGTTGAGAATGTCATAAGCCTCCTCACCGGAAACACATCTCCTATGCACGAAATCTGCACCGACCCGGAAAAGATAGGGATGTTCCCAATGGTAATGCTTCAAATTTGAAAAAAAAAATTCCCTTTTTGTTGATGAGTCATGCCTTTTACAAGGACACCCGCTGCCAAATAATTAGCCAAATCAGTAAACCACGAGTCATTTGTATCTTGTAAGGCATTGACAAATTCAAGGAATTCATCGGGAAATTTGTCATTTAACTCGTGTTCATCACAAACCTCCAAATGAGGATTTTCAAGCCGAGATAAATGATCGGCTGCAAGGTTTTCCACCCCCTTTTTGTCCTTTATCTCGATGTCGAATTCTTGCAAGAGAAGAATCCAACGGATAAGCCTAGGTTTGGCGTCTTGCTTAGCAAATAAGTGCTTCAATGCAGAATGATCGGTGTACACAATGGTTTTAGACAATACAAGATATGGTCTAAACTTCTCAAAAGCAAACACAACCGCAAGTAATTCTTTTTCGGTAGTTGTGTAGTTCACTTGAGCACCATTTAGTGTTCGGCTAGCATAATAAATGGGTTGAAAGTGGTTGTTCTTTCGCTGCCCTAACACCGCACCGAGTGCAAAATCACTCGCATCACACATCAATTCAAATGGTAGTTCCCAATCGGGGGAAACCATGATCGGAGCCTCGGTTAGTTTTTCCTTTAACAAATTAAAGGATTCCACACATTCATTTGAGAAAACGAATGGTACATCCTTTTCAAGTAAATGGGTCATGGGTCGGGTGATTTTTGAAAAATCTCTTATAAACCGACGGTAAAAACCCGCATGACCAAGGAAACTCCTAACAGCTTTCACACTCGAGGGCGGAGGTAGCTTAGATATGACATCAATTTTAGCTTTATCAACCTCCATTCCCTTCTCAGAAATTTTATGCCCTAACACGATGCCTTCACGCACCATGAAGTGACATTTTTCCCAATTCAACACTAAATTGGACTCCTCACACCTTCTCAGAATTCTTTCCAGATTTGCTAGACATGAAGTAAATGAGTTCCCGAAGACCGAGAAATCATCCATGAACACTTCCATACAATCCTCTATCATGTCTTGGAAGATAGCCGTCATGCAACGTTGGAACGTGGCCGGAGCGTTGCATAAACTGAACGACATTCTCCTATAAGCAAAAGTGCCAAAAGGACAAGTGAACGTGGTTTTTTCTTGATCAAGGGGGTCGATAGGGATCTGAAAATAGCCGGAAAAACCATCGAGGAAACAATAGAAGTTGTTTCCCGAGAGTCGTTCCAACATTTGATCAATGAATGGCAATGGAAAGTGATCCTTTCGGGTGGCATCATTTAGCTTACGATAATCGATACACACTCGCCACCCCGTGACAGTTCGAGTGGGGATTAGCTCACCCTTCTCGTTTTTTATGACTGTCATGCCCCCTTTCTTAGGTACAACTTGCACCGGACTCACCCATGGACTATCGGAGATAGGGTAAATGAGTCCCGCATCAAGAAGTTTTAGAACTTCTTTTTTCACCACGTCTTTGACATTCGGGTTCAATCTTCTTTGCCTTTGCACACTTGGCTTGAAATTTTCCTCCATGAGGATTTTGTGTGTACAATAGGCCGGATTGATACCCGGAATGTCTGCCATTTTCCAAGCAATGGCTTGTCTATGAGCTTTGAGAATTTTTATCAATTCGGATTTTTCGGTGGAGGAAAGTTTAGATGAGATTATAACCGGAAGATCAGAATTACCTTCTAGAAAGGCATACTCTAAATGGTTTGGTAATGGTTTTAGCTCAAGAGTAGGTGGATCTTCTAAAGAGGTTTTGATTCTAAGGTTGTCTTTAGGGTCAATTTTTTCAAACTCCACACCTCCAACCTCGGATTCCTCATCATCTACATGAAGCAAATCCTCGAACTCTTGGAGATCGCGGATTGTCTCATCGGAATCAATGGTGAAATCACCTTTTGTGGTGATATCATTATAGTCGAGGTTGAGAAAGGAAGTCACTTCCTCATCGATGCAAGAATCGATAACCTCAATAAAATAACAAGCATCATCAGATTTTGAGGTGTGCTTCATTGCTTTCTCAATAGAAAATGTGTCCCTATCATCATCAATACCGAGACTTAGTTGTTTTTTAGACACGAGGATCATGGCATCCGCCGTGTTCAAGAATGGTCTTCCTAGAATGAGTGGGACTTTGGGGTCCACATCCATTTCTAGAACAACGAAGTCCGCGGGAAACACAAATTTGTCAACCTTAACAGGGACATTTTCGGCTATACCTATGGGGTAGGTGTATGAAAGGTTTGCTAATCTTAAGACCATCCTATTCGGTTTGAAATTGATTAATCCTATTTTTGTGGCAACTAACAAGGGCATCAAATTTATACTAGCTCCTAGATCTGCTAGTGCATTGCAAACCGGTAAATTATCAAAGAGACAAGGGATTATGAAACTCCCTGGGTCCTCAAGCTTTGGTGGCATTGTAGATTGTATGATTGCTGAGCACTCTTCACTCAACACAGCTGAAGATGCCTCCTCCATTTGAGCTTTGTTTGACACCAAGTCTTTGATAAACTTCCCATAATTTGGCATTCCTGCCAACATATCAACCAAAGGCACGTTAATGCGTACCTATTTAATCATATCAACAAATTTACCGTATTTTTCTTTGAGTTTCTCCTTTCTCAACCGTTGAGGGAAAGGAACTTTCGGTAGGTAAGAACTTGTTGCTTCCTCTTTCTTTGATTCACTCTTTTCTTTTTGTTTCATCTTTTCAGGTTCATCTTTCTTCACAATCTTCTCATCAAGAACCTCATCTTCAACCAACGGAATGCCATCATCTACAAGTACATGTTCACTAGAAGTATCAACATTAATTTTAATCATAGGTGAACTTACCTCTTTACCACTTCGTGTGGTAATGGCTTTGACATCTCTTGAGTTAGAAAATCCTCCTTTTGGATTATCTTGAGTGGAAGGGGGAAGATTGCCTTGTGGTCTTTCTTTTAAGGCTTGTGCAATCTTTCCTATATCCCTCTCCAAATTTTGGATGGCTGCTTGTTGGTTTCTCATGTTTTGTTTGATCTCTATGGAATCCTGTTTATTTTCTTCATTTGTCTTGGCTTGACTAACCAAGAACTTTTCAAATGCCTTTTCTAAAGGTGACATTTGATTTTCAGGTTTTGAGCTTGATTCGGGAGTGTTGGAGTTGTTTCGAGGAGGGTAATTGGATTGATTATTTTGGGGGAAACCGGGTGGTTGTGATGGTCTAGGGGGATAATTGTTGTTGGTGTTATTATTGTAGCCCCTATTGTTGTTATAGTTGTTGTTGTAACCTTCGGGATCGAGGTCTCATTAGCCGAAGAAGACCCTGGCCAATCCACGTGGCCTGCTTGACGAACGTCAGCGACGGAGACATCATAAATTGGTCCGCGGGCATCGCGATAAGTCCTCTGTCCTACTACAGGTGCCGCGACACTTCTTTTCAAGTTTCCCAAGGTGATTTCATATCTTAATTCCTGAACTAGCCTCATGAACAAGCCAGTCTCAACTTTCCTGTTCAACTTTCTAGTGCGGATTCCTCTTAGGAGGAAAAGGTCAGGCTAGTCGCTAAAGGCTTTGGCTTTACTCAAAGAAAAGACTTGATCCAAGGAACTATAAGTATTTTTAACTACTAGGTATCTTCCCCGTCTCTGGTTGAAATAATTGATCATGAATAGTATGACACTGACTCAGATGCTGATCCGGGAGAATTATCCTCTGAAAGCACCTCCTGCAGGCCCGTCTTAAGCACCTCCGTTCAGGTTTTCTTCATTTATTGTTCCATTTCATCTATGCGGTGTGATTTCTGGCTTCTGTTATATTCCCTCGTTGGTAATTGTTATTACCATAACCTTGATTCAAGTAATTGACCTCCTCTTCGGTCATCATCGGTTGGTGTTGTTGACATTCTTTAGTAAGATGTGGCCCACCGCATTTTTCGCATCCAACCTGAATAGCATGCAAAGAAGATGTTATTTTGTCTAACTTACACTCTAGCATGACTTGGTTGTTCTTAATGGCCGCAACTTCATCATTTTGCCTATCATCAGCCGCATTAACCGAACTCGATTGTTTCCCGGCTCTTCTATCGGTGGCCCATTCTGCATTGTGCATTGCCATATCCTCCAAGAGTTGGTATCCCTCAGTAGGGGTCTTGTACATAAATATGCCACCACTCGATGAATCAAGGGTGGATCGGGATTATTTGTCAAACCCCGATAGAAGAGATGGACAATGTTACTCTTTTCAAACCCGTGGTTTGGGCATCTTCTCAGCATACCCTTAAAACGTTCCCAAGCTTCCGTTAAAGTCTCCCTTGCTTCCTGTTGAAAAGCCATAATATCAGTTTTTAGTTTATCCGCTTTCGCGGGTGGAAAATAACGGTGAATAAATCGACTTCGGAGTTCCTCCCAAGTCGTGATAGAGTTTGGCTCGAGAGACTTGATCCAAGATCTAGCCTCTCCAATTAGACTAAATGGAAATAGTCTGAGCCTTATCACATCTTGCGAAACGTTTGGTATTTTAAACAAATGGCATATATCATTGAAACATTCGATATGGTGATTTGGGTCATTTGTAAGTCTACCATCATAACCCAAATCACGGACCATAACAAGAAATTGGCTTTTGATTTCAAAATTATGCCCATTTATTTCTGGCATTCGTATTGCCGGAACGGGATCAACCGGGGCTGTTTGCCTCGTTTGCCACATTGGCTGTTCCGGAGGTGGATCTGGTTCACCCATCTGGTTATCAAGAATCGGCTCTTGATTCACAACAATTTGTTCCGGGTTGCCAAGAATCGGCTCTTGACTTTCAAAACTTTGGACTTGAACTTTAAAAAGTGGATTTTGATTTTCAAGGTTTGGCCCTTCACTACTTTGGGATTTCTGAAGTGTTGCTTTATATCTTGCTTCCAATTGAATCCGCTTCCTTCTGCGAAAATATTTTTCTGGTTCGGAACTTGGTGATGGTTGATCAGGTTTTGATTTTGTACCCCTAGGGTTCGGTCTATTGCTCATGCACCTGCACAACTCAAAGCAAAAGGTTAACACGCAACTGATAACCAAAGTAGAGAAAAAATAGAAAATACAATAATTAACTTGTCTAAGAATGAATTCCAAAACAAGGATCAATTAATTAATTAACTTTCAAAAACTAGACACACAAAACTATTCCCCGGCAGCGGCGCCAAAAACTTGATGTGCAAGATCTAGTTATAAAATTATGTCTCCTAAATACTACTAATCTAGACTACCACATTCATAGGCAAGTATACCTAATCGTGGGTAATATAGGCTAGGCAAGTATTTCGGGTTGTCGAATCCTTAGGGAATAGATTATGTAATCCAGCAACTGAAAGTCAAAGAATTAATTAAGAAAGTATTTGTAAACATAGTTTGATTTTTGTAATTTGAAAACATAAAATTTAAGTCAACAAGAACGTATGATGGACGTTGATTTGATAATTAAGAGATATTCACTATGTCTGGATTCATCTAGTTCTAAGTATGGTTATTAAACCCCGGCTAGTCTAGTGTTCTAGAAGTCACGGTATTATATTTCTCTCAATCCCATTTAATAAACTAATTACAACTAATAGGAATTTCTTCTCTCAAGAGTTATAATTAATCACACTTCTATTTGTTGATATTACCGACTTGGATTACCTAAGTCTTCTAACCTAGAATTTTCATTACTAGGGTTGAACTTCTTGTCTAATCTAACTTATTGGAATCTTGTCTCTAATCCCTATTTCTAGTGAATTACCAACTAGGTCACAATTGAAAAGTTGGGGAAGTAATCAATCAATCAAGTGTTGTCAATACCTAATTAAAACAATTACCAACGATAAAGAAATGAAAATTCATAGATTAAACCAAAAGAGTAATTAAACATCAACAATTGTTTGAACACAAACATAACCCTAAAATTGAACCATACTTAAACCTAGAATCATCCAAACATAGCAAATATGAAGATTATTAGCACATAGACATGCTAGAATTCACAAAACAAGAGTTTAAGAGTTGAATTACAACCATAAAATTGTTCCCAAATGATAAGAAATCAATAATTGCTTGTAGAATTGGTGAAACCCTTGAAGAAATGCTCTCAAAATCGCCAATAACTGCCCAAAAACGTACAGGAGAAAAGATAACTGCCCAATTGACCTGATTCTGCGTTTTATTAGTTTTTCTGGACGCGAAGTTCGCGTCGCGAACACAAGAAGTTCGCTTCGCGAACCCGATCGTGAACGCAGGATCCCGAACTTGAGAATCAAACAGAGACCTGGACCCTCGATCGTGAGGAGTTCGCGTCCAAGCTCGCGGCGCGAACTCCTGTTCCTGCATATTCTTCTCTTTTTTGTTCTCTTTTGCGTCTTTTCTGGCCTTGTTTCTAATGTACCACCTGAAATACAAAACCAACACTATATTGAGTAATATCACATACTTTTACTTACAAAACGTACTCAAAATAGGTGATATTGACAGGGTTGAACGTGTTTAAAAACGTCAATATCAGATCTGTTAACTTACGTCTTTTTTATTTGGAGGGACCTATTTTGACAAAACTCTAATTATGATTTGTCCTCTAGAAATCTCTGGCCGTTGACTTTGATCGAATTTACATTCACATAGTACCCATCAACACTATGGGTTGAGCTCAACGGTGTGTGAGAGAGAGATTTAGAGATGCTGGTACAGTAACCATCGCCTCTCTCCACCGGAAGCTTTAATGGCTTCTCATCTTCAACCTCTTTTCATTCTTTTTCTTCTCACTGTCACGCACTCATTAGCTACCCAAACAATGCAATTCAATAATCGATCTCTTATTCTTAAAGTCATTAAAGATCACGAGACCCACCAATACACCACCCTATTGCTCATCGGAACTCCTCAACTGCCGACCAAACTTCTTGTTCATCTCGCCGACTTAATTATTGAAAGGTCTGGTAACCGGTGTTAATGGCGTATTGGGTTTTGGGAGGTCAAAGATTGGTTTACAATATCAGATGGCTAGCAACTTCTTTGACTTCATTTGCCGGATTTATAATGTTCGGTAACGGTACCGGCATCTCTAAATATCTCTCTTACACACCCTTGAGCTCAACCCATGGTGTTGATGGGTACTATGTTAATGTAAATTCGATCAACGTCAACGATCGGAAATTGGCTGGAGGACAAATCATATTTAGAGTTTTGTCAAAATAGGTCCCTCCAAATGAAAAGGATATAAGTTAACAGATCCAAATTAACGGATGTTAACATCAAGGACTATATCCACAAACAAGGTTTTCCAAAAGGACCATTTATCCAATTTTTTGAAGGTTTGGACCATTTTCCTGAAAAAATCTAAACCACAGGGACCATTTTTGCAGTTTTGTCCTCCTTTTATCATGGAGAAGTTGGATGAGTATCCGGTCAATTTTTGTTTTAGATAATTTTTTTCCCTTTTTTCATAAGGGTGATAATGACAGCCCTAAGGGCTGTTATAAGACATGCATTAAATATTTGTATTTTAATCTTCAACTGACTCCTGAATTCAGGAACTACTCCATTGTACAACATTTTATGCACTTAGTGACACCCTAAGGGCTGTCATTATCAAAACTCTTTTCATAATAAGGTTTTTGGTATGATTTTTGGTACTGATTGGGTTGGTTCTTAGTAGACAAATCAGATTGAAAAAACCCAGTTGGATTCAAAATCGAATCGGTTTCGGTCAGCCAAAACCAGATTAGGCCAAAGCCATTTGAACCGAATTTATGTAGTTTGTCAAAAGATTATCTTAAAACCGCTAAAGTCTCGTAAATTGATCCAGTCTGATAAAATACTTTTGTTTCCAAAGCCAAAAAGTTAGTTTAATTATGCATTTTAAATTACTATTTGTTCTTGTATACTTGTGCTACCACTGTCAACAACAACTTCACTTTCTAACCGAAGGGGGGATCAACATCATCCTTCGGTTGGAGTGCTTTGATTTGGTGATGGGGAAGCTACAGACATGTGAGGCCTACATAAATAAAAGTAAGTATTTTATGTGTTTATATGTTATAACTTGTGGTGCATAAAAAATGAGTTCCACTTTTGAAGTTGCATTAATTACCATCTATTATAAATTGAGTTTCATTTTCATGTTTTATGATTAATCTATATTAAAAATCATGTTAATAAAGATTGAGAAACTCAAAAGTTGTAAAATCAAGAGTTATAAATTATAGTAATGAATTCATTCTAATAATAATTTGAAAAACTTACTAAATTGTAAAATCAAGAGTTTTGAAATAAATATAAATAATGATAATAATAAAAAGTTCATTAAATAGGACTTTTCAAATGTTATGAATCTTGCACATTATGGTCTATAAATACTCATTTTCATGTTGCAAAAAATTTAACACTCTAAATGTGCATCCAAAAGAAACATCTAACAAGTGGAGTCAACAAGAAAGACCTTTAGTGATTATGTTCTTCATAGAGAAGAGGTGTTTATGCTATTGTTTTAAAGAGAGTATGTTTGTTGTTTTTGTTTAAAATTACACAACCTCTTTTGTGTGTGTGTGTATATATATATATATATATATATATATATATATATATATATATATATATATATATATATATATATATATATATATATATATATATATATATATATGGTTGAATTAGTTTCAGAACCAATTAAGGCTACAGAACCAGCAGAACTCAATCTAAACCATTGATTTTTGAAATGAAATGATCATGAAAGACACATTAATGTATTTAATGAGGGACCCCCAAATATTGGTTTGCATGGATGTCATTCATGCACGTATACATATATGTATATGTTTTCATGTATGTATACAAAGTATTATCTATACATATATGTATACGTGCATGAATGACATCCATGCAAACCAATATTTGGGGGTCCCTCATCAAATATATATACTAGTTTATGACCCGTGAAAAATCACAGGCTATCAATAATTTTACTGAATGTAACGCTTATGAAATACAAAAATTTATCATTAATCCCTCTCTTTCTCTCATTTCATCTTCACCCTATTCTGCCACCTCTCTATCTCTCTCTCTCTAGCTCATCTAGCGATTGGTAATGTGGTGATACAAAAAAAAAAATTGAACAAATAAAAATCGGTCTCTCAAGCTCACTCATCTTCCTTTTTTGTTCTTTAATCTTTCTTTTGTCTGATTTTTTTTCTCAATCGTTAGAAAGAGGGTCAATTAGGGCAATGAATTTCTTATGTAAAATTTTCATTTAATATGGTCGATCGTTCCTTGCATAAATCAGTTATATTTACAGAAAGAGGGTCATGTACATCTATATCTACGGGGAAAAAAATCAAATGCGTTTTCCTTGCACAAATCAGTTTCATGACCACTTGATTCATGGGTATAAACCAAACAACTTCAATGCAATGATAATATCCAATAGTATTCCCTACCATTCCCTTTCCTTAATATGAACCAAGCACACCCTAACATAAATTTATATACACTTTCTTAAATATAACATTTAAGAAAGTGATGATTACGAAATAAAGGATGAAAAAAAAATGTAATATAAACATATTCAAACTAATATTTATATATAAAAAATAAAGGATATTGACATTTACGAAAATAATGATGATAATCTATATATTTATCTATTCTATATATTATAATAAAATAAGATTTTAAAAAGCCATATGTCATCTTGTAAAGCCCCTAATGTCACATGACAACCTAAGAGATCACCGCATAAATCAAAACAAAATAAATATTATGTAATTAATTAAATTAGTTATCCTTTGCTCAAAATTATCTCCTGCTCAAAATTAATTTATGTTGCCTTCTTTTTACTGCTAAAAAAAGGTATATTTTAAATTAACGAATACCTTTAAATTTTAAAATTGAAAACAATTTTTTGGAATTAATTGTGCATATCTTTCTTTCATTCAAATTCAAAATCTATATCTATATAAAGTCATGTAGGATAAAACGTTTGGTTTAATGTGAGTATTAATATGTCCAAACTATGTCAATTTTGATTTTATTTTAGCATCATAAAGTGCAACACATTAACTTAAAACGAACTTGTGTATTACACGGGTTATAAACTACAAATGAATATGACAGAATATGTCAATGTATGTTTATGAAAAAATTATTTTTGAATTAAATGTTATCATGTTTACATATAAGATTTTAATCATTATTTTTTATGTGATTTAGTAGTTTATTTTTTATATGATCTTTAACCAGTTATTGTTACCATTAAAGAAAAGAGACGCAATTTTTATCACTTCATTACTCACTTAATGTAAAATTTGGATTTTTCTTTGTTAAATTTATGTTAATTCTCAAAATAAAATCATGTTAATTCTCAATATAAATCTTCATTGCAGTGCGTATGAAATTATGAATTTTGTGCCTCAAATTTTTATTACACGTATAGTACTTAATTTTGAAATCAAACTAATGATTCATTCGACCCGTTCAATTATTAACTAAATTTAAATATATATTTAGGTTCTTTTTTCTTTAGACCCGTTCGTTTTAACTTGATTTTTTTTTTTCTAAACGTATAGAATCCAATCTATTAGAATGATGAATACTAAGTATTTGTACCAAAATTTAATATTTATTAGACTTTTTCCCCATTTTTGACCCGTTTTAACCGTTTAATTTTTAGCATTATATTTTTATTCAACCCAACTGATTGGTATTGATTAAATTTCTAATTTTTTTTTTTTTAAATTATGTTGTTGTTTTTCAGGAGATTGAGTTTGTTACTATTATACCATTTATTTTAGAAATGGAATTTAATGCATAATTTGTGGGCGAATTATTTATTTTTGATAAAATGACATATATATCTTAAAATACGATTATAGCAACAATTTTAATTATGTGAATATTCGAAGACAATTAACATTCAAAGTATTAAACGTAATAAGGGAATTAATTTGAATTTATGATAATATTTATTTGTAGTTATTAGTTTCTATAAGTAAGCCAATAATATATGAAACCTTGGATTTTATAATTGAGTAATGATATTTAAGCCTGCCATTTAGACCTACTCATAGGCCTACTTATTAGATTAGGACACGTGCCAAAATCAAGAGATAATATTAGGAGAGAGAATTAGTGGAATACACATGTCATCCTATCAAGTGGGTAGGACTATGAGTAGGTTTAGATGATAGGACTAAATATCATTTCTCTTTGTAATTTGTGTTAGTGATGTTAATTATATTAAATGTTTAATTATGTGGATAATTAAATTAAAAAATTTAGTATAACAGTGAAGTAAATACATTTTGGACTTAATATAAACGAAGTTAATTTGTTGTACTTCGAACTTGCGGATTAATACAAATGGAGTTAATATATTTCTGACTTTGGACATTAGGAGTTGATACAAATGGACTAAATATGAAGCAATTTGATGGTACTATGGAAGATTAAAATTTTTGTAATTATTTAGAATGCTAGCTTGTTATGGTATAAAAATTAGGGAAAAAAATTAAATACAAATTGGTTCCTAAATTATATAAGTCTACTATCATCCCACGAAATAAGGTGGCTGGAAATTATGGCAGGAAGTTAAAATATTGACACGTGGAATTAAAGGATTTGATTTATTATAGTTTTGTAAACATGGGTTAAGATATTAATTTTTCACACGTCTCATGTGTGTAACCTTTGTCCAACGTTTAGCGTTTGTGGTTATTATTGTTCTGGTATAGGGAATAAAGGTTTCAAAGATTTAATACGGTAAAACAGCAATGATCGAAATTATATAGCCAGAAATCATAAATTCAAATTTAGAATTAAAGATTTACTTTGAGTTATTTGTTAGTATAAATAAGATAATACAAATTAAAATTAAATCTCGAAAATTTCTCATTTTATTAATACTTGTATGTATATTTATATTTTATAATATCTTTTATTTAAGATTGAGCTGGAAAACAAAAATATAAGGGCTCTATATGGTTGCCACGTGTCATGTGGGGGTCTAAAAAGATGACATGTTTCTATATATGCTTTGATTTATTATAGTAGTAGAGTAGATATATATATATATATATATATATATATATATATATATATATATATATATATATATATATATATATATATATATATATATATATATATAGGGGAGGGTTCCATTGAGAATTAATATATTAGGTGAGAATGTGAGAATCAGGCAAAAAGACGCGCGGTGGCATTTTTGTAATTAAGTCCAACTTTTATGTCCCACACGCGGTGGCATTTTTGTAATTAAGTCCAACTTTTCTGTCTCACGCGCTAGTTTTATCATCGATAATTAAACCCAACCCCAAGTTTAATCGTTACTGATTAAACACATTATCAAGTTTAATCATCAATGATTAAACAGCATCTTATGATTATTACACAGATAAAGTTTAATCATCGATGATTAAACACGCTAATCATCGATGATTAAACAACATCTTATAAAGAATTAAGAATCTAAAAAACGGAGACAAGTTTAATCATCGATGATTAAAGAGCATCTTATGATTATTACACAGATAAAGTTTAATCATCGATGATTAAACACGCTAATCATCGATGATTAAACAACATTTTATAAAGAATTAAGAATCTAAAAAACGGAGACAAGTTTAATCATCGATGATTAAAGAGCATCTTATGATTATTACACAGATAAAGTTTAATCATCGATGATTAAACACGCTAATCATCGATGATTAAACAACATCTTATAAAGAATTAAGAATCTAAAAAACGGGAACAAGTTTAATCATCGATGATTAAACAACATCTTTGATTTTAAAGACAAAATTATTCTATTAATCATTGATGAACACTACACCCAGTTTAATCATCGATGATTAAAAACAATCTCAAAAGTTTAATCATCGATGGTTAAACACTACACCAAGTTTAATCATCGATGATTAAAGAAAAGTTGGACTTAATTACAAAAATGTCACCGCGTGTGGGACAGAAAGTTGGACTTAATTACAAAAATGCCACCGCGTGTGGGACAGAAAAGTTGGACTTAATTACAAAAATGCCACAGCGCGCGTGAGGGCTGGAAGGAGATGAGAGGCTGAGATCTATTCTCACATTCTCACCTAATATATTAATTCTCAATGGAACTCACTTATATATATATATATATATATATATATATATATATATATATATATATATATATATATATATATATATATATATATATATATATATATATATGGGAGAGTTCATGCGAGAAGTGATTTTTTTGCGAGAAGTGCAAGAAGTAATCTTAGCCACTAATCTAATCTCATAAATATTTAAATAAAAAAGGGTATGATTGTCTTTAAATTAATTTCTAAAATTTATTAAATTAAAAGATACAATCCTTAATTAAACAATTCAAAATATTAACTTACAATCCTATTTTCTTGGATTTTTATTAATTAAAAAACGGATTCTTCTTCACATTTTCCTCCTAAATCCACGATTTTTGACAATTACAGATCAAATCCTTTTAACAATTGTTGTTTCTATAAAATTTATTATTAGTGAACATTTTGCAGAAAAAGACGAAATTCCAACTTTATAATACAATTAAATACTATCCGTTCATTGGTGAAGACTACATTAAATCGTAAAATTTGTATGCAGTATTAATGAACATTTTACAAATATAACACAACTTTTCAACATCTTGATACGTCCAGTAGTGATTTCTAAAAAAAAATCTACATGTTAACCGGTGAACAACCCACAGTGATGAACAAAATGATGAGTTCATCGGTGAACAACGGAGAGTGATGAAGAAAATGCACCGTTCACCTATGAATAACTTAGAATGTTAAACAAAACGTTATGTTATGAACAACCAAAAGTTTGACCCTAACTAGCAACAAAAACTTATGCACCAAGGAACAAAAATCAATGGATATAGCAACATAAGCTTTTACATTAACAACCAAAATCATCAATGAACAAATCTCGCCAGATTTCACTAATGAATAATCTCATAAAAGAATTCTATAAAAACATTAGAAGACTAAAAAATGTAGTCTCTTCAGAAAAGAAATTTTTTTCCATCAATACCACTTTGTTTACAACAAGAACAAGAATTATAAAAAAAAAATTAGAAGACTTAAAAAAATTGGTCGTTTCGGAAAAGAAAATTATGTTCAGTGATGACCATTATGTTAAGAACAACAACCGATGAACGGAACCTAAACAACCTACGAGTGGGTGGTGTTGAGGGATATATATGATGAACAACGGAACCCTAATCATGAAGCTGGAAATCACGAACAATCACCGTACTCACATATCTAGAAATCACAGAGCTGCAGAACATGAGAACAATACTCGGTCACAAATCTTCAAATCACAGATCGAAGGTCCGATGCCGGCTCTTTCTAGCACCTCCATTGTTATCTCCCTTTCCGGAGTCACTAGATTAAATCTTGCGGGCAGAATTCATACGCATGAAACCCACCAAAAACACACAATTGTGTGTTGTTTTTTGTGTTCCGGTAACATATCGGCGGCAACAATTTTATGTGAACATAAATGAATCCAACGAAAAAAGGGAGGTCTTGAAGATAATGATGATGGAGATTGTGGGGATGAAGGAGGTTAAGTGAAATTGAAATTTGTAATGAGAAAAAAAAAATTAGACGTGCTTGAGATATTTAGGGGAAAAAATTAGTGATTTTTGAGATATTACGTTACCAAATATAATAGAATGCTCTTTACCTTTTTACCCTTTGTGCCCCATATTAATTAACCACTAATGTTATCTTATTTGCAAATATGCCATCGTCAATCATAGCCTTAGATCTCCTAATCTAATGATCATAAATAATTCTCGCACTTCTCGCAAAAATATCACTTCTAGCATGAACCTTTGCCTATATATATATATATATATATATATATATATATATATCTATATCTATATATACATAAAAAATGAGTTTAAAAAATGAGTTTAAATCCTTATTTCTATTGGTGGTTAAAGAGTGAAATTATATAAACCATAAATATAAAAAATATAAATTACTTTTTTTCTAAACTTAATTGCGGGCGGGTTATAAACGGATCGGATCGGTATTAATCCATACACGACCCTTTTAATAAAAGGGTTAACGGATACGGGTCGTTAGCGAGTGTAGGAATCACAAACTATAATTCAGATACATATAACTCTTGCGGATTTAAATCAAATTAGGGTTAGAACCTGTGAGGTTTAATTACAATAGAAGTGACAAAAATAAACAAAAAAATGAAACGCAGGAGGGCCGACCCTCCCGACACCCACCGCCTTTATCTCAAAAAGCGTCTACTATCGATCCGCTCCTCACCGCCATATTCCTCTTTCACTCAGGTTTCATTTAATTTTCAAAATTTTATACTCTAAAGCGTATATTTAGGTATACCTTGGAGCGCACGTCACACCTTGTTGTACGGCGGCAAAACCACTAGAAAACCTAATGGCGATGGCTAACCTTTTGTTCAAACCCTTGCCGGCGGCTATCACTGCGCCATTACCGTCGAAACATTCTTCGTCTCGATCGAAAAAGCGTTTCCTTTACTCTCCGCCAACCTCGTCCTTCACGCTTCCTCTGTCTCCTCGTCTTCCTTCGATGCATGATGCAGAATCAATATCTGCACTAACTAAGGTTACTATTACTATTTTTATTTTCCTCTTTGTTCTTACAATTGAATTAAGCGTTCCTTGTTTTTTGTGCGATTTTCTCATTCAGGAACACAAGGGTTTTGGTGGCACCAGTAATTGGACTGATTTTCCCCGCGTCAATTTATCGTCCTTTTGGGATAATAACGCCCAAACAGATGAAAAGGTTTTTTTTTTCCCGTAATCTGTTCTTCATGGAATGGTTTTTCGGTTGTTATTTGCTAAAATTCGTTATTCGTGTTAAATTATAGTATAATTAGGGGATCAACATTAGGTTAAGCTCTGGCCTCCGGCTGCAGATATTCAAAAAACTAATGTGAATAGTGTTGATTGTATATTAAAGATAATCACTACATAAAAGAAAACTAAAAAATAACACACATAAAATAAAGACATTCATGTTAATATACTGTTTTGTTTACTATTTTGCCGCCATTTGAAATGATTTTGTAACCTTCGTGAAGTTTCAATGTCAATGGGCGAAAGAGGGCACTGTTGCGGAGACCGAAGATGGTATGCAACTTAATTTTATTGTATAATTACTATTCAACGACTTGATCAAGCTCTCTGAGTTGTATTACAGGCACACAATCAGCAAAAACAAAAAACCGTAAAAGCAAGAAACATCATGGGAGTAAACTAAGAACAAAGATATACACAGTGGTAGTTGGTGCTTCCTTTTGCATAGTTGTATCATTTTTCTCTTTTGCTCTACCAAAACAAGTAGGCCGACGCCATACAGCTGTCCCATATTCGGATTTAGTTGGTGGAATTCGTGATGGGAGTGTGATACAAGTTCACTTTGTGGAAAACTCACGTTTGATCTACTACAACACCAAACAATCAGATAGTCAAGATGTTGACTTTAAATCAGGACAAATAAAGTTACTGAAAACATTTACACCAAAATGGCGGTTTCATACAAGAAACGTGGGAGACGATAAGCATCAGCTTATTAAAATGCTCAAAGATCAGGGGATCACATACGGGTCAGACCCGGAAACTTTATCTGGATCAATGAAGAATCTAACATTTGCTATGTTACAACTAGCCCCTTATTGGATCCTGGTGTTGATTTCTTGTTATCAGTTAAATATGCAAAATAACCTTGGAAAAATGAAAAAAAGAAAACCGAGCAAGAACGTTTCGGTAACGTTTGATGACGTGGAGGGTGTCGATTCCGCAAAATCGGAACTCCTAGAGGTAAATTGCCGATTTTTTATAATTTTGGGATTTTGGTATTGATTTTTTTTGGAATTTTGTAGATTGTTTTATGCATTAATGAAGATAGTAAATATATGAAACTTGGGGCGAAATTACCAAGAGGGGTATTGCTTGCGGGTCCACCAGGGACGGGTAAAACATTGTTGGCCCGTGCTGTAGCTGGTGAAGCTGGAGTGTCTTTTTTCTCAATTTCTGCTAGTGAATTGGTGGAGGTTTTTGTTGGTACGGGTGCTGCTCGTGTTAGAGATATATTTCGTGAGGCCAGAAAAAATTCACCATCCATTATTTTTATTGATGAGATTGATGCAGTTGGCGGGCAACGTGGCAGAACTTTGAATTGTGAACGTGATCAAACTTTAAATCAGGTAATAATATAGTTAGAAATTAGATAAAAAAAACAAATAATTTGTTTCTAAAGGATTATGGAACTCATTCTAGTGGTGGTAACTTCGACTCGTTTACTTATGAATGGGTCAATTCGGTTTGTATTTTATCTCTAACGGGCCAAACTGATAAAAATGTTCTGGGTGAACCTGGTCCTTACAAAAATGTCCCATTCTGACCCACCCGTTAGCCCGTTCACCTTAGTACCCGACCAACAAATTCTGTCACTATGTTAAGATAATTGTGTTTATGTTGTTGATGTATTTAGCTTTTGACGGAGATGGATGGGTTTGAGAAGGATGCAAGTGTGGTGGTTATAGCTGCAACAAACAGGCCCGAAACACTGGATTCAGCACTGATGAGACCGGGCCGATTTTCAAGAAAAGTGGTGGTGGGTGAGCCCGATGAAGATAATAGACAAAAGATATTTGCTTTATATATGAGAGATGTCCCAATGCAAGAAGACAAAGAAGTCATTTGCAAACTTGTTGCTTCGCGTACCAAAGGATTAGTTGGTGCTGATCTTGAAAATATAGCTCATGAATCTGTTCTTCTTGCTGCCCGCAGAGGTTTATTCTAAACTTAACAAAATAATAATATATTTAAGTCCAAAATACATTTTAGTACCTTGAACTTCGGGGGGTCTTTTGTTACCCTGAACTATTAAAATTTGCCGCGTTTTCTTACATGACTTACTTTTGTTAGAATCTTTTGACAGAATATAAATTATACTTTCATCTTAATAAAGTGAAACTAGAAGCAAATCGCGTGAGTAAACAAGACAAAATTAGTGAGTTAAGAGTACTACATTGACTATTTTTCCAAGTTCAGGGTAGTAAGATATCTTTTGGCCCTTTTTCCATGTACATTAGTAGTGTGTTGATTTTATATATGTTGTTGGTTTTGTGGTGTGTTTTTAGATGGTGATTTTGTAACAAGTGATGATGTTGTTCAAGCGGTCGAGCGGGCCACCACAAAGATCTTTGATGATGATAAAACTATGGAAACTAAGCAACCGTATTCGTCATTTGGATCAATGGCACAAGTGGGTGCACAGTATGGCGGTGGAGCTATGGGATTTGGATTCACGAACTGATAAGGCGGTGTGCGGGTTGATTTGTTGAAGATGGGTTATGGGTAAATTGGTGTTAATTTTATATAATCAAGTATTTGGTTTATGGGTAAAGGAATGGAATTTCCATTACAAGTGTTTGGTAATTTGGATTTCAGAGGATATAAAAGTGTGTATGAATTAGTATATTGATCAAACTCTGAAGAAGAAAAAAAGGTTGCCAAATAACAATAATTAATTATTCCGATTAATAGTTTCACTTATATATGTTACCAAGGATTAATCATAAAGAGGTTTCATAGCGTGTAACCATCTGGGGATGGTATAGCCGTAAGTACGTCTGAAATCTTTTAGATGTAGATAACTCATATACGGCTATACCAAATATAATTTTTTTTTTTGTTTAATTTTCTTTTACTATCATTTAATAATAATAGTGTATTAGATAATTTTAAATACGTACGTAAAAGTAAATACTTGTGTTCCATTATTTTTTACTACTTTATGTTTACCGTCATTAATGTTCCATCCAAACCGATGATTCATATACTTTTTTTTGCAGAAAGAGAAATGAGAAATGATTTATTCAAGACAATTTATACTGGCAAATTAGAATTTTTCAAGGCAATCAAATATTATGTATTTTAGGTGTCGAGACTAATTCTTTTCATAAAAATTTGGCAATAACAATGTAAATAGAAAACATCAATATGTGAGTAGAAGTGTAGAACCGCTCATAACCGAATATATGGACTACAGATTACCCTAATATGGTTCAATAATTGAATAGACCGTGAACTGCAATTCCGACTTTTTTTCAATTGAATCGATTTTGCACGAAAATTAAAATTTAAAACCTAAACAATATAATTAGGTCCGGTTTGGCAGTTCCATCTGGTTCAATTTGCACCGGGCTAATGTAAATGACTGATTAAATTAGTTTTTTTTATGTATTGACAATTGGCACCACATGGAAATAACATAGCAAAAGCTCATATTCCACTCATTCAATCAAGTCACTAACACGAGCTTTCATCATTCAACCATAAAACAAGAAAAACACAATGATTACAATCTTTTCAAACTTTTCTTTATAGCATCAATCTTCTTTTTATCCGCTTGAGCTTTCACCAACCCACCTTCTTTCTTATGTGTTACTGGAGCCATAGTACTACTAACTCCAATCTCAACCACCGAGTTCAGGGCGGCAGTTGGCGGCTCTTGACCGCCCGCCCCTTTCATGGTGTTCAATGAAGGGGCCAAAGGTTGCACCACTGCTCCAGAGACCGTGGTTTTCGGGTCAATTATACAAACTGAGGTGTTTGACTGGTCAACATTTAGAGATTCAGATATTGCTCCTGTCTTAAACTTTGGTTTTGGTTTAAGAGCATGAATTCCGGTATACAGCCTGACACAAAAAGAAATTTTAGACACAAATCAATACCATCAATTTAATCTAAGTTCTTAACAAGCAGAATCTAGGTGACCTGGCATGTCTAGCATACTCTTCATAGTTTTCAAGCAGCATTTTTCCAGCTTGCTCGTTTAATGCAGATTCTGGAAATGGCTCAATCAATAAGCATCTAACTACCTGCAACACATCGACCACAAGTTTAGTGACTAAATTTATTTATTGACCAATTTGGAAGTTGAAAAGAAGATTCTAGAAGCTTACAATTAGAACATGACGTAACCCGAGACTAGGGTTCCAATCCCTTTTCAATGTGTTGACACATATTTCACCATTTGAAGCAATGTTTGGGTGGAATATTTTGGTCAAAAAATAACCTACAAATAGAAACCGATTTGAGTAAATACACATTAATAATTATATAATAATAATAAAACACGAAAACTATGAAGTTTTGACAAACCTTTAGGAGGTGAATGAGGGAAGTCACGAGAGAGAATTAATTTCATTCGAAAAACACCATTCTCGTATGGAGTGCCAGCTGTACACCCGAGAAACTTGGTAAGAACACAGAAAAAATGTCTGGATATACATACATGCATACATATATACATACCTGGGCCTTCTATATCAGCATATATTGTTGAAAAATCATCATCGTTAACTCCTACTTTAATTCCTTCGGGTGGCGTTTCATCAAGATTTTTCAATTCTCGAGCGAGTTGCTTGATTACATTTGGAGGAAGATTCTCGTTGGTAGCCTGCAATCATTACATACCAAACATTAAGAATAACGTTTCAATATTTTTTGAAAAACAACTAATTTCATTATTCATTGCAATTTTGTCAGGAAAACCGAGACATTTAAAGTTAATTTGACAAAGAAATATATTGGGAGAGAATGTACCATTAATCACGAAAAAGATTCAAGAACGGAAATTAGCAAAACGTGATGGCAGGAGTAAATGGTCAATGAAGCCGATTAACCTGTTAAGATGATGAACAATTTCAAAGTTATTACAACTTAAAAAGATAAACACGTAGAAAGCTTAAAAAATAAACACACAACAGGGACTAAAGGGTCAATAAAAGTCAAATTGAGCAAAATATAAGATCTGTCTAGAATTTTTACAAAACCCCTATCAAATCATTTGAAGACACTGAAATCCAAAAACATCACACAGAAACAAACAGGGCCCCTGCGACAAGTTTACTCGATTACGTCCGAGATGAAAACCCCCAATTCTCCGAATCAGAGATTCCTTCCACATTAACAGTTAAACCTAATCCAATATTCTGATAACCAAACAAAAGTGAAGAACTTTAAAAGGGGCTTCTTAGTTTCACAATCAAGATTAAAAAAACCCTAATTGAATAACAAATAATTCACCATAGATACAACAATTAGACGTAATTTAATAACTGTAACGAACAACGATAAAATTCCATTTCAGAAAGCACACAAAATCAAAACTTTATCACGTAATCAACTTCAGATTTCTACAAATTAAAAAAGAACAACCATCACCTCAAATTTCTTTCAAACATACGTTCAGTAAACTCCTAGGATTTCAAAGATTTCTCGAAATTGATTTGTGATTCGGTAGATCGGTCTCTAATTCAAATGATTGATTAGGTTTGAAACCGAGAGCGACAGAAGAGAGAGAGAAAGATGAAGAGCGTTGAGTGTTCTTGGCTTTGGGATTAATATATACCCAACAAATACATCAAGAGTTTACCGTTGAGGGTTCTGGTGCAGTTTCAGTTTAGTACTTTATGCTGTGAGTAATTACGGATATTCCCCTTGTTTGGGGTAGGTTTTGTCATTCGTGTATAGTTTTGGGTGAAGTTGAACTTTGCTTTTTTCGCTGCGTCGGTACAAAGCGGAAAGTGGGGAAAAAATGTGTCACAATCAATCACAGCTTGCTTTGTTTATTGGTCTCATTAACTCGTTATATTTCCAATTATTGAGATTTTGATAAAATAAAGAGAAATGATTTCTCCATATTTATAAACCTACCCACTTCTAAATTAAATATGTGTCATCCATTAATTCTCTTTCCGCATATTATCCTTTATTTTGACACTTATTATGATCAAAATTGATAGGAACATAATAAGAAGCAATAATATAATTACTCTAAAATAAATTAAGGCATTACCTACCCTCTTTATTAATAGGAAAGTGATTAGGAGATCTAATTTATGTGTTTATAACAAAATTAATTAGGAGATTATAATAAATGGCTAAATTAAAAGTGAATTAACAAGGTTCTAAATAACGCAAGGCGCGGCGTGGCGGCATCATCAAGCCTCAAGACATGGCGAGACATGGCGTTTTTCAAGGCGTGACTTAAGGCGGCACTTTCGTATATAAATTATAATTTTATATATATAATTATACAAAAAAGATAAAATAAACACATAATTATAAATTTATAACATAATTAATCAATTTTTTTCTTCATTTTCGACCTATTCAATGATTTTTATAACCAAGTAACTTTATATATACCTATATATATGGCTTATATGACTCAATATCTTTAATACACTTAAAAACACAGCTTATGACGGGCAAAAATGAGTCAAGTTGGACCTTAACATACGCCAAGCCTTAACGTCCAAGCTTTGTACCAAGGCGTGGCGGCATGGTCAAGCCTTAAGCCTCTTCGAGACATGGTGAAGCCAAGACGGGCTTTTTAGAACTATGAGTGAATATAAGGTGAGAGAAAATGACTAAGTTATATGACAAATTTTGATGAATTATGTTGATTAGTGGCAGATTTTAAATACTTGGGTGTTACTTGGAGCTTATATTGTAATAAAATTATACTCCCTCCGTCGCACAAAAAACTTTACATTTCTCCTTTAAATTTTGTCCCACAAAAAAGTTTACATTTCTCAAATTTGGGAGGCCCACCTAATAAAATAATAATATTATCAATCATTCAACTAATAAAACATTTTCTCTCTCCAATCTACCCTTATATTTTAATCAAAAGTATTACAAATGGCACACCACTAACTATCTCCTAAAATATTGTGCTCATGAGAAATATAAAGTTTTTCTGTGGAACGGAGGGAGTATATTAAATGTTGGTTTGTGTCAAATGGTTTATATTTTACTGTTTTTTTTAAAGCACGCATAGCAGTTAAAATATGTATTTTTAGTTTTAGTCTACAGTGTTACATCAAAATTAATAATGTGTGGTTCAGATAAGATATAACTTTCCAAATCATTAGTTTTGACATTTTAGTAACTTCGATCTTTGTTCAAATGATTTCTTACGATGTATAGTTAGTACAAATGATATTTTATATGCAGCTCCGAAAACCTAGACTTGTAATATTGTCAAATGGACGATAACTATAAATTTTAGTATATTCTAATATGATTTTTAAAATCAATCGTCAAACAAAATTAATTAAAAGTGTATTGTATTTTGATATAACTGTCTAGACATATATTTATAATTTAAGTACCAACACTTAAATGAACTTTTATGATCATATATTATCTCAGTGTCTTAGTTAAATTTAAGTTAGAGTAATTAACCTAAATGGTTTAGTCGAGACGATAAAACAAAGAGAACACTTTGATTGAATTTGATGCTTACGCCTGATATATATCATTGATTTTTTATATAAAGTACTTTAAATGAAATCATAAAAAAATAATTTAGCTGTATAAATATATAAATAATTTCTGCTTTATCAATAAATATATGATAACTTGAAAAACATCAAATATTTTGTAATTATATTTTTGGTGCATTTCAGGTTCGGGTTGGGGCCCTGCGACCAAAACACGAGAGGCCAAATCGATTCGAATTGTCGAATACCACCCATGTTTGCATTCCCCACCTTCCTTGGTCATGTACTCATGTTAATGTTAACTCTTAGTAAAGGAATATTTTATTCCATTAAAAAAAACGTAATAAAAAATTTTAATTTTATAAATGTGGATATAGTTAATGAATTCAGCTCATGTTATTTTTTCGTGAGGATGTACGATAAGAGCTCTAGATATAGTGCTAAATTAAAAATCATGTTAAAGACATTTTTGTATTTTTAACACATCTTAAACTTACCTATATGGTTTAATATTGATATGACACTCTTTTGAACCCCACAAAAAATACTCCAAGCAAATCACAATTAATAAAAAAAACATTGAAAATGAGTTTGATGGACGCTATATGGATGGCGATTGGGCTATGCCTCATACGAAAGACTTATCATGATATATTAGTCTATCATGAGATGTGTTGTCAAGTGCGCGATATTGTCTGAAAATTGTTAGAAGGCATAATATTTCATTTTTGTATTATATTGAGTTGAAAATAGGTAAATAACAAAATACTAGCAGGTACCCGCGCAATGCGGCGACGGGTACCCTATAACTATATTTTCCGGCGGCTATAATGATGATGGCATTAGCAATGGCGGTGGATTTAAGCCAATATTTTAATTTCCCAAACACAAATATTCCACAAATGAATAGTCTGAATTTAAGCAACGGAAATGTCCATTATAAAAAGATTTAGTTGAATACAACATCTAATTTGGCAATTACATGACATACATTGTATAAGTATCAGCCAACAGACACATACACCATATAATCACTTGTTTACTACCTTTCAAACATTTCACATGTTTGCACCTTATAATCACTTTCACACTTCTGTTTCCTATAAGCAACTAATGTGGGATGGAACAAAACATCATCTTTCTCTTTCAATTTCCCTTGTTGAAATCTAATGAACCAATCCATGGATGCTTGAATATTAACTGAAACTAAATTCATGTCTACGAGCATAAGATAGTTTTGTAACTATCTTATATGAACAAGAAATATGTATTGCATGTGCTACTAATACTAAGAAGGGATCAAATCGGTTCTCAATGAAAAGCATAATTTAATTCATGTTCATAGTAATAGAAGAGTAGATGACATAGTTTATGAAATTAGAACGAATCCCCCAATCCCAAATCCTTGATGCCTTTGACATCTCCTCGTGGTGTTGTCACTCAATATTATACGATTGAACTACAAAGTAATGAGAAAGCTATACGATATATATTATTATTATTATATGATTAATTATTGCTTTACTTGGAAGAATGACAAATCAATGATCATGTTATAAAACGATTTATTAGTGTTCCTATATGACACCTTTTTTGAACGGTTAAACCAATACATCCTGACATTTCTGGAATCTAAACAATTCGATGGACCATCTTATGTAATTCAAAATAGGATCATTTTTTGTTTAGCATAGTGATATGGTACACTCATGCCTAATCCTAAATAAGTAAGATGGTCAATTATGTTTTCAAGGAGAATCTTTTGTCAGCATAACAATAAAAATTAAAATTTAGATTGATTGGGAACCATTCATCTATTATTGTCGTCTTAGATCATTCCATGAAAATGAAAGCTTCAACATGATTAACACAGCTAAAGCCTTTAGATCCTACAATAGAAAACCTGCATATTTCATTCATCTCCATTTACCAGCTAAATGCCCATAATTTCTTGAGCCTTGCAATGTCTGATCTATAACAGTTATAAATCGGAAACAATTAGATTACCTACGAAAGAAAAATACCTGAATATAAATAATTATACAAATACATTTAGATCCCACACAAATCAAAACTACAATCCAATTCAGCATTAGAAAACGGAGTAGACCGAGGCAGCCCCCCGAAGAAAACGACGGTGTCGAATGACATAACTCCACCTTCAGAACTGCAATTGGATTCAATTTCAGACAAACAGGTTCTTCAGTCTTGTCATTACATATCATCTACAACTTTAAGTCATTCTGAAATTGTTCAATCGCTACAAAGACTGTTCATCTTTTTCTCTCTGTACACTTTTATCACATCACCACTCTACAAATATAAAATTAATAAAATATATATCATGCTAAAGTTCTGTACTAAATAGGAAATAAGCAACTTGGAAAACCTTGTGATCAACATAAGCACAACACCTCCAAATGAGCTAAACTTCTAATCATATAGTTGCTGAAAATAATCACTGGTGTAACTGGTATGCATAAGTATAAAAATGCATTATTGAAAAATTGTGAATAAAAAAGGGTTTGAAATCGATTTTATTGAAAAAGTATCATATGATTACTTAATTTTTGTTCACCTTGAAAGGTTCAACCGCATCCAATTAACATTTTAACCAATGTGATTGTTATGTTCTTTTATCACAGCATATGGATATGTACCATCATACCTACAAATCCATCATACCAACAAGCCACCTGACCTGCCCATTATGCAAGCCACGTGACCCACGCAAACCACCCACATAACCTGCTTGTATTTCTGCATCTGCTGCATCTCAGCACTTCTGCAATTTCTGCTTTTCCAGAAGATAACTCAAACGACCCCAATCATAGAATTAAATACTGTCAAATGCAGATTATATATACATTTATAACTTAAACATACCATTTACAAACATTATAAATAAAAAAAACCTTTATTCTTTCAGTTGCCCATTTATTTAAACTCTTATCCTCTCATGTTCCAGCCTGCATAATAGAATGCCATTGGATTCTAATAAATTGAATTATTAGCACCCTTACGAAGATGCAACACAATAACCAAATTTTATGCAAATGATATGTTCGCGTGCACAGAGAGTAAAATTGGAAGAGAACGTACCATTAACCACGAAAAAGATCTAAAAACAGAAATTAGCAAAACATCATAGTAGGAGTAAATTGCCAATGAATCCAGATACCTGTTAAGATAATGAACAATTTCAAAGTTATTACAAATTCAAAAGAAAAATGCCCAAACAAAAGGCAAAGTAACATAAGCGAACCAATAGTGAAAAATAAGTGTACGTATATTACAAACCCTCCTCGATAATGATACTAAAATTACAAACCCTTTTGGAGTCCAGTCCAGTCAGTAAACCATTATAATTACCTCAAACTCGTTATCATCGTTGCGTGAGAACTGAGAATTCGAATTAGGAGATCTGTGATTTGAATAGTATATATATGCTGAAGATTTGTGCAAGTTTAAGGACTCGAAGAGGCGTTTTGCAGAAGGATGCAATTGAAATAACCGAGGAGTTGCAGAATCGAGGAGGCTTGAGAGAGATGAAGGAATCGATGGAATCGAAGAGTCCGATTTCATTCAATGGTTGAATTGACGGTGGTTAGAGTTAGACATAAGATAGGCCACTTAACATATCCGACTTCTTTTAGATGGGCCATTTAAGTGATTGATGCCCATTACTTAATACTTGTGCTGGGCATAAGCCAACATCACATAAGTGTTTATCTTTAATAGTTGTCGACATTAGTTTTGGCAGATAAACGTATTAGAGGCATAGATCAGCTGGTTTAGTTGCAGTTTGATTACTCCAAAGTCGGAGGTTCGAATCCTTCCTGCTCCAATTTTTTTAATTAAAGTAATAGTTCCATAATTAGCAAGTGTGTTGGCTGAATTTTCAGCCTTACTAATTATGGAAGGGGTAAATTCTTTATAATATAGTAGAGATGACTGATTTCCTGATAAATTGACATTCACATGAACTAATAAAGTGAAGGCCATCCATTGAATCATCATGTGGCTGTAGTTTAGTGGTAAGAATTCCACGTTGTGGCCGTGGAGACCTGGGCTCGAATCCCAGCAGCCACATTTTATAATTTTCTTTTTTGCCTTTTCATGACCATTTGTGCAAGACATACAAATATTATTATTATTTTTTTTTTTGGAAAGAAACTCCCTTATTCGCTAATTAGTGCACTACTGTGGCGTCTACGACATGAGGTATAGATTCTGTCTTCCCCCAAAATGCAATCTTTTTCAACACCCTGTTCCCAAAATTTCCTCTAAATTCAAAACCCTCAACTGAATCAGGTCAGCATAGCTCTCTCAATTCTAATTCATATTATCAATTCCTGTTTTCTAATTGTGTGATTATACAACCCACAACTGATGCAGTTGATTACCTTGACGATGATGATGATGATGCAATAGATTCTAGGGTTTATTAATCTCCTTTCACTTCCGATTTGCTCTTGCATGCATGATCAATCGATTATTGGATCAAATACATGTAAACAATAGCATGTTCTCACATGATACGATTATTAGAAATATCGAATACACTGTCTGAGTGACATGTTAAATTCTGACTTTTTTAAGATTATTAACTCTGAGTTTCTTATTCTTGTAACATGATCTTACTATTGGAAACCTAAAGCTGTTAGAATCATAAAAAGGTGCAAAAACAAGCATGGTTAACTCGAAAATGCCAATTAAGAGAGTAGCATTTGTGTTAATTGATGGAATAGGAGATGTTTCTATTCCAAAATTTGGATACAAAACTCCTTGCAAAACTACCAAATTTGGATGCAATTGCTTCTGCTGGAATCAACGGGCTTATGGACCCGGTTGAAGTCGGGCTGGGCTGCGGTAGTGACACAGCTCATCTGTCGCTATTGGGTTATGACCCACGGGTGTATTACCGTGGTCGAGGCGCGTTTGAATCAATGGGTGCTGGATTAGCCATGGCACCAGGGGACATTGCTTTTAAAGTATGCATACTGTATAATTTCTTACTCTTTTTTTCATGTTTTACCAATATGGTTAATGTTGATTGTAATTTTTTTTAACAATCCACCAGTCAAACTTTGCAACCCTAGATGAGAAAACAGGAGTAGTCACAAGCAGAAGAGCCGATCGACATTTTGAAGAAGAAGGGCCCATTTTGTGTGCAGCACTCGATAAAATGAAACTGCCATCTTCTCCCGATTATGAAGTCAGAGTCAGGTTTGCAACCGTTCAATTGAAGCAATCTTGCTTGCTTTTTAAAATTTTATATATTTCTTATGCTATTTTAGATACTTTTTAGGTATGCAACAGAACACAGATGTGGGGTGGTTGTAAAAGGACCTAAATTAAGTGGAAACATATCAGGAACAGACCCGTTAAAGGATAACCGTTTACTGTTACAAGCACAGCCTCTTGATGATTCAGAAGAGGCAAAACATACTGCACTTGTTGTCAATGAATTATCAAAAGAAATTTCTAAAATTTTGGTTGCTCATCCTATCAACCAAAAACGTGCTGCTCAAGGAAAAAACATTGCAAATATTGTCCTGTTACGAGGATGCGGTATTAGGATTGAGGTATGACTATAACCTATAAATCGATGACGTGGCAGCCATATCTTTTTACAGAACCTTTTTTTTCATGTGATAGGTTCCATCGTTTGAAAAAAACCACGGGTTACGACCATGCATGGTGGCCCCCACTAAAATCATAGCTGGCCTAGGATTATCACTTGGTATTGATATTCTAGAAGCTCCCGGAGCTACAGGAGATTATCGAACCTTATTAACATCAAAAGCAACCGCAATTGCAGATGCATTATCATCTCCTTTGAAGACTTGCCCTGATGTTTTTGTACCGGGTGAAGATGAACACAAACCGGGTGTTTCTGATGGTTATGATTTCGGGTTCCTCCGTATAAAGGTCTGTGTGTGTGTGTTTATTTATTATTACTTTTGTGCCTGAAAGGTTAAGATTCATAAATTTTAGGCGATGCGGGACATGATAAGGCAAGTGTTTATAAAGTCAAAGGGTTGGAAGCTGTTGACCGAGCTTCTTTGGGAAGCAGAGTCAAGCGGTCAATTCCAGTTTTCCCTTTGTGTTACTGGGGACCACTCAACTCCGGTTGAATATGGGGACCACAGTTATGAACCTGTACCATTTACACTGTGTCGGTTGAAAGATTATGTGGGGGCGGTTGGTGGTGAAACTGTGGTTTTACAAACTTCACTTGACACCGATTGGTGGTGGTGATGTGGCGGCAGAAGAGGGAAAAAGTGGAGAGATGAAAGCTTTTTCTGGTGATTCAGTTTGGAAGTTGAATGAACTGGCGGCGCCAAAGGGTTAGTTTCCGGGAAGTGAGATGATGGGAATTATAAAGAAATTTCTTCAACTTGAATTATGAAACCAGGTTTAAGAAATAAGAGTTGAAGAGTGATAAAAAATGTTTTTTAAAACCAACTTGGTGATATTGGTTAGGATCTAACCCAGACTGTCCCGCTTTTCAGTGGTTATAATCGCTAAATGAGGACTGTCGCTTGTAAGAATTAATTCTGTCACTAAGATGTAATCAAAGACCAACTATCTTGAATTTATATCCTCGTTAAACTGGTAACTTAATCAATCAGCTTTAAATTTAATGCTGCAGTTTTTGTAATTTATTGCCTCTTATTTGGTTTGTCAATCTCTTAATCTATTTCCCATTTTTACATCACAAAAACTCTTTGGTATGTTGATTTTTGTTGGAAAATAGGTTTTAGAATTTTTGATTTGTTTTAGTATTTGTTCTGTATTTTTTAGGTTTTTATTGTACAAATTACCTTTTACAAAATTAATGTATTGTAAAAATACTTAATAATATTATAATCGAGTTCAATAGGCAGTTTAATTGGTCAGATTCGATCAGTTATACATTTATCAGTTCAATTCAAAACTTGAACTCAATATATCGATCTTAAGAGACGTAACTAACATACATACGTAAATTTAACAATTTTTCTTTTGCGGATTAAAATTAATTATAAAAGTTACACACAAGGAGTTTTATTTTTCAGAAAAACTTGCACTGGTTGCAACGTGGTGTTCATATGATCCTCGTTTTCTACAAAAGTCAACGCATTAATGTGTCATCAAATGCAATATTTCTACAATCTGATTGAATGTCAAATCCCCAAATATTTCTTCACTCTGTAGAAATATACCAATTTTCAGACCCCTGCACAACAATGTCTCAATCTCTTTCTCTTTCAATTAATAGGAGCTCAAATCTTTCCTTCACAGGTAAATAAATTAACATTCTGCTCTCTTTTTCTGGCATAATTCTATTTTTTTTTTGATGAATCTTGTTTGTTTTAAACTTTTGATCCAGTTTGGTAGAAGAATACATTCTGTTTTCTGCTTAATTTGCTCCTAAGTACTTCGAATTGATTAGGTTAAAACTGTTGACATTCAAAGTCAATTTAAATTAGCATCTAATTGTCAAAGTTCATTAATCATTCTGCTAATCCTAGAAGCTTGCAATATTACTTCTATTTAACTGATTGTAGTTTCTTCCGTTACTATTTATCTGTTTGTTCATTATCTTTAAAAAAACACGCTATCCAATTCCAGGTGAGAGATTTTCGTCATTTAATTCAAAGCCGAATCATTTGAAGTTCTCGACAATGCAAAAACAGCCAAATCACGCGCTGTACCAACCGAAATCCCGACAAATTGGTATAACATCATTGCTGACCTCAGCATCAAACCGCCGCCACCTTTGCATCCAAAGACATTTGCACCATTACAACCTCAAGATCTATCTCATCTTTTTCCCCATGAGTTGATTAAACAAGCAATGAACGGTTCATTGTAATTCCTGAGGAAGTTGTGGATGTTTATAGACTTTGGCGGCCTACCCCTTTAATAAGGTTGGTTTTTTATCAACATTTTGTAAAATGTAGAGAAAACTTTAATTGAATGTTTGGGTTTGATTTAGAGCCAAAAGGTTGGAGAAATTACTGGATACACCTGCAAGAATTTATTACAAATATGAAGGTGTGAGTCCAGCCGGTTCACATAAACCCAACACTGCTGTCCCTCAGGTTTGGTACAATGCGCAACAAGGTGTCAAAAATGTTGTTACTGAGACCGGGGCGGGTCAATGGGGGAGCTCTTTGTCATTTGCTTGTAGCTTATTTGGTCTCAATTGTGAGGTAACTTAATCTTAACTGTTTTGATAAATGGGCGGTTTAATTAACAGAAAATTACCCTTTTGTATGATTAAAAGGGTTAATCTTGTATTTTGGCATTTTAAACTTAAAATTTTTTTGGCAATGGTTTTATTGTAAACTTTTTTGATTTTGTGGTGAACACCTACACTTATAAGTCACTATTTGTTTCATACTTTGGCCAATGTGGGATCATAACAACCTGTTATTGGTCAAATCGGTCATTTTTTGGTTTTGATATAATTTTTCTTACAGTTAAATATCCTTAACCTACACTTATTTGATGGTTTAACCCTCAAACTTTTGTAAGTATTAACATGTGATAGTAGGTCACAATGGTTCTTTTAACAAACCAACCAAAGTTTAGGATAAAACCATTGCCAAAAAAACGTTTGTTAAAACAAAATATAAAATAAATAGGTAATAACCATGGTTTGGTTTGAAGGTATGGCAAGTTAGAGCTTCTTATGATCAAAAACCATACCGAAAACTCATGATGCAAACTTGGGGAGCCACGGTTCACCCTTCACCATCCAACATCACCGAATCGGGCCGGAAAATTCTCAAAATGGATCCATCGAGCCCGGGCAGTTTGGGAATTGCTATTTCAGAAGCTGTTGAAGTAGCAGCTAATAACAAAGATACAAAATACTGTCTAGGAAGCGTTCTTAATCATGTTTTGTTGCATCAAACGGTTATCGGGGAAGAATGTATTAAACAAATGGAGGCTTTAGGAGAGACACCCGATGTGATAATCGGGTGTACGGGTGGCGGGTCCAATTTTGGAGGGCTTTGTTTTCCTTTTATTCGGGAAAAACTTAACAGGAAAATTAATCCTGTTATTAGAGCTGTTGAGCCTACAGCTTGCCCTTCGTTAACGAAAGGTGTTTATGCTTATGATTATGGTGATACTGCAGGAATGACTCCTTTGATGAAGATGCATACCCTTGGTCATGACTTCATTCCTGACCCTATTCATTCCGGTAATCTTTTTCCCCACAATCAATTCTACTTTTTCCTCAGGTCACCCAACTATTGAAACGGTTGTTTTAGGCCACCTAAGTACACATATTTGGGTGGTTGTTTTTAGGCCACCTAAGTACACATATTTGGGTGGCCTATAAAACTGTTTTAGCAGTTGTGTGGCCTTATTATAGATTATCCTTGTCATTAACATCAAAATGTTATCTTATGACCTTAAATCGAGTAATATATAATAAAGTAAACACAAATTTGCCGACTTTTTTAGGAGGATTGCGGTATCATGGTATGGCACCATTAATTTCACATCTCTACGAATTGGGTTTCATGGAAGCGATTGCAATTCCACAAATTGAGTGCTTTCAAGGTACGCTTACTTTCTATTTTTGGATCCAGTTTATAATTTTTTTGAGATGGGACCCGCGAAATATTTAATTATAAATTTTGTTAAATTAAACGGGTGCAGGGGCTATAAAATTTTCTCGATCGGAAGGGTTGATTCCAGCACCCGAACCGACACATGCGATAGCTGCAGCAATCCAAGAAGCTATTCATTGCAAAGAAAGTGGAGAATCAAAAGTGATATTAATGGCAATGTGTGGTCATGGTCACTTTGACCTTCCTGCTTATGACAAGTATTTGCAGGGTCTTATGGTTGATTTGGATTTCTCACAGGAAAAGATACAAGCTTCTCTTGCTAATATTCCAAATTTGTCCTAACTTTTGTGTTTTTATCCGACAATGAGTCAAAACATCTACGGGACAAACTATGTGTTGGGTTGACTTGAAAAATAAAAGAACATTACATTTTTCTTTTTGAACGGCTAACATATACACACCTTAAATCTACATCATTTTGTCCACATGAATCCACAACCTTGTGTGGCAGATATTGTTGGGTTACAGCCTACAAGCCATTTGGTTGGTTTAGATCAAATCACATCACATACATGTTCAAATAGTAACACATCAACCCCGTTTGCTTATTCATTTACTCGAAACCTCCGACCCCAACAAAGAGGAAAACAGCAGCAATAAGCGAATACACACGAACTTTGTCTTGATCTGTTTGGTAGGTTGCCAACCGCGCAGCCTTACACGAATTGCAGTCGTAACATTTAACATGCAACGGGTTCTTTATTGTCGAATTGGCCCATTTTTTGCAATCGTCATTTTCACTCATACCTTTAAATGTAATCATATTTTTTGCACATCTTGATGGTGGCTCACAACACCCCTCCTGAAACATATTTGTTTTGTCAATTTGGATAACATACTATTTTTTCCTTCATCTTATTTCATTACTATGTTACCATAAAGTAAACTATTTTCCAAAATTGTAACGTACCTTATAAAATTCGTAGTAATCTTCTATTTTCCAATCAGCGTCAGCAAAGAACTTATCATCTCCATTAGCTTCTTCACAAAACTGAATCTCGTTTAAGCACTCTTGGACCTCGCTCCACACGTGGTCCCCAACCATGGCGTCAAGGAACATTGTTTCGTACTCTTCATCTAAAGGCGAATTATTGTTATAAACTTCATCAAAACTTATCGGTGTGGGTTTTCTGACCCACCCGAACATAAGTATACGCCAAACCATGATGCCAATTACGTAAATAACCCCAACGTTAATCAAGAAAGTAAAGAACCATTGAAACAATTTGAGTTTACAAATGATACCCATTAGCCCGAAGATGCAGGAAATCAATATGAGAGTCATTAACCATGTTGGCCATAAAACGGGATCCTCTAAACATGTTTCGTTATGAAGGTTGACCACTCGGATGCCCATTTCGACAAATCTTCGGCCTAACAAATATATCGCGCACGCGGTCCCGCCCATTAACCAAATGGTGAGCAATATTTTTGCAAATAGTCCCATTGTCTTTTTCCTTTTTCGTTCTCTATTTGGTGTTGGTAAATGTTAGGAAGTAGAGAAATGCACGGTGTGATGGAAATAATTGACATTTGCAATTGAGAATAATGGGTTTAAAATTTTCTTTTGGGGGTAGAAGAATTGATCTTTAGGAGAACAATTTATAGCTCTTTCGACAAAGGGGAATATGGTTGTTTCCCTAAATTACTGGGATCACATTCGAATAACTGAAATATGTGATTAAAGATGTGCCTAAATACTGTTCGATATCGGTTTTTTGATTTAACCAGCTATTGTCCTAAATAAGCCAAGACATAATAAGACTATTAAAGGGCTAAGTGTGGCAGAAATGTGATTACTAACAACATTCTTAGATTTTTTTATTTTAAAAGGTCAGACTTTAAAATAAATGTTTCTAGTAGCTTTTCATTATAGTATATCTCTACCCGGTAATGCCAACTCAAGAAAACTCTCGCCAAACACACTGTTTATCAGTAAAATATATTTCACTGTTCTAAAAAACCAATGATATACTTCAAAATGTAAGCTGATATTTTTATTAATATTAGATGCTTTAGATAAATTTGACGAAATACTGTAAATAAATATTAAAGTTAATAATATTAATTAATTTAGACAAAGAAACGAATTATAACTGAAAAAAGGATATTAGAGAGTGCCAAACGACTTGGTCGGTATCCCTTTGGTTCTCTTTAATTTGGGGAGTGATTGGCGCAAGTAACTTAAATCACTTCGATTTACCAAAGTATTTTGAGCAGGGCCGGTCCAATCAAGTTTTGGGCCCTGGTGAAATCTTAAAAATGGGACCTGAAGTAATTTTACACTAGATTTGATTTTCAGTTTGATAAATAATTAGCAAACACCTTTGTAATAAAGTAAAGTTATCATAAGGTCAACATCTTCTAATATCAAGAATTAATAAAAATTGGGATTTACTAACCATTGCCTTAAATTGGGAGGTTGAAATGGTACATGTATAAATTATGAAGCCTAACTAATTAAAGGTAGTTATTAAAATTTTAAAAGGTGATTTTTATTCGTTGATTTACTAATATTTTATGCTAAAAGTATTTTTTTTTAACCATTGCCCTTAGGGCAATGTTTAGCATTTCCCAAAAAAATTTATTAGTTGCTTGAGATCTAATAATTTTGGTCAACTTGTTCAGTTTGCCATTCGTATCTTTTATTATTTCACATACACCCTTAGATATGGATGCATATAAAAGAATTAAAGACATCCAAATCTATACACATATTGTTATAAATTAACTTTATTAATGCCCTATTAGCAATTGATCAAAGAAACTTGAAGATTATAAAAGTAAGAAACAAGTATAAGATGGAGAGAATTATAACACTTATGCAAGTGTGTTATGAGGTGCATTTTTACATCTTCACATACATTGGTATTTATACTAATTTTGTTACCCTTGAACCCATACTTGGTGAGTAATACAACATATGTATTTCGGTAAAACATTAATTGGATTAGACAACAAATCTTGACTAATTGATCATCCAACTAGTTGCATAGTTTATCTACATTATTGCATATGTAGATGTATTCATATTATAACACTCCCCCTTGAATGACAATTATTCAAGCCGGAGTTCAACTTTAAAGTACTGCCTCGTTAAAAACCTTTGCTAAAGAAAACCCAGTGGGAAAAAACTTTAGCTAAGGGAAAAAGAGTGCAGTGTGTAGTTGACTCCCCCTCATGTAGACATCTATCACATCTGATGAACATGTCGCATTCCAATACTGTCAACATGTTTTCTGAACATTGCAGCAGGGAGTGACTTTGTGAAAAGATCTGCTGAATTATTACTAGATTGGACGTATTTCATTTCGATTTGCTTATCCTTTATCAAGTCTTGAGTGTATGAGAAAAATCTTGGGGGTATATGCTTTGTTCTGTCAGTCTTTATATACCCTTCTTTCATCTGTGTAACACAAGCTGCATTGTCTTCATGAATCACAGTTGGATTTTTCTCCCCCTCTAGTCCACACGAAGTCAAAATGAGTTTTGTCATCGATCTTAGCCACACACACTCTCTGCTGGCTTCATATAGCGCGATAACTTCGGCATGATTTGATGATGTCACGACAAGTGTTTGCTTTTGGGAGCGCCATGAAATAGCAGTGCCTCCACTCATGAAAACATATCTCGTTTGAGACCTAGCTTTATGAGGATCAGATAGATAACCTGCATCTGTATAACCGACTAACCCTTGTTTTGAATCATTAGAATAAAATAGACCTAGATCAACAGTGCCTCGAAGGTATCGAAAAATATGTTTGATACCATTCCAATGTCTTTTTGTAGGAGCTGAACTAAATCTTGCTAACAAATTAACTGCAAAAGAAATGTCGGGTCTAGTACAGTTAGTAAGATACATTAAAGCCCCAATTGCACTGAGATATGGTACTTCTTGACCAAGAACCTCTTCATTTTCTTCACGAGGTCTAAAGGGATCGTTGTCAACGTTAAGTGATCGAACGACCATTGGAGTGCTTAATGGATTCGCTTTGTCCATATTGAAACGTTTCAAAATCTTTTCTGTATAATTTGATTGATGAACAGGTATTCCATTATTCATATGCTCAATTTGTAAACCAAGACAATATTTGGTTTTTCCAAGGTCTTTCATTTCAAATTCTTTCTTTAAAAGTACAGTTGTTTCATGAATTTCCTTATGTGTCCCGATAAGGTTCAAGTCATCAACATACACGGCTATGATTACAAATCCGGATGTTGTTTTCTTAATAAAAACACATGGGCAAATAATATTATTGGTGTAACCTTTACTTATTAAGTAATCACTTAAACGTTTATACCACATGCGTCCAGATTGCTTCAACCCATACAAGGATCGTTGTAACTTAATTGAATACATTTCTTTGGGTTTTTCACTTAATGCTTTTGGCATTTTAAATCCTTCAGGAACTTTCATGTAAATATCACTATCAAGTGATCCATACAAATAAGCTGTGACAACATCCATTAGACGCATTTCTAAATTTTTGGAAACTACCAGGCTGATTAGATATCTAAACGTTATTGCATCCATAACCGGAGAATATGTTTCCTCATAATCAATCCCTGGTCTTTGAGAAAAACTTTGGGCTACAAGTCTAGCTTTATATCTTATAATTTCATCTTTCTCATTTCGTTTTCGTATAAAAACCCATTTATAACCCACAGGTTTCACACTTTCTGGTGTGAGGGCAATGCGTCCAGAAACATTACGTTTATTCAACGAATTTAATTCAGCTTGCATGGCTTCTTTCCATTTATCCCAGTCATGTCTATTTTGACATTCAATGACAGACTTTGGTTCAGGATCATCATTCATAATTTCACATGCAACGACATAGGAAAATATTTCATCAATATTTCCTATTTCATCCCGGTTCCATAATATATTTGTTTGGACATAATTTATGAAAACCTCATTGTTAACATCATTCATTTCCTCTTGTGGAGGAGTTTCAATATTTTGTGTTTCTTCAGAAACACTTTCCTTATGATCATTTGCATTTTCTACATTCTTTCTTTTTCTAGGATTCTTATCCTTGGAACCAATTGGTCTTCCACGCTTTAAGCGTGCTTTAGACTCTTGAGTGACTTTATCACCAGATTTTTCATTTGGTATTTCAATCCGGGCTGGAGCATTAACAACCGCTATATGTGATTTTGTCACTCTTTTGGTATCAGTAAATGCATCAGGTAATTTATTTGCAATTTCCTGCAAGTGCATTATTTTTTGAACTTCTTTTTCACATTGGTTAGTTCGAGGATCAAGATATAATAGTGATGGATCACACCATGATACATCTTTTTCTTTGTTTTTCTTTTCTTCTCCCAATGTTGGAAAGTTTGCCTCATCGAAGTGGCAATCTGCAAAACGTGCTGTAAAAACATCACATGTTAAAGGTTCAAGATATCTTATGATTGAACTTGTTTCATACCCAACATATATTCCCAACCTTCTTTGAGGTCCCATTTTTGTACGTTGTGGTGGAGCAATAGGAACATATACAGCACAACCAAAAACTCTAAGGTGGGAGATGTTTGGCTCTTGGCCATAAGCAAGTTGTAAAGGAGAGTATTTATGATATGCACTTGGTCTCATACGAATTAATGATGCAGCATGTAAAATAGCATGACCCCATATAGACACAGGAAGTTTTGTTCTCATTATTAATGGTCTAGCAATTAACTGAAGACGTTTAATTAAAGATTCAGCTAAACCATTTTGTGTGTGTACATGAGCAACTGGGTGTTCAACAATAATTCCTACAGACATACAATAATCATTAAATGCCTGAGACGTAAATTCACCAGCATTATCCAATCTTACTCTTTTTATAGCATGATCAGGAAAATGTGCTCTTAGTTTAATGATTTGTGCAAGAAATTTTGCAAATGCAACATTACGTGTTGATAATAGACAAACATGAGACCATCTACTTGATGCATCTATTAAGACCATAGAGTATCTAAATGGTCCACATGGTGGATGAATCGGTCCACAAATATCTCCCTGGATTCTTTCAAGAAACGCATGGGTTTCCATTTCAATTTTAATAGGTGAAGGTCTTATAATCAACTTACCAAGGGAGCATGATGCACATTGAGTCATTTTACCTCTATAAGGGACCTTATGATCTTTCAATGGATGCCCATGAGTGTTTTCAATTATCCTCCTCATCATTGTTGAGCCTGGATGCCCTAACCTGTCATGCCATAAGCTAAATATACTAGGATCATGACTATTTACTTTGACTACCATGTGTGACTCTGCCATGTTTATATGTGTGTAGTGTAGACCACATTGAAGCAATGGTAGTTCTTCCAATACATGACTTTTATTAGTAATGTGCAATATTTTCTTATTATGTGGAGTCACACTCTGAGTGTCATATCCATTATGATATATGTCTTTAAAACTTAATAAATTTCTCTTTGATTTAGTAGAAAATAAAGCATTATCTACCAAAACTTGTGTACCATTAGGTAGTATAAAATTAGCTTTTCCTACACCTTCTATCAAGTCCGCTGGACCTGATATGGTGTTTATGCTTGCCTTTGTTGGTTTTAGTTCAGAAAAATATTTCTTAGATTTAAGGATGGTGTGCGTGGAACCACTATCCAGAATACACAGATCTCCAACCATCAATTGTTGTTTTGCTCCAGTAGAGTTCATATCAAACTTGAAAAATGGAAAAACATAAGTTATTATAAAGATGATTAGAAATTCATTTCATGAAAAAGGGAAATCCTAGTTTAATGAACGACATGCATAGACGAATTACAAAGATGAAAACATAAACATAATTATGGGTTAGACATGAGTGATTAAGCTTCATATTACTCCATGTCATTCAAGAAATCGGAAGCATTTAGATCAGTGTTTTCAGATTGATCCACAAAGTTTACTTCTTTCTCCTTTTGCTTAAGTGAAGCTTGATATAGCTTGCAAAAGTGAGAAGGTGTGCGACAAGTACTTTGCCAGTGACCCGTGCTACCACATCTATAACACACACTTTGATTGTTCTGAGAAGCACTTGCTTCAGCATCATGTTTGGTGGTCTTGTTTTGTGAATGGACTTTGTTAACTTGTGGGGCATGATAAGTATTGTTTCTTGGACCACATCCATATCCACGTCCATGTCCACGACCATAACCACGACCACGACCACGACCATAAGGGTGACTTCGACCAAAGTTTTGGTTTCGGCCATTATTATAGTTTTGGCCAAACGAATGGTTTTGAGTAAAACGACCTCGTCCACGGCCACGACCACGTCCCCTTGTATTATTTCGAGGACCAACATTTTCTGCAGCATTGACTTCAGGGAGTGCTGCTGATCCTGTGGGACGGGACTCATGATTTCTCATTAAGAGCATATTGTGTTGCTCAGCAGTCAGAAGATATTCTTGCAAATCAGAATATTTTGAGAATTTTTGCAATCGCAAATTCTCTTGCAAAGTAACATTTGATGCATGGAATGTGGAGTAAGTTTTCTCCAACTTTTCTGCATCTGTCACAGGATCTCCACAAAATTCAAGTTGTGAACATATCCTGAACAACGCTGAGCTATAATCAGACACTTGTTTAAAATCTTGGAATCTTAATGATCTCCATTCTTCTCTGGCAAAGGGAAGTAAGACCCTTTTCTTATTATCAAATCTTTCTTTAAGATACTTCCAGAAAATATATGGGTCTTCAATGTTTAAATATTCATTTTTTTTAAACTAGCATCAACGTGTTTACGAAGATTGAAAACTGCTTTCTATTTTTCTTGGGATGAGCAATTATTATTTTCATTTAAGGCATCTAAGATACCCATTGATGCTAAATATGCTCTCATATCAGTGATCCATGAGTTGTAATTTTTACCAGATGCTTTTAACACATCAAATTCAATCTTCGCAACGTTTGACATTTTATAACTATATATATTTAAAACAAAAACAAGTTAAAAATCAGAATCCATATATATCAATATGTATTGCACAAAACAGAAGTGGGAGAACAATCATCCCATACGTGAACAAGAAAGGATAAAATACATCAGGCGTGAGACTAATTAAGATGCCAAGTACAATAACTATTACAATCATGAAAATTAAAAACGGGTGAATCATTCTTGATCTTGATTTTGAAGATGAGAGAAATTATTTTGTAGTATAAAGAAGTGTGGATGGTGTGTTTATTTATAGTGTAAAAATATAGCCGTTGTATATTTTATATAATTTTTTTTTTTACCGTTTATAACCGTTACATATATAGCCGTTCTATATATATATATATATATATATATATATATATATATATATATATATATATATATATATATATATATATATAATAAAAAGAATAATTAAAGAAATAAATTACATAGACATATTTGTAAAAATATTAGTGAATCTTTAAATAAATTAGTAAATAAAAGAAAGAAAGAAAATATGCATAAGTATTAGTATACATAAAGGAAAGTTAGTATATATAAATAAATGTTAGTAACATAAATAAAGGTTAGATGCAATAAAATTAAATGTTAGTTTGCATAAGTAAAAGTTAGTAAGCATAAGTAAAAGTTAAAATACATAAATATAAATGTTAGCATAAGTATAAGTAAAAGTTAGAATACGTAAATGTAAATATTAGTTTGCATAAATTAAAAGGGTTAGTAAGCATAAGAATAAAATTAGTACAATAATAAATGTAAGTATGTTAGTAGTCCCAAGGTTAGTAGTCCAAATGTCATCATAATATCCTTGATTAAATGTGTTTGGTTTCATTTAATTTATTATTATATTATAACTTATTGTTATAAGAAATGTTTACCTTAAGTAATTAACTTGATTAAGTAAATGTACCTTGTGATTGAGTTGATCTTCCTTGATTAAGAACTTTCGTGCTGATAACGTGTTATAAATTAACTTTATTAATGCCCTATTAGCAATTGATCAAAGAAACTTGAAGATTATAAAAGTAAGAAACAAGTATAAGATGGAGAGAATTATAACACTTATGCAAGTGTGTTATGAGATGCATTTTTACATCTTCACATACATTGGTATTTATACTAATTTTGTTACCCTTGAACCCATACTTGGTGAGTAATACAACATATGTATTTGGGTAAAACATTAATTGGATTAGACAACAAATCTTGACTAATTGATCATCCAACTAGTTGCATAGTTTATCTACATTATTGCATATGTAGATGTATTCATATTATAACACATATGATATTTTATGTACATCTATTTCATATATCTTTTAACAAACAATACGATCTGATTCGTTTATTAAACAACTACATCATAAAGAGTATGTAATAAAACTCAAAAAATGTTTTGCCAGTAATTTTGACCTTTTTTCTTCGTATTTTAGCAGTTTAAACTTTAACCCGTATGTTAATCTATATATTCCCTTCGTCTCATAAAAAAATTTACATTTCATTTGGCACAATCTTATATGAGATAGTTAGTGGTGGGTACTTTGTAATACTTTTGATTAAAATATAAGGTTAGATTGGAGAGAAAAAATGTTTTATTGGTGAAATGATTAATAATAATATTATTTTATTAGGTGCGCCCCTCAAATTTGAGAAATATAAACTTTTTTGTGGGATAAATTTTTATGGGGAAATGTAAACTTTTTTATGAGACGGATAGAGTATACACTAATAAAACATTAAATTTAATTAGGACTTTTATTACTTGTCAACTAACTGTATTGTCTGCATCACCATTTCCATGTGTCATTTTCTATAATTTCATAGAGTATCAGTATGTTATACTCCTCTTGTCCCAAAAAAAAATTCTCATTTCACTTGGACACTAATTTTTAGGAGAAAGTTAATTGCAGAGTCTTTGGTAATACTTATGATTAAAATATACTGTTAGATTGGAGAGAGAATGTGTTTTAGTGGTGGAATTATTGGTAATAATATTATTTTATTAAGTGGACCCCTCAAATTTGAAAAATGCGAACTTTTTTGTAGGGCAAAAGTTTAAGGAGAAATGAGAACTTTTTTGTGAGACGAAGGGAGTAAACCGTATACTTCATCCGTATCACAATAAGTGATACATTCGAGCTTTCATGAATTTTGAGGCAAAAGATTAAAGTATGGGTTACAATATAATATACCTTTTTTTTAACAGCAAACTCACACACCCTCTACACTACTCCTAATTCTACACCATTGTCCACAACGGGACTCGAACCTTTGACCTCAGGCCAAAGGGAAACACCTTCTAACACCTTATACCGCTAGGCTACAAGCCTTTTGGTTACAATATAACGTAGTAGATAGTTAGTGGATGATGGTCCCACTTTACTTGGATAAAGTGATATTAATGAGTTTTAAAAGTAAAAATAATGGTATAAGGGTAATTTGACTTTATTAAAGTGGATAGTTAGTGAATGTTGGGTCTCATATTTTTATCAAATAAAGTAACTTTTGAAGTGTATAACTTATTATGAAACATACATTTATAGAAAGTGTATCATTTATTGTGATACGCAGGGGCGTCTCCGAGATTTTGAAGGCCCTGTGTAAAAATACGAAAATGGGCCCTCTGAATATAAGATTTTTATAAAAATTTTGACTTTCTAATTTTTTTCCTATTAAATTATTAATTTAGCTTAAATTTTAATATTATATATATAAAAATTGGACCCCCTATAAAATATGGGCCCTGTACGACTGCACACCTTCAAAGACACCCCTGGTGATACGGTGGAAGTATTTTCCAAGAAAATATCAATTAACTTAACTAAATTTTGAGATAGTAGTAGTTAAAGCAGAAATATATAAACCCATAGAAAACGCGATGGGGAAATAATAACTAGACAAGATTCAAAATTTCAATCTTCCCGCTAAGCCTCTCCGCCACCGTCACAGGGAAGCTAAACCGACGATCTTGCTCGCCGGCACTCTAACAGGTCTCTCTATCTCTCTCAATTGTGGTGCGATTGAGCCGTTCGAAAGTGTTTTGGTTTATATAAATCTATAGTAGATTGTGCTTTTTTCGAACCCTAACCTTATAAATTTTGGGATTGTGTTAGTGTCTTGTTCGAATTATGGATTCGGTTGTCGCTACCGTTAGTGGATATCATGGATCAGAGAGATTCAAGCTTATCAAATCAATATCTCAATCTGGTGCAAGTTATGTTGGAGCACTGAATCACTCTACCACGCATTTGGTATTCTTTCAAAAATCAATTTATGATTTTAGTTACTCTAGCGATTCTTAACCTAAAGTTTGTTAATTTTCTGATTCCTTGATTAGGTGTGTCGCACATTTGAAGGAAAGAAATATGAACTTGCCAGGAAATTGAAGAAAATTGTGGTCAATCATCAATGGATTGAGGCTTGTATAAAGCAAGGCAGGCGTGTCTCTGAGCGCCCCTACATGAAGAAATGGTATGGCTAGAGCTTGAATTTCATGTTTGTAGTTTCATATTTTTGATAGAACAAGCTTCCCATTCACATAATGATCACATGGATAACTTTTAACTTAGTTTAAATTTTAAATTAAAATTTTGCAGTAGGCTTGTGATGGGGCCCTTGCATTCGAATATCCCTGTTGCTGCTGAAACACCTGTGATCGACATTGAATCTGGTGGTGGTGATGATGATGGTGTTGGTGGTGATGATGATGGGTGGACTGATTCTTGGTTGTTGAAAGAGGTTAGATTCGACCCCTTTACTGTTACTGAATATGTTGCAAGAGTTTAATTTTTCTGCTTATTGAGATTTGATTATTTTGCATCCTATTTTCAATGTAGAACACTGTTTCTGATGTGAGACAAAATAAGGATCGTTCTAATAGATCAAAGAGAAAACTCACTAACAGATGCTCGAGGCAGCCCACAAACGGATATGGTTTAGATGAGATTTCTTCATCTGGATTCAGAAGAGTAGATGTAAATAAATTATATTTTTCTTATATACATGACATTTAAATAGTAATTTGAAATTGTTGTAGTTCTTTCTGAAGTTTTACTTTGTTTCTGTTTCTTACAGTATGAGGACTTAAATTGTCCTTCCCCTGTACATCAAAAAAGAAGAAATGCTACCTTATGTGAATCTTCTGGAAGAAATAATCGTAGGCTGATACACAAAAATATATGCAATGAATTAAAGTCTTGTTCAGATTCAGATTCAGATTCAGACTCCCTAGATAAAGAAATTAATCGCATTAGAAGATCGAGGTCCAGTGATGGTGCAAAAAGAAGGAATTTGATCTTGGAAGATTCTGAAAAGATTGAAGATTTGGATACTTATTATCTTCAAGAAGCAGCATGCAATGATGCTGAATTAAATTTAAATGAAAAGGAAAATGATCCGAAATTGAAGACACAAGTGCACTTATCATGTGTTATATGCTGGACAGATTTCAGTTCAACAAGAGGTGTTTTGCCTTGTGGACATCGTTTTTGTTTTTCTTGCATACAGAATTGGGCAGATCATATGGTATCTTTTAATCCTTTTATAAAGTATTTACTATATTTTCTTCGATGTTTAATTAATATTAATTCAAATTTATTACCTACAGACTTCAATGAAAAAGGAATGTACATGTCCCTTGTGTAAAGCTAAATTTAACAGCATAAAAAAGATGGAGGAAGATGTATCTTGTGATCAGAAAATATACTCTCAAACAATTCCTAATAATTCTTCAGCTACGGATGTATACATTCTTCCACATGGTCATGCATCTCACACCTATCAGATTATGGTAAACCTTTTCTTAATTACATTAAACTAAAATTATTATTAATTTCGGGTTATTAAAACTTGATTTATTATTGTGATGAACAGCCACCACCACCAGCAGTTTGCCACCGGTGCCTTTCTCATGAGCCTGAAGAATTTTTAATTAGATGTCATAGTTGTGATGTTCGTTGTGTTCATTCTTATTGTTTGGATCCACCACAAGATCCATGGGTTTGTGTTCAGTGCAAGGATCTTCGTATGCGGTATGCCCGTTGAATTTCTTCAATTTTTATTGTTGATTTTTAGATATAATCATTTGGGATTATACAGATTTGGTTGTTTGATATTTGTTGTAATTGAAATTAGTAGCTTAAACATTGTTTGGTATATTTACAATTAATTTGGTTTGTTAGTTAAGAATTTAATAAAGGATCACTAGTTCTATATGAACATGCGTTTGCATTTGCACCTTGAACATGCCTTACGTCTTTGATTAGTTAACATATTATTGTTTTGTTTTGCGATTGCTAATATTATACTCTCTTTCGTCCCTTAATAAAGTTCTCATTTCTCCTAAAATGTTTGTCCCAAATAAAGTTTTCATTTCTTAAATTGGAAGGACCCACTCAATAAAATAATATTATTATCATATACCCCACCACTAACTATCTCTTAAAAACACTTTCTCTCTTAAAAAAAACCCTTTATTTTAATCAAATTTAATACTAAGGACCCATCACTAACTATCTCCAAAAAAACATGTGCCTGAGATCAATGAAGAACTTTATTAAGGGACGGAGAGAGTATTTTCTTAAGCTTGTGGGCAAATGTGTTTTATAACTCCCATTTGTTTAATATCTTAAACCACCAGACCCTTGGATTCTCTAAACATCCTCTTTCTTTATCAGATAAGATAATTTCCCCATATTATTTTTCTCTATTTGATTTTATTATTCTTTTAGAAAGTAATTAGCCTTCTTTTATAAGTTACTATTATTTTTAATTTTTTAGGAGCTAAGCATTAGAGTAAGACTTATGGATATGGCGGACTTGATAATTGAATATGACCATTCCAAATTTCATTGTATTCTTATGAAAACCTAACTTTTATAATAAAGTTTTTCTAGTGTGTGCTATAGGAACACATGATAATATTAAATGTCTTTTATGCTTCTGTATTTAATTCATCAAAACATAAAAGCATTAATAACTTTTCAATATCTTTTTATAATGCTTAAGGCTACTAGGTATGAGTACCAGTGCCACATGTGGTACCCATTTTGCTTGCCACATCATTGCCACCTAAGCAACCACACCACCACCACACCACATCATTTGGTGGAAATACCCACCACACCACACCATTTTATTTTTCATCTCATCATTTCATTTCTATTTATTTTTTAAACATAATATTAAACCTCCATTAACTTAAAATAACAATACATTAAATTAAAAATACAATACTTAAAATTAAAAATACAATACTTAAAAATTTTAAAAACTAAAATACTAAAAATTTAAAAACTACAATCCTAAATCGCTCATGGCTTTTCGGACCATTTCCTTCGTGGCTAGGAAATGTTGAAGATCTTCTTGCGGCATGCCTGGCGGCGGTTGCATAGTCAAAATATTCATATTATTGATAATTCTTTGTTCGGTTGCAAGCTCCCTATCTCTGTCATCTTTCTCCTTCTCCAATTGAACTTGTTGACGACACATCTCTATGCGCTCTTTCGTTGACTCAACGTGGTCGCTTAATCGTTTTTGAATTGCTTCCCTATGCTTGCTCTTCGATTCCATTTCCGCCGCATGCCTACCCGCTCGTTTAGCCTTGTCTCTTCCAATTGGTCGTTGAGGAGGTGGGGTTTCATCAATATCGTCGAATAGGTCATCCGGAATGTCATCATCCCCTGCATTAAGGTCGATACGAGAACGACCATCAGAAACATCAACCGATTGTGAACTTCTTGAGCGCTTCGATTGTTGTTGATCTTTAGTAATTGTTCCGATCCATTTTGGATCCTCTTTTAAAATCAACCAATGTCGATCTAGCTCAAAATTATGACCCTTTTTTTCAACTTTGTATTGTTTCTTGGCGGCCTCCAAAACATCAAACTCGGCCATTCCGCTACTTCTTTCCGACGAAAGTTTGTTGTATATACCATTAAATTTTGTAACCTTGTTGTTTATGTCACGCCATTTGCTACTAAGACTATTGTCTTTTCGGTATGGCGGGACTCCCATGAAGCTATGAAATTTAGAAAGAATGGCTTCCCAATAGCTTTTAATTTTCATGCCGTTCCCGTCTTTCTCGTTTTTAGAAGTGCCACACCAAGCTCGGCACAACGCAATTTCCTCCTTTTCCGTCCATGAAATTTGTGTGTCTTCTTCCACATCTTCTTCCACATCTTCTTCAACAACTTCTTTTTCTTTCCTTTTCCCTTTCCCTTTCCCCTTTCGCTTGCTCCCTCCCGCTTGTGGTTCTTGTGTTTGGGTTTGGTAGGGCGTTTGTTGAGAAAATGTTTGTTGTTGAAAATATTGTGATGTGGGTGCAAATTGAGATATATTTTGTGAATATTGAGGTTGTTGAAATTGAGGTTGTTGAAATTGAGGTGCGGTTTGTAGATAAAATTGTGGAGGTGGGACAACACCGGAACTTAGGATGTTGACATATTGCTCGTAGCCACCAAATCCAAGGTTCGGTGGTATATTTTGTTTTGAAGGTTGGTTGGGTGTTCGTGGAGAGTTGTTGTGTGGGTCCATTGTAAATAGAGAAGTATGAAGATAAAAGTTTGTAGGAGTTTATAGAGAGTAAAATGGATTTAATTTGTGTGTAAAATGAGTGAAAATATGTAAATATATATAGGGGAATAATTAAAAAAAAAGTTTTTTTTTTCAATTCCAACGGCTACATAGCCGTTGCCAACGGCTATATTCGGCGAAAACGTAAACATTCCACACCGTTGCCGAGCGTTGCCCGTGGCCTTCCTCCTCCACGCCGAACCCCAGTTGGGGGGGGGGGGGGGGGCGGTGTTCCTCCAAAAACCCCACGCCGTGCCCTCCACCTCACACCCCCACGCCCACCCATATTGTACCCATACCGATAAGCCTAAGGAAATTTGGTTCATTAAATGTTCGTTATTATATGTCCGTGAAACACATATTTACAAAACGATCACATCTTCTATTTTGACCAATTTATTGATTTATTCTAATAATGATTATAATGCAACAGTTTATTAAAATAAACGATTTTTTAAAAGTTTGCTTATTTATGTAACAATAAAATTTAACTGTTTTACCAAAATAAGAGTTTCCATTTAGCTATCATGAACTTGGAAGTAACTACGAGTCTACGACGACAACGACACCTAATTATTTTAAAAGATGGATGTACCAATCCTATACCAAATTAGGGACACATTCTCGTTGATTTATGACACCTTTTAATGTGTACCAGCAATAACAATTAACCTCCCTTATCAAATTTTAATTAATTTAAAATAATTCTTATCATTATAGATAAAGCGAATCGAGCTAAATAAATTATATATTTGGGCCAGAGTGACTATACATTAAATTATGTTGAAAAGGATTTGCTCAACTAAAAATTATTGTTAATACGACCAATGTAGATTATAAAAGTACATGTTGTAAAAGATCACACTCACCGACGCCCACAATGAATATAACTTTTGTAAGCATCGATATAATACAATTAGTGGATTATACTTTATACTAAATACGTTTTTCTTTTAGTAGTCATTGATAGAACATTGAGCACAAATATTTCCAAACAAAAAAAAGTGAAATTATATAGAGGTCTAAGTTCAATTTTTATAAGCTACAAAATAGTTATTGTGGCTACAAAAGTTCACTCATACAAAATCCAGGTTACCTGCAAATTAGCAAGTGGTCGTCTTGATATTAGTTTACTCGTAAAGCGAGTCTAAACCTAAAAACAATAATTTAGTTTGACTAAACGATATTGTTGTGCTAAGGCTGCTGGGTACGGGACCACGCCCGTCGAGCGTGGGGCTGAGGTGGCTTCGCCACGCCGTGGCCTAGGAAACGAACACCGCCCCCCGCCCCCCCCCCCCCCCCCCAACGGCGTGGGGGGTTGGCGTGGTGGGACGGTGGGACGAAGCACACCCGGAAACGCTGTGGAGGGTGAACGATTTGCGAGAACTAGCCGTTGTCAAACGGCTATATAGCCGTTACATTTAAAAAAAAAGTTTTTTTTTATTAAATTATTTACCTATATATATTACACACTTTCACTCATTTTATACACACAACTCTACCAAAACACTACCAAAACACACCACAACTCTACCAAAATACCCCAACTCACAAATAATGGATTATCTTGGTTCATCATCTGACGACGATGACTTGTTTATGCTAACAATATACTCAGAACTCCTCGATGATATATCCTCCGATGAAAATGAAGAAGTGTTTGACACTAGAACCACGAAGCTAAATAGAAATCGAGAAGCTGGACACGACATGCTATACCGAGATTATTTTGCGGATGATCCTGTTTATGACGACAACAATTTCCAACGAAGGTTTCGTCTGTCCAGACATTTATTTATGCGCATATGTACCGCATTAGAAAACAGGTATCCTTTTTTTCAATTGAGATACGATGCTAGAGGTAGGCGGGAATTCACTGCTTTGCAAAAATGTACTGCAGCAATTCGATCTATGGCTTACGGGTCATCACCTGATTCTCTTGACGAGTACCTACACATGTCTGAAAGAACTGCTAGGGAAAGTATGTATAGATTTTCACAAGGGGTTTTGGAAATATTCGGACCTGTTTATTTGCGAAAACCAACAGTCACCGATGTGCAAAAATTATATGAGGCACACGAAGAGAGACATGGTTTTCCTGGAATGCTTGGTAGCATTGATTGTATGCACTGGGATTGGAGGAACTGTCCACAATCGTGGAGAGGTGAGTACACCGGTGGACATCATGGAGTACCGTCGTTGATATTAGAAGCTGTTGCTTCCCAAGATTTATGGATTTGGCATGCTTACTTTGGGGTTGCGGGTTCTAATAATGATATTAACGTGCTTGATCAGTCACCAATATTCAACGACTTGTTATCAGGAAAGGCACCCGATGCGCCTTTCACGGTGAATGGCAATCCATATAGATTCGGTTACTACCTTACCGATGGTATATATCCTCGCCATGCGACGTTTGTCAAAGCCTACCGACATCCAGTTGATCCAAAAGAGGTCTTGTTTACCAAAAAACAAGAATCCGCACGTAAGGATGTGGAACGGGCTTTTGGAGTTTTAAAGGCGAAGTGGCACATTGTCAAAAACGCGGCCCGTTCATATGACCTTGATAGATTAAGATATATTTTGTATGCATGTGTTATAATGCATAATATGGTTGTCGAAGATACTGGTCGGATGATTTCTCCATATGTGCCGGACGGTCCCCGACATGCTTTGTATGTACCGGGAAGTGCAGAATATTTGCACAGGGTTGACGACATTCGAGACGGAACAACACACGAACGACTTCGACAGGACTTGGCGGACCATCTATACAACAACGCACATGCCGACGATGAAGATGCCGACGATGAAGACGCCGACGATGAAGACGATGAAGAGTAATAATTTATTTTAATTATTGTAATTTTTAATTTCTAGTATTTTAATGTTTAATTTCTAGTATTTTCATTTTAATTTAAAGTATTGTCATTTTAATTTTATTTAATGTAATGTAATTTTAAATTATATAAAATATTATTTGTGTGAAAAATAAATGGAAATGAAATGATGAGTTGGAAAATAAAATGGTGTGGTGTGGTGTGGTGGGTATTTCCACCAAATGATGTGGTGTGGTGGTGGTGTGGGGGTGTGAGGTGGCGATGATGTGACGGAAAAGAGCACCACCACATGTGGTGCCCATACCCAGCAGCCTAAATGAGTTTCTTTTATTGTGGTATCATGGAAGATAGATGCCACTTATATAAAATTCCACCATGATTAAAGTTTTAGCCAAAAGCAATTATACCTATTATACAATTATGATAAATTTTTACTGTTCATTATGTTTCTATTGGTTGAAAAAGAAAACTAATAAATTCTATTGGTAGAGAAAGAAAATTAATAAAAAAAGAAAATTGAAATCTGGCAAGGGTCAATGGATGGAATTATAAATGTTTCAAAAACCACCCTAAATAGGGATGATTTAATAGATATTAAATTTTCATCTCTGACTATTTGTTAAGTATTATTTTTACTATTTTTTTTAACGTCCCTAACTGTATTTGTTATTGATAAGAGAATTAGAATTACTAATAGCATCAAGCTATCAACATTAAAACGCTTTTTACGATTAAATAAACTTAATATTACGCTACTTATTACTATTATTCTAATTATTAATAACGTCAAAGTATATAATCATGACACTTTCTCAAATACATTTTCCTAACATAACTTTTAAAATAAAATAATATTTCTTATATTAATATTATAAACTATATATTTCAGAGAGTATGATTAGTCGGAAACTCAATTAAATTTTCATGCAAAAGTAATTCTTTTAAAATGACAGAATGAACTTGATTTTTTTTTTCCAGTGGGCATTTAGACCCCTAAATATAATAGTTACATCAACATGTTAGGAGGAAAACAGTTATAATAACAGGTGAGTTGACAAACTTTTATGTCATAAGTTCAACCAACTTAATTTAACGCTTTGATTACACTTACTCAAAATTCAAAAGAATGAAGTAATAAAAATAGAGACGTTCCAAGGTTTTGAAGTTGACAATATGATCGGGATTTGAAGTTTGAAAGTCATCAGATAACAAATTTAAGTAAAAAAATGTGAAGTGAAAACAATGTGTTTGGAGAGGAGATAGTTTGTTTAAACCAAAAACACCTATTATTGTTATATCGTTGTTGCTATCATTACTATAATATTTTTAAAGATATGAATATATATATATATGCTGCAAACTATAGTTAATTAAGTCCAACCCCCTTCATATGCATTTTGTCTTTTAACATGTAGGAAATAATAGATATGCTCCAGATAGAGATTATTATATAATCCATGAAATTTCAATAAATTTAATAAATATATGTTTCAATTGTTATTATTGTTATATCGTTGTTGCTATCATTACTATAATTTAATTAAGCAATATAATTCTATATTATTTATATATAAATCATTGATGTATATACTTATGTATGTGTTAAATTCTATATATAGACGGTATATATATGTATGGGTGAATTATAAATAATACATTCATTTTCTTTTTAGTTTTCCTCAACTTCCAAAATAATAAATCATATTTTCTGTAACTTTCAAATTAATAAATCTGCAGCGGAGCGCCTAATAAATCTGCAGCGGAGCGCGGCCCTATTACGCTCGTTATCTACTATTTATGGAATTGATTTAGCAAAAAGGAACATGGGGAAGAAGTTACCTCAACTCATAAGGCAACCCAATGTCATGATTGGCCATATGGATTTATGCACCTTTCCCACCAATATAAAATATGAAAATGAGTATTATTATACTGTACAAAATATTAATGATGGTAAGCTATATTAATAATTTCATTAAGAGGCAGATTTTTAATCAGGTAAATTCATAATGTTTAGTAAGTCTTCTTAATCAATCTCTGTAAAGATAAAACTTATTTTTCTCTTAATTAACAAATTTAAGAGAAAATCTAAATTATTCAAACATCCACATCATTAAAATATTAATCATCAATATGCTACCAAATACTGTATTACTAACCACAGAATTCCGTAATTTAAATTTCTAATAAATGACATACAAGAAGTTCGATTACATGATACAAATGTTTGTATTTGATATTTAATCACCAAAAGGTACTGGGTCCTCGATGTACACAAAGTGATGCACACAATACAATGCCTTGATGCAGTGACCACATGAAAACAAACCATTTAACTCTGGCAAGAACATATGTCGAGGTATAAACTGTCTTCACCATGTGAGGGTTAGTAGTTGGTAATCATACAGAAGTTGGTCTTACAGATGCTATGTCTCCTACGACTTGTGTCGTCCAACACATATTTTAAATTAATTCTTAATTGTAAATTACCACCTTACCCTGCTCAGTGGTGGGGAAAAGAGGAAAACAAGATTATTCCCTAATGATTTGCTAGCCAGCTCATATATAAGAGCTCTCTTCAATATTTATCATTTTAAATGTGATTTCTTTTTTAACCAGTTTTCTAACTCGCTTTATGTCCCGATTAATCTCTAGGTAACCACCTGTTTTGTGAGTAGCACGTACGAACCTCCTGATAATTTTATCCATATAAAGATCTAATTCATAACCATAGCCAAAGTTTGTATTTAAAAGTAAATGGTCTCTCCTTCAACATTTATTACTTCTCATTATTTTAATAATTAAAATTAAAGTGTAATTATTTGTTAATACTTGTCACCATCAACACTTTGAGTATGTGTATATATAAAGCCATTCAAACTCAAACCCAACCTATTTCAACCAATGAAGGCCAATCCAATTGAGCTTCCCACCACCAATGGTCACAAACCACCAATCACCACCAAACACTTCATCCTCCCAATCATAACCCTAGCTCTCTTAATCACAATCCATCTCTACACCGGAAACTTTTCCGACCTCCGGTCAATTAATCCGGTGTCCGGAAACTCAACCGATGATACCAAGTGTAATATATTTCAAGGCACTTGGGTACTCGACGATGAGAAGGAAACATATTACACAAATGAAACAAAATGTATCATTGATGATCGGCAAAATTGTATGAAGTATGGAAGGCCGGATACTGATTTCATGAAGTGGAGATGGCAACCTAATGAATGTGATTTACCCGAATTCGATTCGGTTGAGTTTTTGGAGATTGTTAGAGGGAAAACATTGGCGTTTATCGGGGATTCGGTGGGAAGAAACCAAATGCAATCACTGGTCTGCATGTTAGCTAGTGTAAGTCTTCAAAAAACCCCCTCTGGTTCATAGTATATCATGCATATTGGATTGAATAACTAGTTTATCATCCAAAAATGGCGGTTTAATGATATAATACTTGAAAATATCAAAAAATAAAATGCATATAAAATGACGAATGTAATGGTGGGGTATATAATTTAACTTTGATAGCAAAAGCTAGTGGTGGTACACACTGATAAGTTATATTCTTGTTATTTAGCATTTTGTCTCTTTGAAAGAAGTATCAAGAACATATCCCCTTATAGTGGTCCATCTTTTTTAGGCTCCACAACAAAGATAAATATTATCAAATTCGTATTCGAGATAACTCACATGACAAATACTTCTAAAACGATATGTCTTTTCATACCCGGAAAGCCCTTTAGGCGGGTATGTAACGGGCTTTTACCGGGTAGTAAATACTATTTATAATGTGAGTAACTTTATTAGTTTTTTGGTAGTTATGAATACATAGTAGAGTAACTTACACTGATCATCTTGTGGTATGTAATTTACTCTATATAGTATGTGGAGCCCTACCACATAGAGAGACGTATCAAATCAAAATTAGCACACACAAATAAGAGAGAGACGTAACAACCAAAATGAAAAGACAATGACAACAAATGGCATTATCAATAGTTTTAATGTCAATTATTAACTTGATAAATAGCTGGAAAGATGTATGTATCCGTTTTAATGTTTGAAGAGGTCTTCTATCCAAATAATAGATGGGGGCAGATTAGGAAGTTTAAATTAATTAATATTTTTTTATATTAAAGTTGGATGCTTTAATGCAATAAAGGCTAAGAGGAAAAAATACAAGAAAAAGTATTCGTGCAAAAAGAAAATGACAAGAAAAGGTGAAGTCTTTGTTAAAAATATGGCATATATATAACGTTTCTTGTTTCGAGTAAAAACCAAATAGAAAGATATAACAGGTGAAAATAAAATTAGGTACGAAATTATGTGCCTAAAAAGTAAGTACCATCACAAGAAAAAAGAAAAAGAAAAGTCCAAAAACCGGACCAGATTGGAAGTGAACCAGAGGTTTCATCTGGACCCTTGGGCCGGACCGAGAATTGGCAAAACATAACAAAATCTTAACTTTTTGTGATTAACAGGAAGCTTATCCGATCGATGTTTCCAATACAACCGATACAAGATTCAGGAGATGGTTGTTTCCTACATATAATTTCACACTAGCAGCCATTTGGTCACCATTATTGGTCAAAACTCGAGACCCAAACCCTAACAACTTCACCCGAAGCAGCATAATGAACCTTTATTTAGACGAACCCGATGACACATGGACATCTCAACTACAAAACCTAGATATTGTCATTTTTTCAGCTGGACAATGGTTTTACAGACCGTTTATGTACTATCAAAACCGTGAAATTGTCGGTTGCCATTTCTGCAATCAAGAAAATATAACCGATCTCACAGTTTATTATGCATACCAAACGGCGGTCTTCACCACCCTCTTAAACCTCCAAAACTACACAGGATTAGCATTTTTAAGGTCATATTCACCACAGCATTTTGAAAATGGTGATTATAATAACGGAGGTAATTGTGTTAGAACGAGACCCTACACGACACAAGAAATGCGGTTAGACGGTTATCAGTTACAAATGTATTTAACTCAAGTTAACGAGTTTAAAGCAGCACAAAAAGAAGGTGAAAAAAAGGGATTAAAACTTAGGTTATTGGATACTAGTGATGCAATGATCATGAGGCCAGATGGACATCCGAGCCGTTATGGGCATCCGGTTAGTGATAACAAAAGTTTTGCAGATTGTGTTCATTGGTGTATGCCAGGCCCAGTTGACACGTGGAATGAGCTCTTGCTTGAAATGTTGAAAATGGAAGGAGATGGTTTCATTGAGAAAACGCCTATCACGAAATTGAATCTCAGATGAATTTTGTATAAATCGAAGATGTAATTATAGTAATTTTTTTTAGAATTTGTATCTAGTCCATATATTTTAAGAGTGGTTATATGATTGCACAGAATGTATAAAGTTTTGAGCCCTAATTTGTAAAAGAAATTTAAGTTCAATAATGATTGTGTGATCTTGAGGCCAGGGGTGGACCTACCATTATGACAATTATTCTTCATGAAATATGAAACAGGAAAAGGATAAATGAAGAAACAGAGTGTGTCGGTTAAGAATAAATATTACTCCCTCTGTCCTAAATAAAGTTCCCATTTGTGTTGGGCACAACATTTTAGGAGATAGTTGGTGGTGGGGTATTTGGTATTACTTTTGATTAAAATATAAGGTTTGATTGGAAAGAGAAAATGTTTTAAGAGATAGTTAGTGGTGAAAGTATTGGTAATAATATTATTATATTAAGTGGGCCCCTTATGTTTGAGAAATGAGAACTTTATTTAGGGACAAAACTTGAAGGAGAAATGAGAACTTTATTTAGGGACGGAGGGAGTATCAAATTGCCCTATATAAATTTCGAATTGGGACGTATCATGTATGCTATTAAATTCACAAATTCAACATTTAGATATTGGTTGAAACGATTGAATAATAGTAATTCTAGCTGAATTTATAACCAGAATGCAGTTGATAATTCTGGTTATAATTAAAATTGCTTCAATCTAGTTCTGATAAATTAAGTGCAAGATCATGATTAAAAAAAGCATACATTACCTTTTTTAAGTTAAGAACACCAGTGAGCGTTCAATTGCTTCAATTTCCCGGTAAACATCAATCACCGAGCAGTTTCGGGTCGTCGGCGGTTGCTTGCAGGTAGGGCTGTCAAAACCTGACACGACACGACACGACAAAAATACACGAAACGAAACGAAATTGGGACGAAACTGAAATTTGAATTCGTGTTCGAGTCGTGTTCGTGTTGTGTAAAACAAACACGAAGTCGTGTCGTGTTGTGTCGTGTTCGTGTTTAGAGATTAACACGAAATTGACACGATAGTTATGATTTTGTCGTGTTTATCGTGTTTTTAACATGTAATAAGTAAGAAATTTGTTCTTTATTTTGTGTTGTCGTGTTTATCGTGTTATCTTTTTTTTAATCGTGTCGTGTTCGTGTTAGCAAAATAAAACACGACTTCGTGTCGTGTTGAACGTTTTTGTGTCGTGTTAGCCAGAAACACGAAACGATAGCACGATTTGACAGCCCTACTTGCAGGTTAGCGAAGGTGGAGACTCCCGTGTTAATCGGTTGCATCCCGGGTTAATGGGTTGGGCTCCAGTCCTTGGATAAAAATCATTATAAGCCCAAACAAAGCCCAATTTCTTTGATCAGCCCAATTAGGATATTAGTTGTACTTTGTACGGTTTGTGTGTGTGACTGTGTGAGTGAGACTATGAAGAAATGAACTAACAATGATGTATTGATCCACTTTTTTTTAGTGTTCTTTTCCCTCAATAACAATATAAATTTAGTGGGGTTAGCTTATGGCGACACACATTTAGTGGCAGTTGGATCGTTGCTAACAGCAATGGAGATTGATGATTCACAAACGATGGTGGCATATTAAAGAAGATGACACACTTTATGCTGCAGATTTCACACGTGAGAACAGAGTAATGGGAGTTCTTTGGTCTAATAAAAGAGACAGTGGGTTATGGTTTGCACCAGCTGAATGGAAATAATGTAGATCATGGATAAATTTGCTGCCATTGTTAGTAATTTTGCTGTGGTCAATTTGCAGTTGGATGATGGCGAAAAAGGGTTGTTGATTCGATTATTACTGCTGCTTGCAATATACATAAAGACTTTTACATACTGTTATTTCATTTGAGGTTTTGAATGTGTAGTTTTTTAGGGTGTTATAAGTAGAGTTTAATAAGTTACACGATTTAGATTTATAGTGTTGAATGAAATCTTCACATGCTTTGATCTATGTAGTCATTTGGTCAATGTTTTTTTTGAAACGTATTTCTATTATACGGACTTCTTGGCTAGTCAATGTTTACTTCTGATATATATGACTAAATCATTATCGTGATTTTTTTTTGGAACTTCTCCTCGATTTGGTCAATTAATTGTGAGGAATATATATTCATGAAGACGAGCAAATTGTTTGAGTGTAAAGAGGCAATTTATTAGTTGGAGATCTCAACTAACATGCTGATTTATTCAATCTCAACATTATGCTTAAATTACGTTTATAATTTAATTTAGTGTCAAATTGTTATTTTGTGTTATTTATTATGATTAATTTAACAAACGCGTGAAGAAGTTGCCATAGAATAAACCTTTTTAATTCATTGGTATTAGATTTTTTTTTTTTTTTTTTTGGTTGAAATTTAAAAACATATTTAAATATCTCTTGGTAGAAACTTAATTATATATTTTTAACTACAATTTAGTATGAGTTTTAAAGTGGGTATTTAAATGTTATTATAGGCAATGTTGAGATTTTGATTGCGTGGTTTTTGAAGAAAGAAAGTTGAAGTGGTATTAAAGTGACAATTATAATTAATGGTTATATATAGGTACTAATTCTTTATGTTTTTAACTAGAAAATTGAGGATTTTAAATAATGTAATGTCCATAAAATTAAATGATAAACATGTTATGTGTCTTGATGATATCAAAATCGTGGTTGCAATCAAACAACAACCACATGACATGACAGACGATAAATTCTGTATTCTTAAATTTGTAGCATAACATGCTCTTCATGATGTTTGCTTTGACTTCCCTTGTACGTTCACCCCCATCTCTCTATCAACAACAATTTGAATGTCAAGACCTATTCAAAGTCGCCCCCACGTTACTTTAGCCCTACCATTTTCTCCATCTTTTCACCACTTGAATCATCAAGCTTCCAGTCTGTGTCTGTGGTGGACTGAACAAGATTATTGCCAAAGTACCGATTTTTGTTTTATTGCTTTTCAGCAGAATTTCTTTTTAGGGTTTCTCTTACTCCACTCTAGGTCCTACTTGATTTTGTACTGCATTTGCATTTGAATCTGGATTTCGTGGTTGTTATTCTGTAGACTTTTTCTTAATTTTATTGCTAATATCTCGAATTTTGACATTTGGTTACGTAATTGATTTGCGCACCAGCTGTTTGTTGAAATGCTGGGAATTTTGGTCTGACTACTGAATTATCGGTTTGGAGCTTGTCTTGGTGTTCCTGCCGAGATCTTGAATTTGTAGATTTCGGTGGGATTTCTATACTGATTACTGAATCATCAATTAGCTCGAGTTGGAATATCTCTTGATGTTCTTCCCCCAAATTTTGAATTTTGAGATTCGTTTTGATTACTTTAGGATCTCTATAGTGGTGGTTAATTAAACTGTATATATCTCAGGAGATTTTAGATTCTATTACTAAGCGAAGATTTCTAGGGTTGTTGAGATTTAAAGATCGAAGTTATATGCTACATTGTAACATTAAAGATGGGAATTTACATTTATATTAAGCATCTTTTTAACAAGAGAAGTTAATCTGATTTAAATGGCTTCAACATCACCTTCTCCGGATTCTTCTCCCTCATCAACCCCCCCTGTTTCTCAGCCTGATCAGGCCACCGTAACACCGCCACCTCCTGCCACCTCAGCTCCACCCCTTCCGTTACCAACACTACCAGGTGCCAGTTCACCACCACCAGATGCATCACCACCACCACCAGATTCATCACCACCACCGTCAGTAGTGCCTGATTCTCCTCCCCCATCTCCACCTGCAGCAGCACCACCGCCAGCAGTACCTGATTCTCCTCCACCATTGCCGCCAGTGACTGCCGCACCTCCTCCGGCTGAAACCTCCCCACCTGCTCCAATTTTGTCTCCACCTCCACCAGACCCAACCGCTTCCCCGCCGTCTCCGTCTCCACCCCCACCTGACCCCTCCCCACCACCTCCCGCCTCAATTTCTCCCTCCCCACCACCACCTGAATCCGTCCCATCACCGCCAGACTCCCCCTCCCCACCACCACCGCAAGCAAACCCACCAGAAAAATCCCCGCCAAGCAAGCAACTAACACCCCCTCCACCAACTTCATCATCATCCCCGCCTCCTTTACCATCTCCAACCAATTCCACCACCACCGGAACACCACCCGTCTTACAACTGCCGCCAGTACCAACCACACGAGCCACCAACACCACCACAACCGCTACAGAAAATGGTACATCCCGCAGTGGATCAAGAAAAGGTGGTACAATAGCAATTGGCATTGTTGCCGGATTTGTCACACTCACTCTCTTCATATTTGCTGTTTGGTTCAGAAAAAGACGAACCCGACGCCCTAATGATTACATTTTCCCCTCACCATCAACTTCCTCCCAAAAATCAGGTACATTAGTTATTTAATAAAGGTAGTTACCTTTTTAATAATATAATCACACCTCATTAAATTCTTGCATATTCTACAGACTCACAATTTTTGCGGGCCCAACAATCAGCCCACTCGTTAACCGGAAGCCCACCGGAACACGGTGGTGTAGGGAACTCGAGAGCATGGTTTACTTATGAAGAATTATCTGGTGCAACTGACGGTTTTTCGGGAAGTAATTTGTTAGGTGAAGGTGGGTTTGGGTGTGTTTATAAAGGGATGCTACCAGATGGTAGAGAAGTGGCAGTTAAACAGTTGAAAATTGGTGGTGGGCAAGGAGAACGGGAGTTCAGAGCTGAAGTTGAGATTATTAGTCGTGTTCATCACCGACATTTGGTTTCTCTTGTTGGTTATTGTATTTCTGATCATCAAAGATTACTTGTTTATCAGTTTGTTTCAAATGACACACTTCATTACCATCTTCATGGTAAGTTATGGATATTTGTATTATGTAATTTTATTATAAGTATATTATTTTTCATTTTGTTATTATGATTTTGTTTTTAATTTGTAGGTGCGGGCAGGCCAGTTATGGATTGGGCTACCCGAATTAAAGTTGCTGCTGGTGCAGCTCGTGGTTTAGCTTACTTGCACGAAGATTGTAAGTTCACAATCTCTATACTTATTATTTTTCTTTTTTTATATTTATTTATACAAGTTTTGACGTTGTTATTGTGCATTAGGTCACCCACGGATCATTCACAGGGACATTAAGTCGTCTAACATTTTATTGGATGAGAACTTTGATGCCCAGGTATTTTACGCTTTCTAGTTGCAACAAAAAAACAAACACTGTGATTATATTTAGAAAAATGCTAACCATTGCACTTAGGGCTATGGTTAAGAAAACATTACATGCTTAAAATTAGTGTACCCTAATCATAAAAAACCACCCCCCATGAAAATTACTAACCACCCAAAGGTGGTTCAATATTTTGTACATTAACAAATTAAGCAACTCTTATTCATTGCCCTAAGGGTTATGGTTAGCAAATGCAAATCCCTTAAATTTATACAAGTTGGTGTTCTTTATGCTTATTTGTTAAACAACAGGTGGCAGATTTTGGGCTCGCAAAGTTAGCAATGGACACAAATACGCACGTCACAACTCGTGTCATGGGAACTTTTGGGTAAATAATTGATTTCTAGTTAAACAAAAGTAGATTTAATCTTATGGATTTTATATAATACATCTTTTTATAATCATTGAATACATCTAACAAAATACTTTTTTTTTTTTTTTTAAATATGTAAAGATATATGGCTCCAGAGTATGCTTCGAGTGGAAAATTGACTGAAAAATCGGATGTTTTCTCATTCGGGGTGGTTGTTTTGGAGCTCATCACTGGTCGTAAGCCCGTTGACGCATCTCAGCCCCTAGGTGATGAGAGCTTGGTTGAATGGGTATGTGATAAGAAACGTGAAATCGAGATAACGAAGAACAATGAAATTACAAGTAAAATAACTCACACAATGGATGATTGTTCTCTCTCAAAGCTATGAGCCAGATACAAACCCTAATATCTTTCTTAATTGCCTATTAAATTCATTTTCCCTTTCTAACTATTTACTATTTCTACTATCCATTTCCTATCAGTATGGAGATCAAGTTTTTTAATATTTTATTTCAGGCTCGGCCTTTGCTGAATAAGGCACTTGAACATGAAGATTTTGAACAACTGGTGGACCCGAGGCTGGGGAAGAATTACGTGCAGGTAGAAATGTTTAGACTGATTGAAGCAGCTGCAGCTTGCATACGCCACCTGGCACCAAAACGCCCTAAAATGAGTCAGGTAAATACATAATCATCAAAACGATCACTATTATGTCAATTTTAATTTTAATTTTAATTCATTGGTTGCAGGTGGTAAGAGCTTTAGACTCGATTGTTGAACAGATCTATCAAATGGGATGAAACCGGGACAGAGTGAAATAATTGACTCGAGAGAACAATCTGCACAAATTAGATTGTTTCAGAGGATGGCGTTTGGTAGTCAAGATTACACTTCTGAATATTTCAATCATTCTCACAGCAGTTGGGGACATTAATTTCGATGCTTTGTGTGTGTGTACAGAAAATTGACGTTTTTTACTTGTCATATTCTTTATGGGAAATCTTGTGCCAAGTTTTCCATGTAATTTTTTGCTGTCAATGCTCTAACATCTTTTCATGTTATTCTTCTATTGCCCAACAGTTTCGGATACTGTTTACGTTATATTTTTCTTTCTTAAACCAATTTTTACCAGCTCGGTTTATGGTTGTTGCATGTTGATTGCTTTTATACAAAAACCAACATATTAGCAACATACTCCCTCCGTCCCACAAAAAACTTCCCATTTGGATTTTGCACAAGTTTTTATGTGATAATTAGTGGTAGGGTCATTGATAATACCTTTGATTAAAATATAAGGTTGGATTGGAGAGAGAAAGATAGTTAGTGGATATTAGTGGTGATGTCTTTAGTTTTAATAATTTTTTATTGTGTGGAGCCCATCAAATATGAGAAATGAGAAGTTTTTTGGGGGACAAAAATTTAGAGTGAAATGAGAAGTTTTTTGTGGGACGGAGGGAGTATATGTTAATGGAATAATAATAGCAGAGTAAAAAAGGACTACCAAAAACACTAAAATAATAGCATAATCTACAATACCACCAACATTGCACATCATAATCTAAGTATGTAAGTTAATATAAGAGTTGAGATCCACTGCAAATGCTGTTCTTCACCTGCTCCTACTAACTACTAAGTACAAAAAACATGTGTATGTTCATTTAATAATGTTAACTTTCAAATATGTTTTAATTTACAAGCTCAATGTAATTAATCCAAGTTATATTACGATATAAACACAAGAGGGTGTTTGAAATTACGATTGAAGCAGATTATCTGCTTACTGCGTTTAAGAAATGCAAATAATCTAAAATTAATGTTTGACAAAAAGTCTGGAAAATCAGTTATTTGCATTTTCGAGCATCCATAATAGATTTTGAAAATTAGACAGGGAAGTACTTATTGCGTCTTAAAAACTAAGTATCTACATTTTATTTATTAGCTAAATAAATAATTAGGTTAGTCAAACTGTAAAAGAATTTGATAATATAATTATTACGATTTCAAATAGTATAATACATTTTATAATTATTATTATCTAATTATTCATTTTCAAAACACATAATTTATATTCAATAAACAATCTCAAACACCCCGTAAATATATTAACACAAAATGTATTTGACATATTTAAGTATGCAAATATAAGGTGAATGAAGTAGGTTTTTGTTCTATAAATTACTTCCTTATTTAATACTCACTCCGTCCCTAAATAAAGTTCTTATTTCTTATGGACATAATTTTTTAGGAGATTGTTAATAGTGGTGTATTTGAGATTACTTTTGATTAAAATATAAGGTTTGATTGGAGAGATAAAGTGTTTTAGGAGATAGTTATTGGTGAAAGTATTGGTAATAATATTATTATATTAAGTGGACCCCTTAAGTTTGAGAAATGAGAACTTTATTTAGAGACAAAACTTGAAGGAGAAATGAGAATTTTATTTAGGGACGGAGGGAGTATATTACTGTATATGGTAACACTTTAATTAATTAAAACGAAAATTAGCTTAAAATAAATTGTTAGGGTGTGTAGATGCTAATAACTGAAACTTAAAGGGTGTTTTTGCTCGTATTATCTCTCATGTAACTGATACTCTGCTGTGAGGCGGCTACATATCACCGGTAGCAAAACGAAGAAACAGACTCTACTGTCACCACGACTCCGATAACGACTGTTGCTGAATTCCGATAATCAGCGATCGAATCGAATGGGGGAAGAACAGGATCCACAGAAGATGAAGAAGATAGCTGCGGCTGCCTATGAATATGAAAACGACCCTAGATGGGCTGATTACTGGTCTAATGTTCTCATGCCTCCTCAAATGGCTTCTCGATCTGATGTGATCAACCACTACAAACGCAAATTCTACCAGCGTTACATTGTCCGTGCAATTCTTCTCTCACTTCCTTAATCGTTTCTTAATTGGCTCCTAATTTTCCCACTCTCTATCTATCAATTTGTTTGTGTTTTGATCTGATTGTGCGTTTTGATAATTGAATTGTATAATTTAGCTTGATATTTTATAAGCCTTGTTTGTTTGTTTTTAAAATTCTAGGTTATTGAATTGAAATTTGGAGATGCTGTAGGTTTACTTGCTCCTTGTAGACTTTATATGGTTCATATGCTTGCATGCTCTGAAATTAGGGTTTCTTATTTCTACTGCTCTGCTATTTCAAGTTTTCAAAACACAGTCTTGTGCACACTTCACAGTTCACTTCACACCATATTTTTCCCCATCGAGCCTAGGTTTATAAAGCATGTAAAGGACTAAAGGCATGTTTGGGAAAGCTTATTTAAGGAGCTTATTAGCTTAATAAGCTTGAAAATTCAAGCTTATTAAGCTAATAAGCTCAAAAGCCCCTCAAATAAGTTGAAGTACATATAGCATCGATTTTGTAGTGAACTTATATATTATCTTTTTATATGTTTTCCTTATTCATCATGGAATTTGTATTGCTTGTCAGGACCCTGATTTTGTAGTGGAACCAATGACTACACAAACCACCTCTCAGTCTGCCAGTTCTTCAACACCATCATCAGCATCATCTACAACCGAACGCAGGCCATCTCACAACTCGGGTATATATTATTATATATTCTCATTCATTTATATCCTTACAATATCGTCTCTTCTTGTATACTACTTACATGCTTTTCTTATTATATATAAAACCAGAATAATCAGGTTTTTATGTAAACTGCATCATTAGCTCTTCAATCCCTTATGAATTATAGCAATTGAACTTTGTAGGGTCCACAACAAGAGCAACAGGATCATCAACTCCAAATCCAACTCCTTTACGTTGGGATCGACAAACAATACAGTTTTCTGTCAGTGCTTGGGTATGCAAAACTAATAGTAAATAATGAAAATTATCATTGTTTTTTTTTAAAAAAAAAAAAAGGAGAGAGAAGGGTTTTTAACATGGTTTTTTTTTTGTGCAGGTTCTTGTTGTGGCTGTGCTGGCTATGTTCCCCATCATACCTAAAAGTCTTTCCAATAGGGCATATCGGTTGTCATTTATGGGGACTTTATGTTCTTCATTATATTCCCTCTATTCTCTATACGGGGTAATAAATCATTCTCATTGATTTTCCTCTAAATTGTTTTTGTGATTGTGATTTCTTGATACTGGTGATGGCCTAGCAGTAAGGGCACCTAAATTGACCTCCTGGAGGTCATGGGTTTGATCCCTTCCCTAGGTAAACATTTACCAGATGACTAGTCACGGGAATGTTCAGAAAAGGTCACGACCACATACTTTTAAAAAAAAAAAAAATCTTGATACTGGTTTTAATAATTGTTTGCAGAAACCTAGGGCATGGAATTTGCAGGCGCTGCAAGTGTGGCTTCAATCAATATTTTCAACAAAGGATTTTATCTACTTCATTTATTGCCTCACTTTTGTCTCTTCAAATCTTCAACTCAGATGTTAGTACTTAATAATACTACTTGCTTATTTATTTATTTATGCTGTAAATTTATCCCAATGTTTAATGATTTTTCAGTTGCTTTGCTTCCCATCTTATGTCGAGCCTTGGAACATTCAGCAAAATTCTCTAGACGTAATTTCAGCCAATCATCTTTGTACAAGTAAACACTCGCCCTCATTTCCTTTTATTATCTTTGTAAAAGTATATTTAATTAAACTAAAACATATTCATGAATTTAATTATTTAATTAAATTGATCCTTTTATGTCTTTTTAATAGGAAATACTTGGAAGAGCTTTGTGTATGGGTTGAATCAAACACAACAACACTTAGCATATTGTCTTCACAAGCTGAGATTGGAATTGGATTCCTTTTGATTATCTCTCTTTTATCGTTAGCATATATACTCAATTTCCATTATAATTTTCCAGCTCAAGTTCTTATATTATTTAAATATGTTATTAAATTTTTTTATTTTGCATGTGTAGGTGGCAGCGTAACATTGTACAAACTTTCATGTACTGGCAGGTTAGTTTATATGGTGATCGTAAACATACAGTTAATATAGATATAGCTCATTCTCATTTGACTATTTTCTGATAATAATTTCATTTATGCAAAAAAAAAAAAAAATTAATTTTTGCAGCTGTTGAAACTCATGTATCATGCACCTGTTACTGCTGGATATCATCAAAATGTGTGGGTTAAAATTGGGATGACGGTTAATCCTCTCATCCATAAATATGCTCCATTTTTAAACAGTCCAATTTCTGCAATACAAAAATGGTGGTTCAGACAATGATAATAATAATAATAGCAAACTTTGAAGAAGAAGTAGATTCAAAGGAGAATAAAGATACATTTTTGTAACCAAATGCAAGTGACTCACGATGTTTTATCTTAATTTTGTCTATTTAACCTAACCCGGATAGTATTTATGGTTATGTTGGTAGGGTTGCCCTTGATTTTGTGATTTGGAACTATTTGTTTGACTAATGGATGGAAAATTGTTACTTTGACTTTTTAGGTCAAACATATTATTCTTGGATATTCAGAATATATTAATGGATGTTTAGTGTTTTTGTGATGTAATGACGGCAATTAGGAAACTGATTGTCATATTTCAATGTTATAACTTGTAAGACTAATGGTTTTGACTTTGAAAGTAAAAAATGTGTGTGCAACTTGCGGGATTTGAAGTTGGACAACTATTAGAGAATTGCAAGCTTCCCAAGTTTGACTAATGGTAAATCTCACCACATCAACAAAATGTAAGTTGAAATGACAAAACGACCATGAGGTCCATGATATAACTCCCTATAAAATGTCATATTTTCGAGTTATCTTGTAGTATAAAATAAATGTTTAGAATGGATAAACAAAGGATCATTCCTGGCCCAGTTTACGGGTCCTTTTGGTGGGTGTAAAACAACAGTTGATTTGAATTTTGACCGATAATTGGTTAATGGTAATTAATAATCGGTTGGTTTCGATTAGAGTTCATTCAATTATGTCGGTTTAGTTCGTTTAATTTGGTTATTGACTAAAGATAAGGGTTTTGGCCAAGGAATATCATCTCATTATTTTTTAGTACATATTATTTTATTTGGTCCAACAAAAAAACATTATAAACATTGTTTAAGAAACGACAATATAGTCAAAATATAAACATTTCGGCCCGAGAACCCGATCGAAGCAAAACAAAAAAAAAATCGAAAATGAAAATCGACTAAAAAAGGACCGAAACCGGACAGACATAATGGTTTCGGTCCGGTTATTTCAGGTTTATAACCGGTTAGAATCAAAAAGTACATTATCAATATATTATCAATATAGGCTATCATGGTTTTAAGAAAATACTTTAGATTCAAAATTACCAAATTTCGGTTACATCACCAAGAAAAAATCAGAATCGAACCGTGCAAGAACTAAAAAAAAAGAAAACTTATCGCTAATTAGAACTTTAAAACCCCGCTTTTAAAACTCGAAATTGAAAAAAGAAAAGTAAAGAATGTAAGACCATCCGTAACGCTCGACCAAACCAGCGGTCGCGACCGCCACCTCCTCCGTTCCCGACGCGTCCCACCCGTTACAACCCCCGCTCGCCGACGCGTCGCCATAGCCCAACGGTCGACTAGTCGACCGTTGGCAGCCCACTCCAACGGCTCCAAAACACACACTTCCAACCTAATTTTTACCCCTTTTTTTACCTTATAAATACCCAATCTTTTTCTAAAAAATTTCACACTTCTCATTTCTTTTATTCCTACTTACTCACATCACACACATCACACACACTATACTAAAAATGAGTTCCGACGATGAAATGAATGTCGCTAATTTCATTTTTGGCGACGAGGAAGAGGACAGGGTTATACATCTTGGTTTTTTACAAACGGCGGCCGCGTTTCTTGAAGGTTCTAGTTCTAATATCCCTAGAACTCCTAGAAGATACGTGAATAGGGACCGTGGCGGTGCGAATGACCGTCTCGTGGCAGCCTACTTCGCTGAAAATCCGACGTATAACGAGCATGATTTTCGCAAACGTTTCAGGATGAGTCGTGATCTTTTCACACGCATTGTTCGCGATCTCACTAATACCGTCCCATTATTTGCGCAACGATATGATGCACTTGGGAACGCAGGTACTTCTCCGCTAATGAGGTGCACTTCTGCCATATGTCCCGATTTTCATCCGGAAGAGCGACATAGTGAAGGCGACCCCGTACGATCACATGAACAAGTATTGCAAGTTATCAGGGAGATCAATGATAAACAAACTCATCTTAATCTTAGATCTGATTTGTTGGAACACGTTTGGAATCGACGACCCCACCAGTAGTTTTTTTAATGTTTTTTTAATTATGTTTAATGTAATGTTTTAAATTATTTTTAATGTAATGTTTTAATTATTAATGAAATTTAAATTAAAAAAAAAAAAAATTTCCGAACGGTCACCCATTACGGGCATTTGGTCGCTGTCTGGTCGTGTGTTTGATCAGGAGAGATAAAGCTGATGTGACGCAGATGTGTCACCCATTACGCCCCGGTCTAAGGACCAGTCTAGACTTTTCCTTTAAAATTGTTTGTGGGATCATACGATTTATGAAGAAAAGTATCAATTTTCTGTTTTTGAGAACATTTTACAACCCCAAAAACACCAATCGATTTGACACACAAACCCTATTCAAATCAAATTACTCCACCATGAAAATGCCACATGCAGCGTTTGCTTTCACGTAACCCACAAATACCAACCACTGCCTCTAACATCACTTTCAGATTTATCCGTTCATTTGAATTTCTTTCGCCGCGAATCGGCTGATGGCGACACTCATTTCCGGTTGAAACCACCACCGTTAGCAGTGGCACCAGACGGAGATACTCCGGTAATGTTTCACCGGCGAAGTATTCTCCTTGTCTAAGTCGATCGCAATCGTTGCGTCGTGATATTGAAAATGCTGCTAGTGACACTTGTTTGATTACACGCCTTGTTTTTACTCTCCTCCGTTATCTCGGGTACAATTCCTATCTACCTTCATCACGTAATTTGAGAACCATTTTTGCTCCGTTCAGTTGCCGAGATTATGGTATTAAATTGCATTCCGAGAGATGTTCATATCAAATTGGAGCTCATTAAGTTCAAATTTTCGGATTAATTTTGCTCAAGTACATGAATTAGGCAAATTAAGGCCTAAGATATGGTAGAATTAACAATGCATCAACAGATAACGCGTGAATTAGACTTTATGGTATTTTGATCCACCATTTTTTAGAGAATCAGATAAGAACACTGAAGATGTATTTGGCAGTGATTAACAAAATGCATAAAGATAATGTAACTTGTTGTTAATATATACAAAAAGTCTAGTAATGTTACATTAATTGGTTTTTCTTTTAATATTAAAAACTTTAATCTAATCATATATTTTTAAACCAGGATAGGCCGCCGTTGGATGTTGAGGCTTCTTGCCCTAGGTATCTATGCAATGCTGCTATCGCCTGGATTTCTCAGAGGTCTGTTTGATGATCAGTTACTTTTTGATAGCTTTCAAATTACAATTCAGTATTTAAAAGTTATATTTATCATGTTTCTGTTATATATTTTGCAGTTATGTATCAATTTTGCACCTCAAGCCATGTTCGTAGAAATATAGTTTATGGCGATCAACCTAGAAATACGTAATACTGATTTTAATTTTATCTTTTTAGATAGCATATATGAGTATAGGTTAATCATATTAGTAAATGTAGGTTGGATCTATTTTTACCAAAAAACATAGATGGCCCGAAACCCGTAGTTGTGTTTGTGACTGGTGGAGCATGGATCATAGGGTATAAAGGATGGGGTGCACTTTTAGGGCTTCAATTAGCAGAAAGAGATATCATTGTTGCATCCCTTGATTACAGGTTACTTCATTAATCTAATTATATTTTTAATTTTTTCCCCATTAAGTCAACTAATAAGATGTCTGCAGGATGTTTGAATATTTTATATTTTGTTTGAATGTAGGAATTTTCCTCAGGGTACAATTAGTGATATGATTGAAGATGTTTGTCAAGGAATATCATTTATTTGCAATAATATTGGTGATTATGGTGGTGATCCAAATAGGATTTATTTGACGGGCCAGTCTGCTGGTGCACATATTTCTTCATGTGCACTCTTGCAACAGGCGATTAAGGAATCAAAGGGAGAAAACACTTGTTGGAGTGTTTCTCAGATAAAAGCTTATTTTGGTTTATCTGGAGGGTAAACTTTAATTCTTAAAAATCATTTATTATGTCTTTTTAATAATTATGATTTCTTGTAACACATCAGGTACAACCTACCCAATCTAGTTGAACATTTTGAGCGACGAGGCCTCCACCGTTCTATATTTTTTAGGTATATAATTAAACAATATGTATTTTCTTCGAATGAATTTATATATTTTGTAGTATATTTTTGACAGTATGATGGAAGGGGAAGAATCATTGAAACGTTTTTCTCCTGAAATTTATATCGAGAATCCGAGTTTAAAAGATGCTGTTTCTATCCTGCCCCATATTATCCTTTTCCATGGAACTGCAGATTCTTCAATACCAGCAGAAGCAAGGTTTGATTCCATGTTTGCAATCAAATAATTATTAATTAAATTTAATTAATAATGACTGATGACGTTTTGTATTTTGCAGTATAACTTTTGTGGAGACTCTTAAGAGAGTTGGTGCGCGAACTGAGCTAATATTATACAACGGAAAAACTCATACAGATCTATTTGTTCAAGTAAGTTAGTTTCTTAAAAGTGAAAATAATTAAAATTTTCTTACTGTTATTTTCCAAAAATACTTATGATGTATAGGATCCTCTGAGAGGTGGTAAAGACGAGCTGTTTGACTATATGGTTGACTACATACATGCTGGTGATGTTGACGCACTTGCTAAAGCACCCCCAAGAAAACGCCTTTGTCCAGAACTTTTGTTGAAGTTAGCTGGTTTTATCAGCCCGTTTTAAACCGTTTATAGAAGCTGCTTGTTTTTATGGTTGATTAGTAGCTGATGCACCAGCTTCCAGACAGTGAAGTGAAGGTTTGGTATTTGATAAATATAAGAGATTAAGGCTGATGATCCATATTGAGATTTTGTATGCTTGTAGCAAAATTTGGGTTGTTTTCTTAATTGTAAACGAATGGTATATTGTATACGAGTTCAATTGAACTAAATCATAAATCAGATTCATTTTTGAGCTTAGGCCTTAGAAGGTCTATTAGAGTTGGTCTAAACAAGATTATAAGTTTAACTTCCAACGTTAAACAACAAATTTACTTTTTAGAAGAAAAAAACTGTCTTTTATTGATCTAATTGGGACATAAAATAAACTTTCATCAACCGTTGAAGATAACAAACAGCAAACATACACACTTTCATAAAATTTTATCAACCGTTTCAAATTCAGTTACATAACAAGATATCGAAGAATCCAATTCTGGTAACAAACTAAGAAAAGGAAAACGACACCGCCAACAAGAAAATAAAACACAAGTGTGAAGGTTTACACGAAATTTATTTCTCGTTGTAAAACAATCTAAAAACGATATAATACCATAACTTAACTTCTAAACTAGCTATCAATAACCACATGACCAATTAAGAAATAACTCTAGACACCAAAAAGAAAAAAAGTTGTTTCGACTCTATGCATACACATATAAACGGGCATCATGTTGAGATAAAAGTCCATAACTTTCTTCCAATAGAAACTTCACCCGGATGCTCAACTTCATCTTCCGAATCATCATCATCATCATCATCTTCGCCAGCTGGCGTTCCAACCTCGCCATTGTTATCGCGCTGAGGTGTCCCGTCCACTTCTTCACTCATAACCTTGTCATTTGAACATGTGTTTCCTACCTCATTTTCTTCATCTGCATCTTTCTTCTGCAAAGATCAAAACCAATTACTCAATAAAAATACAACAATGTTTTCAAACAAATTAAAGAAAATAATAAAAGAAAACGTATATATACATAGGTTTGTGACTCTTCGTTGTCATCTCCATTTGCAAGACTTGTTGAAGCTGCGGGCTGAGCCTTTGAACCAGGAACTCTTCTCTTTCTCCCAACACCTTTCTCTTTATTAGCGACACCATCCTCGTCACCAGCAACGAGCCCCCCACTGAAATTAACACATAAGAATACTTAATAAATGCTAACATATAAACAAGAGATAATTGATGGATTACTAAAGGTGGCAAAACGGGTAACGTGTCGGGTTAACGGGCCAATAAAAACAAAAAACAAGTATTACTTACGTATGTCGGCGAAGGTTGTATCGTCCAACTGGAGGAGCGTCCACATTTCTAACAACTTTTCGTCTGCGGGCCCCAGTTGTCACACTTTCAGAATTCCCACTATACCCGGGCTCGTTTTCACTCGCCCGTTTACGGCTTCCCGTTCTTCCACTTTTTGTAACCGCATGTTCAGCAACACCATTATTCCCACTAATCGCCTTGCTGGCACGCGCTCTTGTAACCCTAGTTTTACGCCTCGTAGTTGACTTACTTTGACCTTCATTCGCCCGGCTGTCAACATCTGATTGGTCCACCTGGCGACCAACATCATACGAGTCCGAAACAACCCTAGCGGAAACTTCTGGTTGTTCATCCTCAGAGCTCAGAATATATTCAGGTATTTCTCCAACATCAACAATTTTCTCTTGTGCTTGTGTTTCATCATTTTCATTTTCTTTTTCTTTTTTCTTTCCTGCTGAAAATATGAACACTTTTGACGTACATTTTTTTAACCATGTTAGCGTCTTACTACCAGAAGCAGGGGACCCGGTATTAGCGACACCTGTCGATGTCCCGACACTCGGTTTCTCATAACCACCATGAACAACAGCTTCTTTCAAATAACCGTCGGCTAATTTCGGTAACTGAAAATTACCGGCATCCTTAATTTCTGCTAACGATTGTAAATCAGAAAGAACAAATTCAGAAACCCGTTCTCCACATTCGTTACACCCTTTTTGTTTCTCAACAAACACGATAAACCGTTCCCGTTCTTTAAAAAACTGTTCCCGTTGGTCTTTCAGTTTCACACTAAGATTCACGAGCTCATCGATATCTTTTTTCATTTCAAGCTGTTGATTTTCCAAATGTTTCTGATTTGTGGAAATTTCTAATTTTTCTTTTTCTAACCGAATTCTTTCAAATTTCATTTCTTCCATTTCTCTACTCGCAACATCCCGTAAATATTTCACATTTGCCAACTCTTTATCTTTTTCTTCAAATGATTTTTCACGCTCACGGACACGGTTTTCCATTTCGGTTTCTTTGTTTCGTGATTCGGTTTCGAGTTCTTGTTTTTTTGTTTCAAAACCATGAGTCATTTCAGATTCTTTGATATTATATTTTTCTGTTAAAACGGATTTCTCGTGTTCCATGTTTGCAGCAAATGATTCTTTTGACATTTTCAAAGCTTCTAATTCACGTTCTATGTAACTTTCTGTTTCCAACCTTAAATTATTCAGTTTTTCTTCCTCTAATCGGTTTGATTTTTCCGTTTTTTCTTTTTCTAAAGCAATCGATTCTAATTCTTTCTTAATTTCGGCTCGCTTTTCATCAAGATCTTCCCATTCTTTTTCAAATTTTATTCTTTCCTGTTTCAGATTCTCCTTTTCTATCAAAACCGATTCTCTATCTTGTCGGTTTTTCTCAATTTCTTGCTTTAATTCAGACTGCAAACGAACAAAATCACATCTTTCTTCTTCCGTTACTTTAAGTCTTTCACGTTCCTCCTTAACTTTCAATCTTTGTTCTTTAATTTCATTTTTTATTTTTTCAAGCTCGGATTTAAGATTTAACAAATTCTCCATTTCACCGCTTATTTCTTTCCTTTGTTTTTCTAAATTTTTCTCTTCGGCTTTAACGGCGTTTTCCTTCTCTATTAAATCCTTTGACTTTAAGTAAAATTCTCTCTCTTTCTCCTTCAATTTTTCAAGTTTCTTTTCTAGGGCTTGTTCTCGTTTTTCAATTTTTTCTTCTAGGTGGTTGACTTCAACTTCCTTCTTCTCCACCTCAGCAACCCTAATTTTGAATTCTTCATCTAATGATTTTCTTTTTTGTTCCATTTCTAACTCGAAATCATGTGTTTTTGCATCGAGGATCGCCTTGTGTTCATCCAAAAGTTTTTGAATCTCTACCTGAAAGTAGACAACCCTTATTACATCTATGAAAAGTATAATAACATTAATATATATATATATATATATATATATATATATATATATATATATATATATATATATATATAGGCACTAATATACGTGAAGCTTACTTTTTCTCTAGCAATAAGCTTTTCCTCTAGATCTAGTAATTCCTTTTCTTTTACCTCTAAATTATTTCTTGTAGCAGCAGCTTCCTGCAGATAAATCGTATAAACCAAGTGAATACATAAATTTACAATATCAATCAGTCAAAAATTTCTCGAATTTTACATATTTATGTTTTTTGAGTTTTTCGTGACATTTTTCTACAACTAAACAGTTACAGCCAATTACCTTCTCTTTTAAAGCTAGGGTTTCACTCCTGTTTCTTATTTCTTCTTCTTCATTTTTCAATTCAGAATTAGCAATTTCAATTTTGTTTTGTGTTTCTTGAAGATCAAACTGTTTCTGTTTAAATACTTTATCACTATCATTAGCCAATTCTTCTCTTTGATTAAGCAATCTTCTAAACTCAGCCAATTTCTCTTCTCCCTCTTGTAACTTCTTTTCCCATTCTCTCAAATCCTCCCGTTGATGAGATAAGTTCCGTTCGTGTGCATCTCTCCTTTAAAATAAAATAAAAATAATAATATTATAAATTTATAATATTGAATCAAAGAGATTTGTAAAACATACTCGTTATTAAAAGACTTGCGTTCTCTCATGAGTGAGCTTTCTTTTGCCTCAACTTCAACTGATTTCCTCTGAATTTCTGACAGTTTTCTGCTGACCTCAGCAAGTTTTGCATCAGCAGAACGTAATTTTGCTTCTACTTCTAATGATCTTCCTTCAACACTAGCAGATAAAGCATGTGCTTCTTCTAATTTTGAATCAGCATTGAATTTTATTTCTGCATATTCTGAACGCATATCCCGTAAAGCTTTTTCCAACTGCAGTAATAAATGATTCAATCATTAATCAAGGTTCAGTTAATATGAAGAAAAATATAATTCAATGTGATTAAGATTAAAATTAAGATGTTTACCTCGTTAACACATTGTTTTTCGACTCCTAATGCTTTCCTTAACTTTTCTTCTCGTTTCTCAACTACTGAATACGCAATTAAATGTGCGGTTTGCTCTCGTAAAAGGAGCTCTTTCGTTTCGAATAATTCTTTCTCAAATTGTTCGTTTTTGGAGATCCATTCTTTTTTCTCAATCAGAAGAAGGCCCATGTTATATTGGTATTCATACAGCTGTATGTAGATAAATTATTAAATCAAAAGCCTAATTTTCACTGCTATAAGTATCCACTAAAACAGTTAAACCCACTTTACTGACTAAAAAATGACAGCTTTAGCTTTAACAATGTCTCAAACTAATTATTAAACAGAGTACATAATAAAGACTATAATCGAGATCACAAAATCAAGAAATTCCAAAAAAGAAACAATATATTAATTGTTACTTACCTCTTTTTCGAGCTTAGTAATCTTATCAATTACAACATCTTGATCCGTAATCCCAGAGGTTGAAACCAAACCCCTGGGTGTAGACTCACCAATTGCAAAACCCTTATCTTTAGGGTTTGAATTAGGGTCCGAATTGCCATAAACTGACCCGTTTTTCTCGTTTCTAGGTGAAAGCCAACCCGTCCACGACTTCTTCTGAGGCGTAAGCATCATAATTCTCTCAAAATTGCAGATCCTAAATCAACAGTCAGACAAAAATCGAAGTTTTTCTCCAAAAAAAAGCACCCGCAAATCAGATGTTACTAATCCCAAGAGTGAATAGATGAAGGATAAACAAAATTAGCCCTAACCGGACGTGAGAAAAATCCCAAATTCCGGCGAATAAAACCAGTTCGAATCCGGTAACGTCTCCAAACTAACTTTTTCTCAGAAGCCACCGCTGGTGGGTTAGCCAGGATCACTCACGTTCTTCTTAAATTTTATTTGGTATGACAGCATTGCGACTTTATAAAATTACTTTATTGCCCTCAGCTTTTCGAAAAGAATACGATATAAGAATGCAACTTATGAGAATCTCCAATATAAAAAAATTATAAAGCTTATAAATATTTAAATAAGTTTTTGGATAATTTTTGTTATTGAAGTTAAGAGTTTTTTTTAAAGGGAATTAATTTGTATACCATGGTTACCGTTCTAATTTACACAAAAGAAAATTTATTCAAGCGTAAATATATCATCTTAATACCCATGTCAACCGTCAAGCACCATCAAGTCTGAAGTCATGACGATTCATGGCGGGCCATGACGTTTTTCATAGCAGCAAAATTTTTATTAAATTTATATATACATATATCAAATTAAAAAAAAGTATAGATATATTGATTTATATAATAATTCATACATAAAGTTCACAGCAAGTATTACATCCAAATTTATAATCATATATATCATCATTTTTTTTTCTAAAAAAAATTCAATTTTCAGAGTCACGTTCAAAAAAACTCGTTATAAGGTGCGTCTTATCACGTTTTATCTCACGTCACGCTTTGCCGGTCGCCATGTTCTGTTTCGTAACGTGGACGTGGACGTCGAGCCTCACGCATTGGCGTCGTCATGATACACTTTTTAGAACCCTGCTTAAGATGCTCTTCCATTCACTTGGTTTCGGAGGCAACATTAACACACTCCTTTCGGTGTGTCCGTTAGTTGAATTTGTTTGGTTCGGAGAAGTAAAAACTGAAGAGCGAGATTATAATTTTTGCAAGTATTGATATTTTGTGTGTATATCTAATGTCTAAAATATCAAGTGATTAAATATTAGTGTATAAATATCTCAATTGTAGTGTTAGATATTATTTGGTAAAAACTAAAATATTGATTATGTGTCACGGTTTGGGATCGGTAGTAACTAAATCGACAAATAAACCATCTTATTTAGTTAACAAAAATTACCACGGAAATACCAAGCCCTAAAAACCCAAAAATAATACTCTTGCAAACACGGTGTCTTCACCCTCCGCTCGACCCTCTTGCGCTTGACGCAGCTCATCCCTTTCGCCGCCGCCGCCTTCACCGGCTTCTTCCTCTCGTTTATCGGTTTGTAACTCGGAAGTGTTAAAAGTATTTAAAATCTTTTCCATTTTATCTTCTAAGTTTTGTGCCAGTGTATATACGTTCTATTGCTGTCTTCTTTTACTTATTAGTATGCTGTTAGGTTTTTATTATCAAATGTTGTGACTTTAACTGAACAAAATATGAGCATTTTCAGTCGGCTTGTTAATTTTTCATGTCCTCTTCACCCCAAAACGAAATTTGAACTAGTTTGGTAAATTAGCTCTATACATTCTTATTAACGGTCTCTAAAAGTCTTCGAATTTTCCAATTAACGTGAAAATTCGGTACGGCAAACATGGTTCACAAATGACCTTAATAATCTGAAAAGTGTTTGCTTTTGGAATAAATCACAATTTGCATATTCACTATCTTCTAAGCAAATACTCCTAATTAATATGTGTTAATATCTGTTGTTGCATGGTTTTGATTATTTTATACTTCAATTATATGTTTTACAGATGAGATTGAAAAAGCAAAAACGTCATCGCAGAAGTATTAGATTCTTTACAACATGTCATAATTTCAGATCGCCTTTTAAGATATTGTGTGATGGAACGTTTATACACCATCTTCTTATTAATCGCGTTACTCCAGCCGATACAGCAATTTCCAACATTTTAGGTGCTCCCGTCAAATTGTTCACCACTAGGTTAAATTCATATATTTCTACATCTATAATTACATTTGAAAACTACTGGTACATGTTTTCTCACTGCATTTGTAATTCACTCATTAGATGCGTTGTTGCTGAGTTAAAAAGTCTTGGTGAAGATTACACTGATTCTCTTAATGTGGCTCGTGAGCTTGCACCTGCAAGGTCAGTATCGTCTTTTCAGCTTTTATTTATTTATTTTATTTTATTTTCCACATTAATACCAAATATGTATTTTAATTTCAGGTGTGATCATGAGAAGAGGAAGAGTGGTGAAGCTTGTTTAGCAGAAGTTATTGGGGAAAGAAATGAAGAGCATTTCTTTGTTGCTAGTCAAGATGCTGACTTGCGCAAGAAGTTTCAAGAGGTTTATATTGGTTTAAAATAATTATTAATTTTTTATTAACTTTTTGAATTTATATGTTTTTTATGGTTACAGATACCAGCAGTGCCTGTAATATTTGCTCTTAGAAATGCTTTATTTCTCGAGCCTCCATCTCATTCTCAACAGCAGTTTGCTAAAGCAGCTGAAGAAGAACGCTCACACGTGAATGACCTGGAAATTAAAATGCTAATTAATAATAAAAAAGGAATTTCAGAAACAGAGGATTCGGCTCAAGCAGATGAACTTTTGCCAAATAAATTTATTGAAGATTTGAAGAAAAATGTCGCTAAAAGGAAAGCAGATGTAAAGGATACCGTACAATTTAAGAGAAAAAAAGCTAAGGTTTTGGTCCTTCACCATACTAAATTTCGTATTTTAGTTTTTTTTTATTATTTATGTATTTTTCAGACGTTATTTGTGTGCTTTCTTTAGGGTCCAAATCCGCTCTCTTGTAAGAAGAAGAAAACCGAGAAACAAAAACCTGTTGCCAAAAAGGTTAGTTGCTTTGTTTATTTCTTTTTCTTGTTTAATTGTTTTAATCTTTGGTGCTCATTGTTTTCCTGTTTTTGTACATGCAGGAAGATGACGAGATTGATGAGACAGTAAGGTCCAGGAAGAAGAACAGGAAGAGGTCTCGTAAACAAAAAATTCCTATTGGTGCAACCGACTAATTAGACAATATATAATAGGTAATTACTTACTTTTGTGATTAACTTAATCCATTTAAACATTTCATAATTATTGAATGTTCTTTTGATTTCAATCGAATTGCCATTTTTATCTACCACAGGATGTTTGGGAAAAGGGATGTTGGAGTTTTGAAGAGATATTGAAAAAATGATTATTTTCTTTTTTGTTAATTATTCTCGATATAAACTGTTTAGTTTTTATAAATGTTGAACTCGTGTTTCTTTTGTTATCCAAGTTTACCATTTAAACCTTATACTACGTATTATTTATATGAGCTAGCTTGATTTCCAGTTGTAACCTATTTAGCAATTCTAAATTTGAACATTGAAGAATCATTAAAAGTTTGTTTTCCCTCACCAATTGTCATATTGTTGGTTCTTCCAATGGCCTTGTGTGGTCGGTATGTTGTATTTTGGTTATGATTCGTTGAAGAATATTGGGTATCTTTATCATTCATGGACATGGCAATGGGTAGGGTGTGTACATTATGGATAAAACTCGATCAGCGTGGAGTGATGAGGTTAGTAGGGATTACCCTATATATATACTTCGTATAGGTAATTCCCCAAAACCTAAATGATGATGGACTTTTATGCTCACGGCCCACGTCACAATTGGATCCACCACTAATGATGGCCCACGTCACAGTTTGGATCCGGCTGCTACTAATGAGAGATCACCGTCTGTCAGGCAGCGCCTGTTATTGGAAGCGTCATAATGGCTGCTTTATTGCCGTCATAATAGTAAGGCGTTGCACGATCGTCTAGGTAGCTCAAGCAATCATCGTTAATGGGCCAACGTTCCATATACTTGAGACTAGCCATATAAATACATGGCCTAACTCATTGTCGAGGGACATCAGACAGACACAGAAATACACAGAGTTCATATACTCTCACATACACTCGTACTCAACCTTGATCACCCTAGGTTCGCCAAGAACTTGTTGGGTTTGCACTATCACAGGAGATCCAAGGTTGACGTCGCCTATTCATTGTGTTTGACAATCGTTGCTCGAACATTGGCGCCATCCGTGGGACTCGTTTTTTAAACGGCGTTTCATTTTTTCCAAACTTTGTTTCTATGGAGGCAACACATCCATTGCAGAACACTTCTTCAACACCCGGGGCAATAACCACTACCGTGAGTACCATGGCACCGGAAGCAGTGATGACCTCGCCTATTCGTACCACAGTGCTGGAACCATACGTCGATTCTGAGTGGACACTGTCGGATGTAAGGTCGGATGTAAGGTTGACACGAGGTTATTCCTCTTTCACAAGTCCACTTTTTTCCACAATGCTGGCTGGAACAAGTTCGTTTACCCCACCACGAGGTTATTCCTCTTTCGCAAGTCCCCTTTTTTCCGCAGGAACAAGTTCGTTTACCTCACCACGGCCAGCGACACCCATCCCTCCATTTCAGCCTCTTTTGTCCCACGGGACAAGCTCTCAGGCGGGTGGCGCGGAACAGGTCGGACAGCCCGTTTCAAATTTTCCACAGACCGCTACTCAAGGGGTTCGGGAGGATCCAATTGTGGAGTTGCTTAGAAGGATAGCTCAGAGTCAGTTGGTGGCGGCATTGCGCCCAGCCCCGCAGCCAACGCTTGTCCAACCAGCAGATCCGTTGTCACAATTATTGGAGCAGTTAAGGCAACCACCCATTCACACCCTACCACCTCCTCCACCACAGGACGCACCTAATGACATGTTGCGAGTGTTGCAGGCACTAGTGGCAGCAGCCGCGCCACCCCGAGCAGCCACTATGCCTTTGTCGGTGGTTAGTTCGAAGTTCTGTGACTGGGTGGCCAGATTCCCACTCCCAGATAAGCAAAAAGTTCCGACCATCGTTGGTACTTACGACGGTACACGAGATCCCGATGACCATCTTGCTCTTTTTGAGCAAGCCATTATGACAGAGAAATGGTTAGACCCTGTCGCTTGTCACATGTTCCCTGGCACGTTGCAGGGTTTCGCTCGTGATTGGTTTGCCGACTTACCGGACAAGAGTATTCAAGACTTTGCAGATCTAAAGACTAAATTTGTGTCTCATTTTGTACAGCAAAAGAAGCAGCAGAGAACTCATATTGAAGCGCATTTTCTGCGACAAAGGGAAGGCGAAAGGTTACACGACTTCATTCAGCGTTACACGCAGGAGTGCCAGAAAATTGTCGCGTTACCCGAAAGTCAGCAAATTTCGGGTTTTACCCTCTCTTTGCTCCCAGGGCGACTGCAAGAGAAGCTGATTAAGCGAACTCCGGTGACTTTCAAGGAAGCCACTGACCGAGCATATGATTTCGTCAGATCCAAGGAAACTGTTACTCTCACAAGGGGAGTCCTCAACAGGAGAGACAAATGGGGGAGCTCGTCAAGTGCTAGACCTGACAATCGCTAGGACACCAGGCAGGATAGCAGGCGAGACAACCGCAGAGATTTCAAGCGAGATGACAGAAGTAGCAGGAGGCCTACTCTCTATGATCGGGGTACGGATCCCAATCTGAGTAAAAGTCCAAGCGAGATATTGAAGACAGAGCAGGTCGGGTCATCTTTCAAAGCACCTCCTCAGATGTTGCACAAGTCTGGAAAGAAAAATATGAACAAACGCTGTGATTTCCATGAAGATTATGGTCATGATACCAATGCATGTCGGGAGCTACAGGCTGAAATCAAGCGTGCGTTAGAGGAGGGGAAATTAGAACATCTCGTAATAGGGGCACGACAACAGGCAGCAAAAAATCCGGCAAAAAAGACTTATAGCTGGCAGAAGAAGGGAGACAAGGGTGATCATCATGGACCACCTGATGGCCAAGTGCTCATGGTTCAAGGCGAGACTTCGTCTAAGAGAAAAGTATCGGTCCTCCAAAGCTGGATGATGGTTCCTATTTCATTTCCCCCCGTAGCAGCTACTTCCAATAATCCTGTTGTCATTAAGATCCGATTGGCCAATTATGAGATTAACAAATCTTATGTTGATACAGGCTGTTCTACTGACATAGTGTTTGAGCATTGTTTCAGGAAGTTACCCCAAAAAGTTAAGGACACAAAACGACCGACGCAGGCGCCGTTGGTCGGTTTTTCTCTAGAAACACACTGGCCTGTGGGAGATATAACTTTACCGATGATGTTGGGCGAATACCCACAGTATAGGGTTGAAATGGTGGACTTTGCCATTGTCAACGCCCCTTCAGAATACAACGTTCTTCTTGGCAGACCATCGCTAGAGAAGTTCAAGGCTATACCTTCCACTATTCACGGCATGGTGAAATTTCCTACTCTATCGGGAGTTGCTACTGTCAGGGGGCGGATGTCATGGCCACAAGAATGCAAGCAGGCCGAAAAGGCAAAGCAAAGCACCGAGCAGGCTACGCAGGCGGAGGTCACGGAAGGTTCAGAAATCAAGGTAGTACTCAATGCCAATTTTCCTGATCAAGCTGTCATTATTGGCTCACAATTACCTTCGCAGATAAAAAACAAACTCATTAGTTTGTTAAAATCCAACCTCGATGTTTTCGCATGGCAGACATCTGATATGACAGGTGTCCCTAGGAGTTTTGTCGAGCACGCTCTAAATGCCAATCCAAACATTGTCCCAATCAAGCAGAAAAACGCGGGCTTGCGATTGATTGCAACAAGGCCGCATGTGAACAAGTCAACCAAATGGTGGAAAGTGGAATCGTCAGGGAGGTAAAATACCAGACCTGGATCGCTAACCCGGTCATGGTCAAGAAAGGTGATGGTTCATGGCGGTTATGTGTCGACTTCAAAGATATCAATAAAGCATGTCCGAAAGATAACTACCTACTGCCAGAGATTGACTGGAAGGTAGAATCCTTGGATGGCTTCCGGCTAAAATGTTTCTTGGATGCTTACAAAGGTTATCACCAGATCCACATGAAGCGTAGTGACGAGGATAAGACAGCTTTCCATACAGACCAGGGCATCTACTGTTTTCAAAAAATGCCATTTGGTCTAAAAAATGCAGGCGCAACTTACCAGCGCTTGATCGATCAGGTATCTACTGTTTCAAAACAAAAATGTCATTTGGTCTAAAAAATGCAGGTGCAACTTACCAGCGCTTGATTGATCAGGCGTTCAAGGATCAGATTGGACGCAATGTGGAAGCTTATGTCGATGACATTGTCATCAAAAGTAAAGCGGAGGATATCATGTTGGCAGATATACAAGAAACTTTTGAGGCACTCCGGAAGATCAACATGAAGCTTAACCCTTCCAAATGCAGCTTTGGCATGGAAGAAGGCAAGTTCCTAGGGCACATTATCACGCCACGGGGTATTAAAGCTAATCCCAAGAAAATACAGTCCGTCTTGGACATGGTCTCCCCATCCACTAAAAGCAAGTACAAAGCTTGAATGGCAAGCTAGTAGCACTCAACCGCTTCCTCTCAAAGGCAGCGGATCGGTCTCTACCATTTTTCCATACTTTGAAAGGCTGCATAAAGAAGCAAGATTTTTCATGGACACCTGAAGCTGAATCCGCATTTCAAGAGCTAAAGCAGTTTTTGGCCACCCTTCCTATGCTCATAGCCCCTATACCAGGAGAAACATTGGTGGTATACCTGGCTGCTTCTAGGGACTGTGTTAGCGCAGTTCTAATGGCGCAGCTTGGGCCTACCCAAATGTCAGTTTATTTTATTAGCCGGGTGTTGAAGGGTCCAGAAATAAATTATCCGTGCTTGGAAAAATTAGCCCTTGCTTTGGTACATGCAGCTAGGCGTTTGAGGCGTTACTTCCAGGCTCACCCTATTCATGTCTTAACAGACAAACCAATCAAGCACGTACTAGGAAAGCCTGAGGTGTCAGGACGTTTGGCTAAGTGGGCAGTGGAATTGGGGGAGCATGAGATCTCTTTTCATCCAAGAACTTCTATGAAAGGTCAGATCTTGGCCGATTTCCTTGCCGAGATAGACGGAGAAGAAAAGGAAAGGCAAGTGAAGGAGGAGGAAGATACCCCGTGGACACTTTTCACTGACGGTGCCTCTAACTTGGAGGGTTCTGGAGCTGGTTTAATTCTTACAGACCCCAATAAAAATGAGTATACTTATGCCCTTAAGTTCGAGTTTCCCACGACTAATAATGAAGCAGAATATGAAGCTTTGTTAGCAGGCTTGAAAATCGCCAGGAAAATGGGGGTGAAAAGTATATGTGTATTTGTAGATTCACAGCTTGTTTCCAACCAAGTTAGTGGAGCTTTCGTTGCGAACCAAACATCCATGCAACTTTACTTAGAAGAAGTTAAAAAGGTGATCTCAGAGTTCACGAAATTCACCATTGAGCAAGTGCCCAGAAATCGCAACAAGTTAGCTGACGCACTAAGTAAGTTGGTTCGTCCGCCTTTGCCCATCTTAAAAAAGAATTACTGGTGGAGATCTTGACAGAAAAGTCCATTGCGAGACCAAAGGAAGTTACCACTGTTACAGAGGAAGAATGTTGGATGACTCCGATCTTAAATTTCCTCAAACGTGATGTACTACCGGCTGATCCACAGCTAGCAAGAAAAATTCGTATGAAGTCACCAATGTACATGTTGGTGGACAACTGCCTGTTTCGCAAATCTTATCTAGGGCCGCACCTACGTTGTGTTGGCCCAACACAGGCTAAAAGTATCATTGAAGCTGTACATGGCGGCACATGCTCCCTCCACGCCGGTCCACGCTCTGTCACTGGTAAAATCATGAGATTGGGGTACTTTTGGCCAACGATGCATCAAGATGCAAGGGAGGAAATCGAAAAGTGCACAGCCTGTCAGCAACATGCTTCTGTCGCCAAAGTGCCAAAGCAAGATCTTATTCCTGTTACCACTGCATGGCCATTTTACAAGTGGGGGATCGACATTGTTGGGCCATTTCCACCAGGCGTTGGCAATGTCAAGTTTCTCATTGTTGTTGTCGACTACTTTACCAAGTGGATAGAGGCAAAACCCTTGGCAACTATCACTGGGAAGCGAGTTATCAATTTTGTATGGGAACACATAGTTTGCAGTTTTGGGGTACCGCATGTCATGGTGAGTGATAATGGCAAGCAGTTTGCAGAAGGATCGTTCAAGGCTTGGTGCTCTGACATGAAAATACAACAGACTTTCACGTCAGTAGCACATCCTCAAGCCAATGGCCAAGTCGAGGTTATGAACAAAGCCATCGTGAAAGCAATCAAAGCAAAACTGGGCCGCCGCAAAACTGCATGGGTAGATCTATTACCAGGTATCCTTTGGGCTCATCGAACCACCCCAAGTACAACTACATCTGAAACACCTTTCAGCTTGGTTTGTGGCACGGAAGCAGTCATTCCTCCAGAACTTACTCATCCGACACAAAGGGTTATGGACTTCCACCCTGAAGAGAATGAGGAAACGCTACGTGAGAACTTGAACATCATAGAAGAGCGTAGGGAGATCGCTCTCATCAAACAGGCGCCAGTCACATGCAAATGGCCAAATATTACAATCAGCGAGTCCGTCCTCTCTCTTTTCAGCCAGGCGATCTGGTATGGAGGAAGAATGAGGCCAGCAGGGTGGAAGATCAAGGCAAGCTAGGCCCTACATGGGAAGGCCCTTATCACGTACTTCATGCTAATGGCAATGAGTCTTACACCTTGTCAGACATGGACGGACAAGCTATGCCTAGGACATGGAATGTTATGAACTTAAAGAAGTGTTATGTTTAATAATTTGGTTTGATCATGTATCCCAACTTTTATTCAATAAAATCGCTACGATAGCACTTCTTATTATGTACAATGTTACACCACATGCATGCACAAATGACATAGTCAAGAACATCGTTCAATATAAATTATACCAAGTCACACAAACGACCTTTGCTTGGTCTATACACATGCATTCAATTTCATCTTTTGATCAGCTTGATAAAAGATAAGCACTTCCTATTCGGAAGTGACATCCTCGCGAGTAAAACATTTTTTCACCGGTTAACCAACAAATACATACATAATTTCTATAGCAAAGTACACGCATAGAAAGAAACCACGTAATTTCAGTCGTAATAAATTCCATAAAATTATTCAAAGGCTAGAAAGCAATAATCCAATCACAAAAAACAACCAAGTCACAAAGTCAAAACGTATCATATGCATGAATAAACAAACTAAGGCTGTGGCTTCGCCGACAATAAGGCAATAATAGCTGGAAGTGACAACTCCAAATCTTGCACCAGGGTAGTCATAATGGGAAAGGCCCTGGCTGCAAATTTCTCACTCGCACGCGTCATGTTACTGTGCGTGGCAGGGTCCAAAAAAGGCAAGCTCTCGGGAGCAATATTGGGGAGTGCGTCCTTCACTTTTTTGCTGGCCAGATGTCTCCCAAACATATGAGAAGCACGGTTAAAGTCGTTAAGAACATTAGCAACATCAGGATGTTTAAGCATCAAATCAAATAGCTGAGGCAATGCAGCAACTAAATCTTTCCTCATCTGTATGGTCCCCTCGCGTTCTTCACTCATCTTGACCATCACTTGCCTCATAGTCTCCAGCTCAACATCTTTTTCAATTACTTGTTTCTCTTTTTGAGCCAGCTGCTCATCACGGGTACACAGGGTTGCTGACATCTTCTGTTTTTCTCTTTCAGCCTTAGACAACATGACCCCCTGTTGGGATATTTTCTCCCTAAGTATGCGCACTTCCTCTTGACAACGACTAGTTGTAGTCTGCTCCAGCACTAGACCTTTCTTTAGAGAGGTAATCTCATCTTTGCTATTATCAACTTGCGCCTGCAACTCGGCGCACGACCTCTTTAAGTCCCCATGTTCATTGCTTACAAGCTGTCGGACCTAGTCCTTGAAGCAATTGAACATATTTATATCTGCCGCATCAATTACACCCTCGCTAGCTGACATAGGCAGGGTAGTACCGGGCAAAATGGGAGACTGTGTCGTGCCGAAATTTCGGCTCGATCCGAAGCTGGTAGATCCAAAAGGAGCGCTGATCGTTCCAAACATACTACAGGTTGCACCAATTGTGGCGTTTGCTCCAAATGATCCAGTATTGCCCCCGTGATTTACCAAAGTAGCATTTTGGGGAAGATTAGAGGGGAAAGTCACTTTTGGCACCTTCGGCAAAGGGATGTCATCATCGCTTACATCTAGGCTCACCGCCCTTTTTCCAAGTCCTAACATATCTCGGCCATCCAATATGGGATCTGGAATTGACGTCGCCCCCAGGTAATCGAAGTCCCCTGCATATTCACAATAAGATCGTTAAGTAACAGGTAATACGTAGGCAACCACTATAATTATAGTGTTACATGTTTCATCTTCGTTGTCACTCTCCGCAATGGTCCTGGACAATGACTTTTCTTTATCAGTGGCACCTGTGAAACATAAGGCATACGCTTACCTTTTATCATAGTAAATACATATGTGTAGAGGTTGGACAATTACCTGGTGTCGAGTTTGATGTCACCTCGTTGGTTGAGATCGTGTTTATCCCAGAATTAACGTGCGAAGTGGAACCAGTTTCTTGTTCACCAAGGTCAGCATGATGACTTTCAACCTTGTAACTCATAAAGGCAGGATCTCCCTCCATGAAATCCATCAAGCTCATGGCTGCAGGAAACGTACAATGAGTCAGTACTTGTAAAAGGATAATATAAAAACATGACAATATAACAACAAGCACCCACGTTTCCCGGTATCCGAGTCCATTATCACAGGCTTCATCCCTTCAGCCCAATAATCCGAAATACCAGCTAACACCAAGACACCTTCCTCATAAACTCGAAATACAATTGACTTTCGTGAAATCTGCTTGCATAGCCTTCCGCTTTGTGGCGTCAGGGTAGGAGCATCGTTTAGCGCTTTGTCAAACTCAGTTCTCCATTTAAACAAGTTACTAGCCCAAATATTTCTGAACGCAGCATCCACAAACACATACTTATATCTCCAATTCCTATGACTAGTAAAACACTCCCGAATAAATTTTTTCTTTCTATCTTTTAATTCTACAGAATACCAATCATGCGATTTCATCAGCTTATAACACGCCCTAAACAAGGGTACTGATGGTTTTATTCCCATTGCCACCAATAACATCTCAAAAGTTGTGATTTTTGATACAGCTACTGGGTGTAACCGTGCAAATCCCAACTTGAAGTAGTTCAACACACTCAAATAAAAAGCGGTGGCCGGATATCTAAAATTGGAGTGGGAAAGGTAATGGATATAGAGGGCTACTTTTCCTTTCGGAGGGGAATGAGCTCGTTGGTTTGGTGTTGGTACAATAGCATTATATTTCCTAAGGCATGGATACTCATCCATAAGTTTTGTTAGCATTTTGTCATTAACTGTGCTAGGGCTCTGAGCAACTGATGGAGTTTCCATTACAATCACATCTGACACTGGCTCTCCCATGTTAAAACAACTACAATATGCCTAATAAATAACAGCGGATGTAAGCTGTAACTAATTAACGCAAGGGAGAGGCAAAATATACGTACCTGTAAGTAGCGAGCTGCCCAGTTAAACTTGCAGCAAGACATACAATTACAGTTATGAAGAACAAAATAATCTGCCGGTCAGGGGCTTGTCGCCAGTCAAGGGCTAAATAAACCTTATCTCAATGACTAATTCTGGAAATAACCGAATTTGAGTGTTCAGCCTGCATAAAACTCAATGGCCTTAACATAGATAACAAAAAACTTGCGTGTACTAAATTGCAAGGGTAAAACAGCTAAACCGCCGGTCCACCAGGCATACACCCTAAATCGCCGGTCCCTACACTCTAAACCACCCCTTGTGTCGCCGGTGGAGTTATACGGACTGTCTAAGACCGCCGGTTTCACGACTGCTTGCGACCGCCTGCCCTGCGACCGCCGGTTCTACCGGATGCCTGCGACCGCCGGTTCTACCGCGATGCTGCGACCGCCGGTTCTACCGCGACCGGTCTTGCTCGATCACGAATTACCGGCCGCCGGTCTCTGCCCTGCGACCACCTGTCTCGCACCACCGGTCTTGCTCGATCACGAATTCTCGACCGCCGGTCTTGCTCGGTCACTATCGACTGGTCTTGCTCGGTCACGATCGGTTCGCACTGCCTGTCTACGCCTCTGTCGGTCGCGAACAACCTCGGTCTAGGGTTGGTCGCCGGTCAAGGGCAGCCGGTACACTCGAAACAACAACAAAAAAAAAAAAAAAAACGACAAGTCGGAAGAAGACTTACGTGATAGTTATGACTCGCAAACTGTTGTTTTGGCAAATCCTAACTCCGGGGCATGATGAGGTTAGTAGGGATTACCATATGTATATATAGGTAATTCCCCAAAACCTAAATGATGATGGACTTTTATGCTCACGGCCCACGTCACAATTGGATCCACCACTAATGATGGCCCACGTCACAGTTTGGATCCGGCTGCTACTAATGAGAGATCACCGTCTGTCAGGCAGCCTGTTATTGGAAGCGTCATAATGGCTGCTTTATTTCCGTCATAATAGTAAGGCGTTGCACGATCATCTAGGTAGCTCAAGCGATCATCGTTAATGGGCCAACGTTCCATATACTTGAGACTAGCCATATAAATACATGGCCTAACTCATTGTCGAGGGACATCAGACAGACACAGAAATACACAGAGTTCATATACTCTCACATACACTTGTACTCAACCTTGATCACCCTAGGTTCGCCAAGAACTTGTTGGGTTTGCACTATCACGGGAGATCCAAGGTTGACGTCGCCTATTCTTTGTGTTTGACAATCGTTGCACGAACATGGAGCATATTATAACAGGAATACCCTTTATAAAAATATAAAATCGACAGGAGCCTAGGTTAAGCAAAGCATATTTATTTATGCACTAGAGACTTAATATATTAAAGGCCTCGTCCTAATAAGTAAACGATTGGTAGAAAGAATCAAAAAACGAAAAGGAACTAAAACCAAACATTAATTAAATTAAAAATAAGGAAAAAGAAATTAAAACGCCGTTGCCGGGGATCAAACCCGGGTCACCCGCGTGACAGGCGGGAATACTTACCACTATACTACAACGACCATTTGTGACTTTCGGAATATGGAAAAGTATATAAAGATTCATTATCTTTAATACTTTATGTCCTCCGTAAGAACATTAGATATTTTATTTTAATAACAAAGGAGCACATGTTTTCTTCGTAAGGTATATGCGAAATATATTCATCTCTTAGTCATCTAATATTGGAAGAACCAACAGTATGATAGAGATCGTAGTAACCTAGTCGAGGTCGACCTCGACTTGACTTATTTACAGCCCTAGATTTAGACAATATTAGAGCTCTTGTTAATAAATTGGGACAATACTAAATTTTGTTATTAGGGAAGACAATGAAATGCGGATGAGATGAGAACACGATGAGCATGTTGATGATTGAAGTGAACATTCAGATAAGTGTATAAGCATATAATGAGAGCTAGAACAATGGTTTTGCAGTTAAGCATCCTAGCGACTCACTTTAGGTAGCATAAAGCGGACGTTATGTATTCATATCTTATCCCTGTGTGAATATGTTTGTTTAAACGCAAAATGCATTTTAAATTTTAATACATTTAATTTGCTGATTAAGTTATATACTATCTTGAAATATTTTAAGATGAAACATAGAGAAATGTTCAAGGTAGTCCAAGAATTTTGGCTAGTCTCAAGGGACAATTAATAGCCATTTGATCAAGAAAAAGTCAAATGTCAAGATCAAGATTCAAACCATACAAGCACATGTGCTTCAATACATCAATACCCCACCCACCTCCGGCGGCCGGAGGTGGCCGCCGGCGGTGGTGACCGGTGGTGGTGTTCGTGACTGGAAGCACATGTGTTTGAAACACACATGTTTTGAAAATAAAGGAGTGTATATGTACACCCAAGCACATGTGTTTCATTACTTGAAACACATGTGCTTTGTGATTCAAACACAAATGACTTGCTTGTAAGTTACATGTGTTCAGGAACAAAAACACATGTGCTTTGCTTTATGAAGCACATTTGCTTCATAATGATATGTTCGTCACTTGTTTTGATTTTTTTTCTTGTTAGTGAAGCACATGTGTTTCATAACGTCAAGCACATGTGCTTCGTAATTCAAACACAAATGACTTGCTTGTAAGTTACATGTGTTCAGGAACAAAAAACATGTGCTTGGCTTTATGAGCACATGTGCTTCATAATAATATGTTCATCACTTGTTTTGATTTTTTTTTCTTGTTAGTGAAGGACATGTGTTTCATAACGTCAAGCACATGTGTTTCATAACGTCAAGCACACGTGTTTCATAACGTCAAGCACATGTGCTTCATAATGATATGTTCATCACTTGTTTTGATTTTTTTTCTTGTTAGTGAATCACATGTGTTTCATAACGTCAAGCATATGTGTTTCGTATGCTCCCCTGTGTGTTTAGGAACTCATGTTGTAGTGACTTGAAACACATGTGTTTCGTGACCTGAAGCACATGTGCTTCGAAATAATATGCTGTGTTTTAGTGAAGCACATGTGTTTCAATACATCAATACCACCACCACCCCATTACCACCAGCACCTTCACTATCAGCCACCACCACCGCCACCGGCTGCCGTCGCCGGCCACCGGCGGTGATCGGCGGTGCTCGGCGGCGGCCGCCGGCGATGGCTGTAGGTGGCTGCTAGGTGGGGGATTTGATCTTGACCATCTTGATACAATGACTAGGATTTGTTCCTTGAGACTATGCAAAACCCTTGGACTTCCTAGAATACACCTCATGAAACATAATACCCTCAGGTACTGTTTTTTTTCAGAGCAAAAAGATCTGCTGTCTGCGGACCACATCTGTCAGCTGCTGCAGCTTCTGAGATGGACCAAAGGTCTGTAGTATGCAAGAAAACTATTGTTTGTTTTTTAACATCTGCAGACTGCTTAAATAAACTGAAATTTAAAATATACTTCATCTTGCAACATTGAAATAATCCATACGTTGCAATAAAATTTGTTTACTTCTATCTTGATAATAATATATATTAATATAATAGTGATAGTATTAATTAATATATTAATATTATATTTATATATGATAGTAATATATATATATATATATATAATTTAAATATAATAATATATATTTTAGATATATTTAAATATAATGATATTTATAATTTAAATTTAATAATATATATTATTATCTAATAATATTAATTAATATAATAATATTATATATTAATATAATAATAATATTAATTAATATATAATAATAATAATATTAATTAATAAAATAATAATATTAATATTAATTAATATAATAATATTATATATTAACATAATAATAAAATATATTAATATAATAATATGTTTTAATATAATCATAATATTAATTAATATTATATTATATATTAACATAATAATAATACATATTACTATATTAATATATATTAATATAATAATAATATTAGCTAATATATAATAATAATATTAATTAATATATAATAATATTAATTAATATAATAATAATATTAATTAAGTTTGGAGATGTTTTTTTTTTAAGTTTGGAAGACCTAAGAAGCTAATGTCCAAGTCTTCCTGGGAAGACCTTAGGCAGACAATATAAGGTCTGCGGGCTTCCGAAAAACAAACATTTGCTCAAGCCTTTTTCTGTGCTTGGTCTGCGCCGCGAAGACAAAAGATCTCAGGAAAACCTTTTGTAAAAAAACAAACAGCACCTTAAACTGACTTGTTCATTACAGATTTACAGGGCATCTACGTTTGATTAAAAAGTGCATATTTCATGAAACACCTCTAATTTAGTAATTAAACATTCAGATTTCAAACACAAATGAAGTTATTAGCAGCAAACACGATACTCCTAACAACACACACACATGAGGATCCTTGTAGATTTAGTTGACATACAACTCAGCATTTGCTAATTTGTTACGAGATTTTAAAAGTTCTTATTACTAATTTTGAATTCATATATTAGCTCAGTTGACGTTCATGTTGTTACTTGTTTGATGTATATTTTTACACAAAAGCAAATACTTTCAAAATTAGGTGATGGTTGAATTTTTAGATTTTGGTAATTAGGAAAGTTTTTTAATGCTTTATATACGTTATTATTGATATAGATACGATCAAGAATTGACGATTAAGCATTCATATAAACTAGTATAAAACCCGCGCGATGCGGCGGGCTGCAAACTAAAAATTACTGGCGATTAAAAGTTCATTCGTAACATATTTTTAGAACGAATACAATACATAAGCATGAAAACTGTGTATAAAATAGAGGTAACCCGATAAACCTAATTAAGTAAAAAATACATGGAAGACATGTCTATTTATGCGTGTTACTCATCATGTAAAACCTCTCGATACACCACGTTTGCTGTGTAAACTCCGTCGAGATTAATTTTTTTTTGCTGGAGTTACCAATACTTTTGTATTGTCACGTGAAATTCCTCTTGAAAGGGCAACGTAAAATTGCCAATGCGAGAACACCGATTCCGGCAGATAAACGCCCACGTTTGGAATTGTCTGTCCTTGGGCTTTGTTGATCGTCATGGCAAAGCTTAGCCTAACCGGAAACTGTTTTCTTTTCAACTTGAAAGGAAACATGTCGGCTTCAGACGGAGATAGAAGTATTCTTGGCAAGAAAACCCTTTTTCTAGCATGCTGGCCAACGGTTATCTCCGCATCAATTAGGTTTAGCTCAAACTTCTGCATATAAGTCTATGCCGTTACATAATCCCTGAGAGGGATCGATATTCCGTAAAAGTATTATCGGGCACCCAATTTTGAGCCGGAGAACATGCGGGGGAATACCACTGACATTAAGCGAGTTCAAAAATTCCATAGGATAGAATCCGTTTATGTCATCCTCCGCTTCATCGAAACTGTAATATATTTGTTCGGCCCCACAAAATGTACCGATCAACTTCTCGTTGAGCTCATCGACATGGTCGTTTTTGGTTAATAATATAGCCCGAGAAATAATATAATCTGGTGAATTTCCGTTGACCTGAAGAGAAGGAAATATCGCATTGATCAGGTCTTCCTTGGACCGGGCCATGTCCTTGTACGGAATTGTCATGCCATCTGGAATTCGAATATACTTTTCATCGACGACTTCTTCATCCCCATCTCCGACTCATAACAGATAATCGGAAAACCATGGATCGGTCCGCGCTCGCATATTAAGAGTCAACCTTATCTTCTTAATCACTAACCATAACCGTGACATTCTTAAACTACTTGTAAAAATTAAATACTAAAGTTTTTGAAGTCTGGAAATCATTCAATAGCCTTTTTCATAGATGCATCATTAATTAGTAAAAAAATTTTGAAGTCTGGAAATCATTCAATACTAAAGTTTTTCATAGATGCATCATTAATTAGTAAAAATTGCCACGAGCTTCATTTATAATTTTATACATACTTCAATAGCCTTTTTATCGTGCACGGTCCAATGACCAAACAAAGAAAATGGTTAATGCTGAATCGAACCAACCCGAACGGAGCTATATTAGTCCAATTCGGCAGTTCCAATCAATTCTTAGTCCAGTTTGGATAGGCCTATTTTTGTATATTATCTCAACAACATACATAAAATGAAAATAAATAAATAATAAATCCTACTACATCAACATCAAAGTATTAATGTGCAAACAACAACAATAAATGACAATTCATATCAAATCGATATATTCAACACATAACACTGCAAAGAATGGAATAACACACACACGTAATCTCAATGAAGGTGAAAGAAGTTACATATTTTATATTTATATTAAAGATTTGACACAAACCAAAATCCAATGAATCAAACATCATGTTGAAACAACATTAGAGTCAAAAATAAGAAATATAAAACTAATTTTTTGCATAATAAAGAAATATGCAAATCCAGGTATTCATCATCTTCATAATTCATCAATCATCATTATAACATCTTTTAAAAACCCGTACCTTCTGGTGGTTGAACAAGTTTCCTTTTAAGCAAATTCTTTTTAATAAAAAGGTTTAGGAAATCACTTTGACTGAATTCGACCCATTTGACCCGTTTCCTTTTAAGAAACTTTTAGAATAAAATGGTGTAGGAAATACAATTTGGCTGAATTTCGACCCATTTGACATGTTTCCATCTTTATAATGTTTTGGCTGTTTGATTCGTTCAACACATCTAAATGCATTATATAATAGAGATAGCTCCATTAACGGATAGAGAAGTAATCATTCAGGTTTGCTAATATCCGTGTTTTTTAAAATCGTCAGCTATTTCCCTGTGTAGTAGTTTCAAACTGTCAAAATTAAAATTGCTGCAGCATTGATGGTTTAACGCCCCGAAAATTTTAATAACTAAATATTTCTTTCCTATTAATTTAAATTATATGATAAGCGTTTTATTTTATCAAAAATTATTATGTGTCGTATGTGTATCGTTTTGTATTCTATTCATTAAATGAACTGGGAGTAATTAATTTACGTTAGTCATCTAATGTCTCGCGTTGAGTTGATGGCGAGGCCGGCCAAGGGCCAAGGCCGAGTCGGTCACCTCTTTTATTATTTCCAGCTTGTGTTAAGTGAGTTTGAGGCCCGAGTTAGTTTTTTTTAAGTTCAGTCCGGGATAGTGAGCCGAGCCACCTCTTTTCTTGTTTTCCTTTTTTTTTTTTTTCTTTCTGGTTTGGTGTTGTTTGTGCGTGGCCCATAAGTCTTGTAGAGCTGAATTGTGAGGATTCTAGGCCCGAGGTGGTCTTTTCCTTTGCTCCCATATTCGGTCCAAGAGGTGGGAGTATAGAGCCCGAGTTTCCTTGAGTCCATTTTTCTAGTCAAGCCTTAAACCCACCTAGCATTATACGTATTCATAAAAACGTTTTCCTAATCCCCTAAATCCCTAAACTGCCGACAATCCACCCTCTCCCAATTCGTGACCTTCGATAAGAGCATCTCCATCTCGATGATTTTCAGCCGTTAAGTAGAAAAGCATCTGCAATTCGATTCCTCTTCTTCCTGGTTCCGGTCAGTCATCATTATGGAGCAGATTGAGTCGAAGGAAGTAGAACCCGTAATCGCCAAGCCGATTTCAGATTCTTGATCGATTCCAGTCGCAATCCTAGGTAGCAATTTCTTAGCTGTTTTCTTTGTCTTTCTCGATCATATTTCTTAACCGAGGGGATTATTGTGTTTCTTCTGTTTTGACTCTCGGTGGTAGGCTGCAGTAGCAAGTACTCGAGGTGTACCACATCGAACCATGATTTAATTGTGGAAACAACCAGTGGTAATACTTCTAACCCTTTTAATCCTCGGTGTTTGATATCATTTCCGTAAGGGTTCTAATCCTTGAATTCTTGAATGGTTGTTTGAAGAAATGGAGCAGGGAAGGTTGTAAGTGTCGAGTAGTATTGTCGAACCAAGAGTGGGCAGCGGATAATTATTGATCGAACCGGACTAGTATTTGGTAGTTCTCTTAATCTTGTTATTATGTTGTTCTTGATCAATTTTGTTCCTGATTTTGTTTCTGAGTTTTAATAACCGTGACAAGCATGTTTATGTAGGATTGGTGGTTGAGTCGGGGCTGCGGGTTGTATTAGTTTAAGCCGAACCCCTCGGGTTTTGGTTATTGTTTATGGTCGGGATAAAGTCCCGTATTAAATCGATTAAGTGTAGATTGTCTTGTAGCATATTATTCGTTATAGTTTTTAAATCGGGTTCTAATTATCAAACTAAAATTTTGACAGAATCTGTCCTCTGAATTCGGGGCTGTTTATACCACACTTAAAATATGTTTTTGGATTTTTGGCCCGTGCTGGTCACTTGTTTTCTGAGTTAGCTTTTCAACGCCGCAACCCTCCCGTCAATCCGAATTACGGTTTAAAAGTTATAGCTAATTTAGTATGCTGCTGTTAGGAAAATGACCTGTGCGACATGCCTGTCTTGCAACACTGTTTTGAGACACTTAGAATCTGTTTTGGCCAGTGACCGTCTCACAGAGATATGTAGTTCTGGTTGTCTACTTATCATGGTAAAAATATGGGAAAAATCTACTGTACAGTTTAAGAGTTATGGCAGTTCCCGTGAGACCGACGGGTGCTGCCAGTTTTTCTGAAATAATGATAAGTGGTTAGATGTTAATTCGAGATTTCGATTTATGCTTTAGGTCCGTCTAGGAGATAATTTGCTGAATCTTTGATTCCCGTGAACCAGTTGGAGCTTACGTTTCTCGAGGTGAGTATTCTCACCGTGTATTCAGTTATAACGATACGTGCATGACTCATATGGTTTTCTGTGTGTTGATCTGTTATCTGAGTGACTGTTTTTGCATACTACTGATCTGAGACGGATGTGCCGAGTATCTGAGCCGGTACCAAGTCATTTTGTGCTACTAAGTGATAGGGCTATCTGTGTGGTTTATGTTAGGAGTTGAAAACATAAAAATAATTAATAAATCTCAGTGGAAATTCTGTGTGGGCCCTTGTGGCAAATTCTGTGTGGGCCCTGGTGGCAAATTCTGTGTGGGCCCTTGTGGCAAATTCTGTGTGGGCCCTTGTGGCAAATTCTGTGTGGGCCCTTGTGGCAAATTCTGTGTGGGCCCTTGTGGCAAATTCTGTGTGGGCCCTTGTGGCATTTTAGTGTAAGGAGAGGCGAGGTTGATCTCTCGACTCGAATTACACAAGCGCTATATAAATTTAAAAGATACAAAAACTGAGAAATTAACTTAGTGGAAAATGATTAGGAGTTCACCTGTGTGCCCTCATGTATTGTATGTTATAGTTTTTTGCATTTTGAGTTTATTAACTCAGCTTCCCCGCTGACCCAAAAACTCCCTCCCATTTTTCAGGTACTAGCAAAGGAAAGGAGAAGGTAGACGGTTGACTGCTGTATTACTTCTTAGTGCTGATGTGAAACGTTTTTATTATTTCAAAAACTCTGAATTTTATTTAAGACATTTTCGCATTAAATACATTTTATATTAAATAATTATTTTGGGGGTTTATTTATGGGACCTTTTTTTATTATAATTTTGAATTTAAAATTTTAAAAATCTTGTAAATTTTAGGGTGTTACAGATGGAATTCAAACGAGACATATCTGAAGATATAATAAAACTATTTTATTTTAGTGGACGGACGGAAGTTTTATAATGTAAATGAAAAAGATATTGTAAATTTCACCGTAATGTACAACAGTATTTATAGGAAACGCATATACCTTCTTGGTCGATAAATGCATTTTCTACCGAAAGCACGTTTGAATTAGTATCACACTAAGCATTAGTGGGGTGCAGGGGAGGAATTTTGTTCTAAATATTGCCTCGTTCCAGAATAAAAATATTAAACAAATCAAGATACTTACCAAAACCCAGAAAAAAGATATAGTCTTTATTATATTAATTAAAAAAATCCATGTAAAAAGTCCTACAACAGTAATACATAAAGAAATCCATGTATTTAACAATATGTTTAGAAACATCAATCACCATAATACATCTAAACCCATAAACTAAAAACCCATAATTCTTAATCAGATATTAAAAAACCCTAATACTTAATCAGATATACCTGTAATTTATGTTCAGAACTTCACTTTGAACACTTGATTCCTCAGTATAAATCTTTAGTGGCATGCTAATATAACAAAATAGGAAATTGATTGCTCATAATGCTGTTTATCCTTAAAAACTCGGATTAAAGAACCACAAACCCTAAAATTCGTTAAAATTCACAATTAAAAGTCACAATCAATAGGGTTGTACCTGAATTTCCTCTGTGAAGAACAATTTTTTTGATTTTTGGAATCGGAGCCTGCAACCCTTTGAGGGGGTTTGTACGTTACACACCTTTGAAGAAGAAATGCATAACCAAAGAAAAAGTTAGTGCTTTCCATTTATGTGCTATAACGTTAGCCGTGGTTTGTGGCGAATTCAAAGCTGATTTTGGTTTGAGCAGCTTCATAGCCGGCGTGAATGAGACAGTCGTCAAATAAATGAGGTCGGGTGATAATGGGCTGGGTAGCTGCAGTAATTTAATTTATTGGGCCGGTGAAGTAAGGTAATTCAAGTAGTGGTTTTGTAATTAAAGACGGAATAAATCCAAATGAAGACCATAGCGGAGTTGGAATGGATGTTGGATTTAGTTCGTGATGTCCCTTTGTAATTTAGCATGATCATTCTTAATATTAAAAACACTTTAAATAATTAATATTAAGGTTTATTGTTTCTAAAAATAAGAGTAGAAAAAAAGTCTTATTTGTTACGGCTTTTAATTAGTTGTGTCCGGCCCTTTAAAACATAGCATCTTAGTGTTTTGCTTTTGTTACAAAAATGTGATGTGGTTTAGTGGTAAGGTGAATAAAAAGGATTCTAGAGACCCAAGTTCCAAACTTGCACAATCCCTTTTTTTTCATTAAAGATGTGGGTTTAAGACCTGCCAGAAATGGCAGGCCTGTTTTAAGACCTGCTAAAATTAGAAAGTCATTCACTCATTATAGATAGTAGAGATGATTTAAAAATTAATCTATGAAATAAAAAACGCATATCATACTTCATTAAAACGTATGAACCGCCTTCTAGTGATAATGTTGGTTTAAATGTGAATCATACCTACGCGATCATGTGAATCACGCATAAATAGTAATTTTTGATTGTTAATGCCGGTTTAAATGTAAGAAGCAAAAAAACGTATGAATTAACTGATGGTTTCAATTACATAAATGATTTTCAATGTTAAAAAACGGTAAGTCAAAGTGCACGTGATGTCAATGTTAAAATAATGCATGTTTTGTTTTACATATTGAGTCCAAAACATATTGGTTATAAATGATTTAAAAGTTAAGCTAGTACAATAAAACACATATCATACTTCAATAAAACATATGAAGTATATGAATTTGCACGATTTCGTTTAATTGGCATTTAAGTGCTTTTCTAGTTTGATCAGTTTATTTATTCATGTAGACTGTGTGAATTCGTGTTTTCTTCAATAATTAAATATTATATTGAGTAAATTATGCAGATATTGTTACCACTAATTTTAATATTCAAAGACCCGATTTCCATATACATATACGTTTAATAAGGGTGGACTCAATATGTAAAGACGCTTTGTCAATATAAAATACAATCAAAATCCTAATAAATTTATCGAAAACGAATGTTACTATGAATATTGGTACATAACTTATTTTGGTACATAAATCAATAAGTCAATATACAAATAAAAAAACGTGTTTAGTAGGGTAGAAAGAAATAAGTCAATATTTTTTTAGTGTAAATTAGCAGTATATACTAAAATTCCGTCCAAACATCGATTTTAAATGCATGTGGTTGATGTTGACGAAGTACCAATTTTGGAGGGTGATTCAATATAGGTGTTAATTTGTATACCATTTTTTTTAAAGATGTAACTACCATTTATTATAGTTTATAATTTAGGTAGAAATGGAGTACTATGTTAACGTCATTCACATTCTTTTTACTCACTTGCCAATTATTATGACACATTAATATAATTCACACATCAAAATATATAATTTGTGTAAGTTGCACTCAAACAATTCGTATAATAAAAATAATTATTGGGAAAGTGAGTAATTTATATAAATAAGACGAAGCATGAAAAAATATTGACCACCAACTAATTATTGTGTAGCAGAAACGTTAAGCATTTAACCACCAACTAATTATTGTTGTTCCAACCGGGTGGGGTCTGTTTAAACGTTGTTTTGTGGGTAAGTCGAGAGACGCTTATTTCCATATAGGGTAGTTCTTAAACTACTGAAAACGTAACTTTTTGGTTGCTTTGCCAGCGGGATTTCGGGTTCTTCATCACATAAAACAACTGAATCATCATATTGTACTATCGGATGGATGCGTTGAAGTGCATATGCTTCTGGCATCACCGGGTTGAACTCAATTTTTGAAACGTCAGTAGAAACAAGATATTTGACTGAAAAATAACCAAATAACAAAGATATATCAATATGCTTTTAAACTAAAAGTATGTAAGTACTTTAATTATTTAATTGTTAAAAAACGAATGGTTTTTTATGGTTATAATATTTAAAAAGGTTTCAATAATTACCATCGTTTTATTGGTTGTTTCTAAAACTAAGAGTAGCAAAATTCGTATTTGTAACGGCCTATAATTGGTATTGTTTATTGAAAACGATGGTATAATTATCACTCAAATAATAGTATTAAAAACGTTTTAGAGGTATTGCCACTTTTAAAAACGGTCTATATATATTTAATATTAAGGTGATGATTGTTTCTAAAAATAATAGTAGAAAAAGTCTTATTTGTAACAGATTTTAATTAGTTGTGTCCGGACATTTAAAGTTATACGAATATCGAATTAACTGGAAATAACCTGTTGGTGTTCTAATCAGTTTCACGCGAGCTGCGTACACGATAATGTTTTCAGTAACAAAGTGTATGCACCAGGGACTTCCGGTGTAATAAATGTAGTTCAGGGACTAAGGCTGTAATAAGTAGTATACCACAGGGACATTCCATGTAATTTACTCGGGTTTAAATATGAGGAAGGGGTGGACAATTACCATACTACCCATCATGTGATGTGCACATGGGGGATTTAACGGCTTTAATTAACGTCTGTTTACTTCAGGGACTACGGGTGCAACAAAGTGGCAACACCAGGGACTCCCAGTGTACTTAATGAAGTTTAGGGACTGTGGCTGCAATAAGTGGTAAACCACAGAGACCTTAGATGTAATTCGCTCTAATTAATATGATTTTTGGTTTAGATGGAAAGTTGATGTACATTGATTGCACTTAATTAATGTATGCCCTTGGGTATACGTTAGAAAATCTCTTTTAAATTAAGGTCGAGATCTTAAAAATATGATTTACTTCTTCGTATGTTTTTTTTCTGAATGGTAAGTTATCAAGTCAGTTGTTCGGGTCATGCAGTGAACATATTGAATAGTCAGATTGTGAGTCTTTATGTTGAGAACCTCCAGGTCAAATTTCACAAAGACCCGACAGTTAATGAACGAGATCCATTATTTCTTCAACCGCTGCCCAGAATATGATGAATATTTTGCATTATTCTTTATTATGAAAAGATTTGATCTTCAACAAACCCCCAAGGTTATCCTTAGTGGCCAATTGATCTAGACCCATTAGTTATGTAGACATTTTTTTAACCTTAAAAGTGATTTACTTCTTCGTACATTATATAAGACATTTTTTTTTACCCTTAAGGCTATTCGGAATGGGCACCACACTAATTTTTTCTGCCACCTCAGCAACTACACCCAACCCCACCATTTATTCAGGAAATACCCACCACACCAACCCACACTATTTCCATTCCATTTAATTTTAAATATTAAAAAAGAAAGAAAATAAGCATCAACCGATCATCACATCCCCCCCGGTTAAAGCTCGTGAGTGTGGCCACACCACACCACATTTTTACCACCACATGTGTAGGGGGTGGTATTTCCCTCTCCACCACGCCATTAACCTCTGCCATGTCACCACCATACCACGGAAATGCTTACCCGTTCCGAATAGCTTAAAAGGATATGAATAGAAATATTATAATAAATGATTCAAATACAGTGTTCACATTTATTGAATCTATGGAGAATGCCTCTTAATTAGGGTTCAAAAGTTCAAGAAACGTGTGCTTAACATTTTAATAGAGGAGGGTTGCGCAATTAAATTTAAAGAGGGACTCAATAAGAAAATTTTCAAAGGTGGATAGTTTTTTTTTTTTTTTGAACTGCCAGTTAGTAAATTAGTGGTTCGAGCTTAGACAGTGATATCTACAAGAGGTCGTATGTCTTCCATCGAACCCTCCACCTAAGAGGAATAAACCCCACCACCTAAGTCCACGACGGGACTTGAACCCCCAACCTCAAGGTTGCGAGGCAAACATCATACCGCTAGGCCAAATGCCTTTTGGTCAAAGGTGGATAGTTAGTGTGATTGTTTTTTTCAATATCAAATCACAAGTTAAATCAAAATAATTTTAATTTGAAGAAATATAATCATAAATAAAACCAATCGAAATTTAAATTTGTATTTTTAATTACCCTAATATACATTTATGGTAGTATAAAATATTAGTATATTACTGTTCACTCAAATATTATTTGATTAATTGATTTTTAATTTTTTATACCCGTACAATATAAGTAGATTCACTGTAAGTACAATATTTTTTATACTCGTATTAGTAATAGTCAATATTTTCTATAAAAGCCTAATACAAATTTTGTATACAGTGATGCATGGTCTTAAATATTCACACATTTCAATTGACCCACCTAAAAAGGTTAAGATCCACGCACGCACGTACGTACTCTCGATCTATAAATAGCCTTCAACTATGCTTCATGGTTTGAGCAAGCCAACAAGAATATCATAGAACGTACAACATGTCTATTGCACAATATCAGAAAGTTATTCGGCCGGTTGCAAACTTTCCTCCAAGTGTCTGGGGAGACCAGTTCCTCATCTATGACGAGGTACGTAGCTAGCTAACATATATTATTACTAATTATTAGCAATATTATTAATTGATTGATTATATTAATTTTTATTATGTTCAAGTGCTAATTATATTCATGAGTTAATTACATAGAAAGAAGATGAAGGTGAGGTTGAAAAAATAGTGAAAGATTTGGTAAAACAAGTGAGGGAAGAATTAGTGGCTATTTTGGAGGTCGAAAGTGAGCATGAAAATGTGTTAAAATTGATTGATGCAATACAACGCCTTGGCATAGCCTACTATTTTGAAGACGAGATCGAGAAAGCGTTGCAGCATATTTATGATGCATATGGCGATGACTGGAACTGGAAGAATGGTAGTCCTTCCCTTTGGTTTCGGCTTTTAAGACAGAACGGATTCTACGTTTCATCTGGTCAGTACAAAAAATTTAATCACCTGTACGTATATATTAATACTAATTAATTATGAATTGAATCTAAGCATGAATTAAACAGATATTTTCAAAAACTACATGAAGGACGGAAATGGAGGTTTTAGACAATGTTTAACAAATGATGTTGAGGCCTTGATTGAGTTGTATGAGACAAGTCATATGAGGGTGAAAGGGGAAGTCGTACTCGAATATGCTCTTGTTTTTACAAGAAGACGCCTTGATGAAATAGCATCTCGAAGCAACGACTCAAGTCTTTGTGGTCGTATTCACGAGGCACTAAAGCACCCGATACGTAAAACATTGCCAAGATTAGACGCAATACGATATATTCCTATCTACCGCCAACAACCATCTCATAATCACTCTTTACTTAAGCTTGCCAAATTGGCCTTCAACTTGCTTCAATCACTTCACAAGAAGGAGCTTAGCCAACTCTCTAAGTACCTACACACACATTCATTTAAAAATATATACATTTTTTAAATATTCTTCACTAATAACTCCACTAATTAATTTATTGTCAATCATTTGGGTAGGTGGTGGAAAGGCTTCGATCTCCCAAAAAATCTGCCTTATGTAAGGGACAGATTAGTTGAATGTTATTTTTGGGCACTCGGTGTATATTTTGAGCCACATTATTCTTGTGCAAGAATGTTCTTAGCAAAGACATTTGCATTTGCAACGATTTTTGATGACACTTATGATGCTTATGGTACCTATGACGAACTTGAAATCTTGACCGAAGCAATTCAAAGGTAAATCAAACACGGGTCCGGATCCGGTGAGGACTCAAAAACGGTGAGGACTGCGAGGACTCTGAAACAAACTCTGAAAATGATCCAAAACAAATTTTTTTCAAATTTTTTTTAAGCATAAAAATCGCAGCCTATAAGATCCAAAAAAAAAATAATTTAAAAAATGATCCAAAAAAAATATGGATCATAATTTTGATCCACAAAAAAATATGGATCATTATTATGATCCACAAAAAAAAAGTGGATCATAAATTTTTTTTTTCAAATTTTTTTTTGGTCAAATGTAGTAATAATCATGGGGAGTTATATATATTTTTTTCGAAATATTTTGAAATTTTTTTGAGGCATCCTCACGAGTACTCACCGTGTTTTGAGTCTCACCGGATCCCACTTCATCAAACACAATATATATTTACGTACATTTCCAAAATCGATCAAGAAATTAACTAATCACGAAATTAATAATAGGTGTCTCTTACGTGCCTAGATATGCTTCCACCATACATGAAACTTATATACCAAAGATTTATGGATAATTACAAAGAAATGGAAGAAATCATGGCAAAGGAGGGAAAAGCAAACCGTCTTAACTATTTCAAAGAAATTGTACGTACGTAGATCTTGACTAATATCTCTACTATATATAATAGAGGAATGCCTTTCTAAAATTAGTAGGTCTTAATTTTCACTTTCCAGTTTTGGCAAGTCTTAAATCCGAAATTTCAAAACAAAATGGTTCTGCCAAGATTCGAAATGGAGACCTGTATATGCAAATGTAAGGGGGAAACCAACTCGTCTACTGTGATTATTGGTTGTGTTTTTAGTCGTTATAAAGTATATACAAGACTTAAATATGCGTTTAAGCATAATTTAACAGCCCAAAACGTTTTGCTGATTGTTGGCCAACCTTTAAAGAAAGTCTTAAATAGAATTTAACCGGCCCAAATAAATGACCGAAATCCCTACTCTCTTAAAGCATAAAAAAGGGACCCGTTTTTTCCTTCATTTTCCCAGAGACAACAGACATTCTTGAATGAAAATCACCCAAAATCAAGGGGTTCATAACTGACATCAAAGAGTTAAAGGCCATATAAGAGCGTACAGTGTGCGGTGAGAAGGTGGAGAGAAACAAATATGGATTTGGCAATGGAAACTGCCATTTGCGGTCGAATCGCTCCTCCTCACAATCGTGGTCTTCTTCATTCCAATCCAGGTATTAACATATCTATTTATTGCAATTGATTATTTGATTCCTGATATAGGCTGAACCGTGGCTTCAATCGACGTCCTACGTGATTTAGCGCACTTGTTAGGCTTCTAATTGAAGATACTTAGTCAAAACAAACACACATGACTGAGCGCACTTCTTCGGTTTTCACAATGGACACGCAAAGTGTTCAGTCTACATTTGTTTTTTAAAATAATTTTTGGTGTTTCTATTGATTTGGTGTACTTTTTGAATGCTCAAGGTGAAACAAAAGCTAAAGTCTTCTATTTATTAATTAAAAATTAGGACCTGTTTTATCTTTTTTAATGCTCAATTGTGGCATTTCAACCGAGTAATTCAACTTAGGCTATGTGATTTAGAGCTCTGATTTGCTTTTACGAAGTGTGATCAAAAGGGGAAAAAAGGATTAAATATTTCTTGCTGGACTGAACATTCTATTTTAATTCGTAAAACAGAGCTTGATCTCTATGATGTTTGACCCCATGTGTTGGATCTGTCTTTATTAGTCTACTGATGTAATTAGGCTGTCATTAATCTGAGAATTATTATGGTTTACAACTTTGTATTTATAGATCAAGATCCATGTTTTTATACTTAAAACAAAGTAATTATTCAGTCTTAATAATTGATAGTCAGCACAACTTTTTCTTATAGATTAGAGTGAATACACTTGGTTGCTATTAATCTGACGAATAATTTTTATTTAGTGATATGAACGTGTTTCATTTGCTGGCAAGAAATACTTGCAAGTGGAAGTTTGGATCATAAAGTTAGATTATGGAATGCAAATACATCAGAATGCGGGTCTCGAGAGTTTTGTAATTACTAAGCACATTTTTCCTGTTTTATTCCAAAAATATGTTATTTTTGTTTTCAAAAATTATGGATGAAAAAACATATTCTTGTATTTGCATGTTTTTTCATTGTAGCTCGTCCTATTGCTTATATCGCCTTCCATGCTGAAGGCGGATTTCTTGCAGTTGCTGCAGGCCATAAGGTGTTTATACCAAATTTATTAGCCTTTTTTATAAACAATCAGTCTGAACAGATGATACTCATAAGCGAACCGGACCGAGAACCGAGAGTTTCTTCGACTTTTATCGATTTCTTTCTTGGTGTTCGACTGAACCAAACCACTTGGATCCGAAACCCAATTTTGCATGAAATTTGGAACCAAACTGATATAGCACGGTTCGGTGCGGTCCGTTCCTGTTCAGTCAGTTCTCGGTCCAGTTTGCACAGGCCTACGCTTGACTCTTTCGGACCCATTCATGATTGAAAAAAAAGCCCCCACAATTGACCGACCCATTCATAAGTAAACGGGTCGACATTATGGTATTTCACAGTTAATTGTATTGAGTATTGACGACTGTTTTCTATATTCAGTGGCATTACAATAATAAAGGAGAAACTTCTTCACCTCTATTTGTATTAAGAACAAAGCGTTCTCTTCATACTATGCACTTTTCATCCACATTCTGCTCCACTTTTGTTAAATGCTGAGGTAAGATTCTTCTGAAAAAAGTGTCAAAAAACGGGCAGGTGGGTAATGGGTTCAGGACAAAGCCGGTAATGTTTTTATACGGGTATGGTTGGCGCAAAACACCTTTTTATCCATTTTAACAAATTATTCATGAATAGTAAATGCATTAGTAAAGATTACACACAAAAAATTATCACAAATTTTAAGATTTAATTACAATAACCATCGGTGTATCTTGTGCGAAATACAATCTTTCGTCACTCAACTTTTTTATTACATGGATAGTCTCAAATTTTGAAAATTGTAACACCAAAAGTCTCTAAAGCAAAATATGTTTGCTTTCTAAAGCAAAATAAGTTTGCTAAGTGTTTATGGATCGTTGATATCACAAGTTTAAAAATTAGGGACTACCAATGTAATACAAAAACTTGAGGAACAAAATACACAATTTCATACAAATCACATGTGCCGATATGTCATTTACTCCAATATTAACAATCTAATTTGTATTTAAATAAGTTTACTTTAATGATTTAACATTTCGCGTTTGGATTCATTTTTTAGGGAATGAAGAATGATTTATATTTAAATAATCCTATATTTGTATTTGCCAGATATTCATTTTACTAAGAGTAATGGTATTTAGGTCTACCATTTAGACCTACTCATAGGCATACTCATTATATGAAGACACGTGTCAAAATCAAAGGATAATATTAGGAGAGAGAATTAGTGAAATACACATGTCATCTTATCAAGTGAGTAGGCCTATGAGTATAAATATCATTTCTCTTTTACTAATGGATTATCATTACTTGGAAGGAGAGTTTATACTAAAAAATCGTGGACTATCTTGAATGGACTTGCAATTGTTAATGATTATGTTTGTCTTCTTCAATGGACGTGCACCTATGCAAGAACACGATTCATCTTAAAACAGTCCTAGGTTTCTATTCAAGTGTATAGACCCATATTATATTGCCTTATCTTAATTTTGATTTATCCTTTTTTATCCACGTCTTAGAGGATTGATTACTACTCCCTCCGTCCCACAAAAAAGTTCTCATTTCATCTTGGCACAAGTTTTTAGGTGGTAGTTAGTGGTGGGGTCATTGGTATTAATTTTGATTAAAATATAAGGTTTGATTGGAGAGAGAATGATAGTTAGTGGATATTAGTAGTGGGGTCCTTAAGAATAATAATATTTTATTATGTGGAGCCCATCAAATGTGAGAAATGGGAACTTTTTTGTGGGACAAAAGTTTTGTTAGAAATGAGAACTTTTTTGTGGGACGGAGGGAGTAATATTTTAGTTGCTTTTTATTACATTTGAGAAGTTTGAATTTTTGGGTGCAGAGTTTGATCATGAAGTAGAGAGTTGGTAACGACTCATCAGTTACATGATTTGACAAAGATAATGGAGATGTTGAATCTGTGCACAATGTTAGTACTTGTAGTCTTTGTTGCTAACATGTGATAGAAGAATTAATTGAGATGGGCATGTTCTAATTGTATTTATGTTCTAATTGTATTTATGATCTAATTTTTTAAAAAGACTCATAAACACATGATAAGGTGTGTATAATGTTTTACTTGTCTTTACTATTTTTTATCCCTCCATAAACGCAAGATTAGGTGTGTATAACTTTTCAGTTTGAGCCGTTAGATATTATTAATTTGACCCGTTTCCAGAAATTCAAAATTTGCCTGTTTGACGAGAGTGGCCAAGTTTGACTTGTTTCTGAAAATTCTAATTTGACCAGTTTGACCCGTAAAATGCTTTAGTAAGTGTTTATTTCTCCTTTCTCCAAAGCTTATTTAATTTAGCAATTCAATAGAACTTTATAGATTTTATCAAACTACATTCAACAATTAAATACATATAACCCGTAAAATTTCTAAAACTTACAAATTAACACACCTGTCCAAATTTCTAAATATTATTGTATCCAAACATTTTTTATTAGTAATTATCTTTTACATGCCTTTATTCATATAAACCAATCTACTAAGTCAATCACTGCACAATTAGGGCTAAAATCATGTGAAAAACTAATGCATATTAGATTCGCTCAAAGGTCATGGTGTAGTAACTGAAATTTACAGATTAAGTAAATTATGCACTACCCACATTCTACGACCTTTATAAAAACTAGGGGTGAACATGGGGCGGTTTTTGACTAAAACCAAACCCCGCCCCAAAAGTTCGGGTTTTATGAATTACACCCCGTTCGGTTTCGGGTTTTTCAGTTTCGTTTTTTCGGGTTTTTCGGTTCGGTTTTGGGGTTTTTTCGGTTTTTTGTTTTCCTTTAAATTTATCAATTTGTTACCTTAAAATTTAATATTATGATTCAAACTCCCAAACCTTAACACAATTCGTTATAAATAAAAAAAACAACTCATAAATTTAATATAATTTAATAATAAATTTGAACTAACATAACTTGAATAAGATTAATAATAGAATATTTTTATTTAAATAATAATTAAATGTCAAATCTTTTTATAAATATAATAATATTTTGTATAAAATTTGAAAGATATACAATGGTGGGGCGGGGCGGGGTTTTCGGTCGGGTTTTTCATATGCCCCCGAAAACCGCCCCAAACATTCGGGTTTTCTAAAGTTCAAAACCGTTGACATCGGTTTTTCAAACGGTCCGGTTTTTTCGGGGCGGTTTTTTCGGGTTTTTCGGTTTCGGTTCGATTTTTATGCTCACCCCTAATAAAAACGGACCCACTTCTGTTGACCTTCTAATAGGAACATAAAGTGAAGATTTAAGAGAGTTACCGGAGTGCATCGTTCAGTTACAAATCTCTAAGTAAATCTTTAGTTATTTATTATGTTTAACACGAAATTCAGAAATAGTTTTTAATTTTTTTTAACATACCGATTATAGGTGAAGAAGAAGTAAAGGCCCCTTGAATGACCTGTAGACAACTGCAATGACGAAGGATCGTTGTGTCTCTGAGTAGGTTCTTAGCTGAAACTCTGTTGCGTCGGAGTTCTTCTCAAGGTCGGATTGAAGAAGTGCGACAACTGGTAAAATCTAGGGTTTCAAGCCATGTATGAATACCTCTAATTGGGACACAATAGGGAAGACATAACCGGACCATGATTTAATATACTCGTGCAAACTTTTTGCCATTGACCCGCTGTTATTTAGTCCGAACATCTTTAAATTGGGCCTGCTTATTGGACTGACAATATTAGTGTGTCACCAGAAAGGAAAAAAAATCCAGATAAGAGAAGTTATTGAATTTAATTTAAAACACTTAAATGTTTCGACAAATTATTTAGTTACAAAAAATAAAATTGATGTACACATTGGAGATGCTTAGTTTACATTTTCCCTATAAATTTTGTCCCACAAAAAAATTTACATTTCTCAAATATGAGGGATCACTTAATAAAATACTATTATTTTCATGTATTTTACCACTAACTTTCTCCTAAAAGCACTTTCTCTTTTCAAATAACCTTATATTTTAATCAAAAATATTACAAAAGACCCACCTCTAATTATCACCTAAGTATTTGTGCCTAAAAGAAATGTAAACTTCTTTGTGGGACGGAGGGAGTACTCCGTATTATTTTATAATAGTTAAGTAATCGACCAAATACATTTTATTAATGATTTCAGTTGAAAAACATTTTTTTGGGAAATTCATTTCTAGATTGAGTTTGCTGGCTATTGAACACCATTACAAGATATTACATGTCTTTCTCTAATATTTTCCTTTTCTTTTTCAAGATGGACATGCCACCACATGTACCACGTCCTCTAACCCTGGGTGAAATCCTCCCAGCTACGCCTACCGCTCCTACCTCTATCTCTCTCTGAACCCGACATGTTTCCTTTCAAGTTGAAAAGAAAACAGTTTCCGGTTAGGCTAAGCTTTGCGATGACAATCAACAAGGCCCAAGGAAAGACAATTCCAAACGTGGGCATTTATCTGCCGGAATTGGTGTTCTCGCATGGGCGACGCCCTTTCAAGAGGAATTTTACGTGACAATACAAAAGTATTGGTAACTCGAGCAAAACAAATTAATCTCGACAGAGGTTACACAACAAATGTGGTGTATCGAGAGGTTTACATGATTAGTAACACACATAAACAGACATTTCTTCCCTGTATTTTATACTTAATTAAGTTTAATGTTTTATCTTTATTTTATACACAATTTGTATGCTTATGTATTATATTCGTTATAAAAATATGTATCAATGGAATTTTAATCGTCAGGAATATATAGTTCGCAGCCGCCGCATCGCGCGGGTTTTAGCCTAGTGTATACATGTATGTCAACGATTTCAAAAATACCCCTCTCCAATCAGCGTAAGACAAGTGGCACAAGAAGAGAGAATGTTTGCCAATTAACATTTTAACATTCTTAATTTTTTTTTCCACTAGTTTGTTGAAGTTTACATAAAAATCCCTTGAACTTTTAGTATTCCCTCTGTCTCAAAAAAAACTTATCATTTTGCATTTTGCACAAGTTTTTATTATAGTTAGGGGTGGGTTCATTGATAATGCTTTTGATTAAAATATAAGATTGGGTTGGAGAGAGAAAGATAATTAGCGGATACTTCCTCCGATTTAAAATAAGTGATACACTTTCCATATTTGGGTGTATCAAAATAAGTGATACACTTTGAAAATTTACCTTATTTGGTAAAAATTAGTGGGACCCACACCCACTAACTATCTACTTTAATAAAGTGAAATGACATCTTTACCCTTACTTTTACTTTTAAATATCATTACCCTCACTTTATTCAAAATTTATGGGACTCATTCCCCACTAACTATCTAATTAATCTAATTTAGTTATCATTATCATATTTTGCCTCAAAACCCGTGAAACCAACAATGTATCACTTATTTTAAATCGGAGGAAGTATTAGTTATGGGGTCTTTAGTAATAATAGTTTTTTATTATGTGGAGCCCATCAAATATGAAACGGGAAGTTTTTTGTGGGATAAAAATTTAAAGTGAAATGAGAAGTTTTTTGTTGGACGGAGGGAGTATTATTTATTTTTCTTCACATTAAATATTAGTCATTTATTTTATTTAATTAAATGCTCAAATTTGTCCAATCATTCCTCACAAAAAAGAGTTCTCACTCGATCTCACTTGAATTTATATATATATATATATATATATTTAAATATATATACTTCCTCCGATTCAAAATAAGTGATACAATTGGGGTTTCACGGTTTTTGAGGCAAAATGTAACATCCCGAGACCCGACCTATTATATTTTATTACTTTTGGTAAGTAATATCTTATTGTTTATTATTTTATTATTTTATATGATTTTATTTGATTTAATTGAATTAATTGTATTTTTAACCATGGGGTTAAAAATTAGTAAAACTGAGATATTTAAATGTTAAAATGATTTTTACATATTTGGGTTCATTTCTGAACCGGGGTTCTAAAAATATCTTCGTTGTTAAAATTGGAGTTAGTTAGGTCTAAATTAATTATCTGTGAACCTAATATCCTGTACTGGGTTTAAATGAAAATACATGTGTTTGGGGGAGGGGTGTACGTGTTTAGTAAAGGGGCAGATGTCATTTTTTTGGCCTTTTTCTCCTCTTTCTCTGCTAGAACTCGACACATACACACACACTCTCACTTTCTTGAGTTTTCTTTCAAATTGATGTTAATTGCTTGAAGTTCTTGCCTTCTCCTTGTGATTTTCGGATTCTAGAAGCAAAACTAAGAAAAGGGAAGGAGCCTCAGTGATATAAGATCATTGAGCTCGGCACGAAAAGGAAGCTAAGGTGAGTGGACTTAACCTTCTTTCTTGTGTGATGTACAAAACTAGGGAATGATAGAGTTTTGAGAAAAAGTGCAGGATTTGGGCATCTGGAGTAGTTCGCGACGCGAACTTGTGTTCGCGAAACGCGAACTCGGGTCAGAGAAATGGGGGTTTGGTCGTGATGTAGTTCCCGATTCGTGAACTCTTAGTTCGCGACGCGAACTCTGAGTTCACGACGCGAACTTTGTTAGGAACAGATTTCTTGGCTGCAATTCTTTTTACAAGTTTATACTTGGTCTAATGGTTAATGGTAGTATGTGCACATGTTTTTTTAGAGGTTAGCTATGGTGGTTTTCGGCTACGCTTCGTTACTCTTGGTGGGGGCGATCGGACTCCTTCGAATTCGTTACGTAAGGAGGGATCACCGTGCCTCTAGTAAAGAAGCCATCGGTTGACTGTTGTTGGCCGACAACAGTTGAAGGTCCTCGCCCGACCGCCGATCCTCTCATAACGTCCAATTGCTTGTGGAAGTTTGGACGGATTTTCCCTATCGATTTCTCTTGATTTCTAATTTGTTGTGGTTATGCAAATTGATTGTTATTTCTATTCACTTAGCTTTGTGCTAATCCCTCATTTGTTGACTCTTTTCAGGTTGTGGATTTATCTTGACTAGAGTCGGGTTTTGGAAGTCTGACTGTACTCTGATTTTGTAAACCAAGTCGAGCCTGATTTTCAGTAACACCATAAATGTTTTATATATTCGATTAATATGTAAATGGTTTTTATGTTGTGTAATAAGTAGGAGTTATGGTATTTCTTAATTCGCTTCCGTATGCATATTTAAAAAAAAAATATATGGCTCTAGGATTGTGGTGTTACAATTTGGTATCAGAGCCTAGGTTTGGCAATGGTTGCACATTTAGGTGTACCATTCCCAAATCTTGGCTCGAGTTAGTCAAACTTCCTTAATTATGGGAGTGGATTAGCCGAGTGAATATGAATTGTGTGTTAGTGGTAGTTAGTAGATAGGTACTAACGATTTAAACTAATAGTTCGTGAGATGTTGTGTTTGTTACAGATATGACAGATAACGATCCCAATCCGCCGATAACCATGCCGAACCCCGAACAAGGAATCATTGGTACTTCCCGGGATACGAATGAAGATAGAGAAGATTATATTATAAGAATAGAAAGTCGATTGGAACATCTTCAAAATCTAGTTGATAGCATGAGCCAGAACCAAAATAACTGTAACGACCCGAAATTTGTAAATAAATAAATTGGATAAAAATATGATAAATAAGGATAAATCGTTTAAAGAACGTAGGAATTGGTTTCGTGTCGTTTGGACACCGTATGAGAAAGTTATGGGCGAAACCGGGTCGAGACAAAGATGAAAAAGTGCAGCCCAGCTGCCTAAAGGAGTTCGCGTCGCGAACTAAGGATGGCGATCGCGAACTAGCTCCAGGGAGTTTGGCCTTTTATCGCGAAGAAGTTCACGTCCGATTAACGATCGCGATCTATGAAAATCGCATAGTTAGCGACGCGAACTATTGTTCGCGTCGTGAACTATTGTCGTGCAGCATTAAAATCGGGTTGGAGCTCATTTGATGAAATAGAAAACCCTAGTTCTTCCTTTTGGCGATTTTGGAGCTCAAGTGCAGATCTTGGTTGATTTCTTCTCAAATCTTTGTTAGATTTCACTCCTAGTCGAAGATTAAAGGTATATCTTCACTCTTTGATCTTTGTAGCTTAAGATCTATGTATTTGGGTGTATGGCTTTGAAACCCTAGCTCTTTGGGTTATGGGTTATGGTGATATAAGTGTTGTATACACTTAATAGATGGTGTATTAACAAGGGAAACAAGTGTATGATTCTGATTTGTAAGAATCTTAAGGGTTGGTTAAACCTAGGGTTTGGTAAATCACCATATTTGGGGGAAATGGATTGTTGGGTGTTATCTAGAGATAGATGAACACATTGTTAGTAGATTGTAATGTTGATCATATTGTGATAATTGTATTAGGCTTTTGGTGAAGTCTTGGGAAGTTGATTGGTTTGTGAAGCAAGAGATTGGGTGTCAAGAACACGATTTGAGCATCATATTGCTAAGGTGAGTACGTGTGGAATTTACTGAGTACATAGCCCTGTTAAATATTTTCATTACTTGTGTTATGGTCTATTTGCTTAATTGTGTAGACTAGTAGTTGATAGTTAGTTATACCTATGATAGTATTGAACTAACTTGATGATGATGAAAGTGCTAGCAAAGAGCTAGATTTGCATAACCATAGGGTTATGATGAGATTGAGATGATGTGATGATACGGGCTACTCCCGATCATGAGTTGTGGATTGAGGGGCAGTTGGGCGTATTCCCATCGACTCTCCCACGTTAGTTATGCGATGTCACGGGATACTCCCGGTCATGAGGTGTGGAGTGAGGGGCAGTTGGGTGAATTCCCATGTGAATTCCCATCGACTCATCCACGTTAGTTATGCGATGTCACGGGATACTCCCGGTCATGAGGTGTGGAGTGAGGGGCAGTTGGGTGAATTCCCATGTGAATTCCCATCGACTCATCCACGTTAGTTATGCGATGTCACGGGATACTCCCGGTCATGAGGTGTGGAGTGAGGGGCAGTTGGGGTGAATTCCCATCGACTCATCCACGTTAGTTGTGATTGCTAGGTAAGCAAGTTTGATAGGGTCACACTAATGTGACTAGACTGGATAGTTGGATATATATATATGTATATTGATTGGTTATATGAATTGTGACATTCATTTTATTATCGGGTCTAAACCCATGTAGCTCACGAGACGTTTTTGTCTCACGTACTCCTTGTTTGTTTTGCTATGTACTCAGGTTCGGGATCGAAGGTTTAGGTACGCATGGATAGAGATGCGGGGCCTAGAATAGAAGAACTTTAGATTGGATTTATGCTTAGCTTGGTTTTGATCTATTTTGTAACACCAAACTTTATACTCTGATTTTCATACTAAAGGTTTTTGTAAATCCATATTTTGGAATAGTTCTTCTATTTATGAAAAATGTTTTATTTTGGCCACTATTTGGCATTAAAATTTGAGGTGTTACAACTTGGTATCAGAGCTATAGTTTAAGTGAATTAGGTTGGATGACCATCCTAGTCTTAGACTGTAGCATTAGGAATGTAAGATCCCTTGAGATCGATAGGTTGACCTTGAGACTTTATATTAAGTTTAGGGTTGAACCTAGGGGGGACCGATGAGAATTGATATGATTATGGATATTGAGTCTTATGAGGCTAATGGGTTATACACAAGGTACTAAATGTTTAATGACTTTCGTATAGTCGTGACTGAAAGAAATGGTGACCACGCACAGAGGTGGTAAAGCCCCGGAGGGCCGGGAGGAAGAAATACCTCATGTCGAGGTGGTGGTTGAACAGGAAAGTCAACCGTCGATGCATCAAGTTGATGAATCGGAGGTCGGAGCTAATAGAACTCCGGTGACCATGGCGGACCTCCAAGCTATTATTGAACAACTCAAGGGAGTGGTGGCCGATGAGGTGCACCGCATCATTGGGGACCGTGAGAGGTCGGGTGGAGATCGTGTATCCGAGGCTAGATCGGATGAGAAAACCAGGGATGGTGGCACTCGAGTGGAAAAATCCTCCACAGGTGGTTGTAGTGATGCAAGGGCGAGACCCGATGAAAATTATGGTTGTTCTTTTAAGACATTCATGGCTTGTAGGCCAAACACGTATACGGGTAGTTCGGACCCGAAGGTAACAATGAGGTGGATCCGAGAAACCGAGAGGGTTATCGGTAGTAGTAAGTGTAAGGATGCCGATATGGTGACGTATGCGTCACAACTATTGAAAGAAGATGCCATGGTGTGGTGGGATATCGTGTATGAGACCCTCGGGAGGGAGGTGATTGAGAAGATGTCATGGGACGACTTTACCACGAGGTTGAAGAGAAAGTTTTGCCCCGACGGGGATTTGGAGAAGATGCATGAGAGGTTTGTAAACCTAAAGAAGGGTAATAGGTCGGTTGAGGAGTACTCCAGGGAGTTCACGGGATTGCTCCCGTTTGTTGCAAGAACTTATTTTGAGGAAGGATCGAGGGTAGTCCGGTATGCTTGTGGGCTACCTTGGGATTACCAATTGGAGGTAAGGAGAGCGGTCACACTCGATGAGGCCATTGGTGCCGCCCGGGGTGTGGAAGAGGTAGATGCGACAAGGAATGCCGTGAGGGCCCATGTGAACGAGAAAAGGAAAGCCGAGAGTGGCTCGGGAACTTCTAAAAAGGGGAAGTTCACATCAAATTCCTTCAAGCAAGGAAGCGTTGCCCCGTGCAAGAGATGCGGGAAGAACCATGCCGGCGAGTGCCGAGGAGTTTCGAAGGTGTGCTATATTTGTGGAAAGACGGGGCATATAGCACGGGATTGTAGATTCAAGACACTCTCCGAGGTGGAGTGTTACTCGTGCCATGAAATGGGACACTATAGCAATGCGTGCCCGAAAAAGAGGATCGAGCCAAAGGTGCCCGCGGCTCAAAAGAAAGAGGAACCGGCTCAAGTAAGGGGACGTTCCTTTCAGGTGACTCGAGAGGAAGCAAGAGAGGTGCACGATGTAGTATCAGGTACTTTATTCATTAACTTCATGCCATCTTCTATATTATTTGATTCGGATTCTACTTATTCGTTGTGTCTTATGAGTTCGGTTGTAAATTGAATGTGCCGTCCGAAATGTTAGATGAGGTTTATGAAATAGAAGTAGCCGACGGGAAAACGTCTATGGTTGAATGTGTTTATAGAAATTGTGAAATAGAAATAGACGGTAGAAAGTTTAAGGTGGATTTGTTGCCCATGGGAATTAGGGTGTTTGATGTGGTTATCGGTATGGATTGGTTGGGTATGCACCAAGCCAAGATATTGTGTGGATATAGCTTAATGGTTGGATTATCGCACGGATTGGTGGTTATAGGAATTGGAGGAAAGTTGTATGACGTGGATGTTTATTTTGGGGAATGATTTTCCCGGTTAGTTATGTGTATGGAAATTATATTTTTAGAAAGGAATATGGTTCGATGTGTCGCAGATAGTAAGGATATAGGGGTTGATGTTATTATATGGTATCAAAAGAGGAACCGCAAGGACGGTAAATGTTTCCAACAAATGGATAGTAGTACAATGAAGTACTAAGTTTTGGTAAGAATTGTAGTAAGAATGGAAATTTGGAAATGGAAATCTTGGAATTGAAACTTGAGTATTTGGCGGGAATCCGGATAAGAAATGTAATGCTAATGTATGTAAATGGGAAAGAAAAGAATGAGTAAAGGTATAGTGATGCCTTGGAACTAATAAATGTAACATAGGTGGAAAAGAGTAAGTGTCAGGAATGGCATATTTTAATTGGTAGAAATGGTTGAGTAAAAAAAAAAAAAAAAAAAAAATTTGGCATGTAGCCATAACAAGTTTCGGGGCAAGGGATGATCGATTTGATATTAAGGGTAAGATGACGAGTATGGGCAAGATGTCATAATAATGAGGTGATATAATATGACATTGTGTGTGTGAGGCTACGACTGGGAAATAAATATCTCAAGGTATCGCGATGTAGAAAGACGGGAACATGGAATGTTGGGCTAATGTGTGCCAAGTCATGGGTCACAAATGTAGACCGGAGTCGATTGGTTGACTCAAAGGCGATCGGGTTGGCCGGTGAACTTTGGTTAAAGGAATAGATTGGTGGTTACCCCGGTGGTAATAAAAGGATTGGAAATCGGTAATAAGGAAATGGACCGGTCAAGGATGATTGATGTGTAAGTGAAACGGTAAACGACAATCGGAGATTTTATTGGTATACCCACGGGGTGCAATGCATGTACATTATATGATGGCCTTGGAAGGTATATAATAATGGAAGGATAATATTATATGAATTGTGCTAAGTACTATGTTCGATGGGAGACTTATGAATAGGGAAGAAAAAAAAAGATAATGCGATTTTTTTATGGGAGAGGTGCTAGAACGCACGATGAGCGATTGGATGATCGAATGGGTAAGATAGTAGCAAGGCTACGCGATGCGAAAGGATGGATGTCAGATGACATTGGCGTGACATATACATATGGTTGTATATGCGCATGATGATGATGCTTGGATGGTATTGGTGACATATACATATGATTGTATATGTGCATAATGGATACGTTCAGATTGAGTTGGCGTGATATATATATGTATATATATATGTAGGTGTGTATGCGTATGTGTTTATATGACGAAGATAGAACCAAGGGGTTAATGAGTATTGCTATTATGTTATGGTAAATGAAAATTTGGTTGGAAATGCGGGTTGCATTAGGTCATGTATAGGTATGGGATGCCTACGACTTCTCGAATATGAGAAAAAGGATGCTGTTAGAAAGCAATTGTCATTGGGAACCAGGATATGGTCAACTTGTGTTAAATTATGGTATGTGAGGCGAAGATGATTGAAATGGTACTAAGAAATGGTATAGGTGACCAAATGAAAGTTAAGAAACGGTAAAGGGTTGATGTGACCATAAGGGAATGTGAGAACTTGGGGAAATTTGAAAAGGCTTGAAATTTTGGAAATATGGACGATTGTTAAGGAAACATTAATGGGTGTAACCGGAAGTGATAAGTCGAGAATGAGATCTCGAGGGTAGGGAATCTGTTAATTGGAAAAAGTATGGTTGACTTTAGGCAAAAGTCAAGTTTTGTCAACATATGATTAGTTGACTTGGTTAAGGATGGGTTTTGACTTTCGTTTCGAATGACTCGCAATGATAGTAGTATAATGTACTAGTTGTGTGTATGAGAAAGAGGTAATGACGTAATTAAAAGAGTTATAGACAAATTATGTCACTTTGACCCGTTGGGCGTTCTCAAGTCGAATTTGGGAATTGGGTATCTAATGGTTGATAAATTTTAATTAGAGGTCGATGGTAAAGGAAATTGTTAAAGTGTAGTTGACTTTGTTCGTAAGTCAAGGGTTAGACGAGGTTGGAATGTGGTAACTTGGTCGAAGCTAGACTTTGACATTGGTGTTGGTCAATTAGTTGATTATAATGCGTGGGTCATGTCATTTCTATATGTATAAGATGATTGGTTAAAGGATTGAAAGTCTTGTGGTCAAAATTGTGCAAGTTTGGCCCATTTGGGCACTAAAGGCTTAAGATTGATTTTTGACCGTTTGGATCTAACGGGATTAATTGAATGTTTACATACATATTGTTGACTAATTCGGGATGAGAAAAGGTTGACGGTAATAACCGCGGGAGAATGAGAATGGATACTCGGTAGAATGTAAATTGGAATTTCTTTTGAGTGATTCCGAGGACGGAATCCTTTTAAGGGGAAGATAGTTGTAACGACCCGAAATTTGTAAATAAATAAATTGGATAAAAATATGATAAATAAGGATAAATCGTTTAAAGAACGTAGGAATTGGTTTCGTGTCGTTTGGACACCGTATGAGAAAGTTATGGGCGAAACCGGGTCGAGACAAAGATGAAAAAGTGCAGCCCAGCTGCCTAAAGGAGTTCGCGTCGCGAACTAAGGATGGCGATCGCGAACTAGCTCCAGGGAGTTTGGCCTTTTATCGCGAAGAAGTTCACGTCCGATTAACGATCGCGATCTATGAAAATCGCATAGTTAGCGACGCGAACTATTGTTCGCGTCGTGAACTATTGTCGTGCAGCATTAAAATCGGGTTGGAGCTCATTTGATGAAATAGAAAACCCTAGTTCTTCCTTTTGGCGATTTTGGAGCTCAAGTGCAGATCTTGGTTGATTTCTTCTCAAATCTTTGTTAGATTTCACTCCTAGTCGAAGATTAAAGGTATATCTTCACTCTTTGATCTTTGTAGCTTAAGATCTATGTATTTGGGTGTATGGCTTTGAAACCCTAGCTCTTTGGGTTATGGGTTATGGTGATATAAGTGTTGTATACACTTAATAGATGGTGTATTAACAAGGGAAACAAGTGTATGATTCTGATTTGTAAGAATCTTAAGGGTTGGTTAAACCTAGGGTTTGGTAAATCACCATATTTGGGGGAAATGGATTGTTGGGTGTTATCTAGAGATAGATGAACACATTGTTAGTAGATTGTAATGTTGATCATATTGTGATAATTGTATTAGGCTTTTGGTGAAGTCTTGGGAAGTTGATTGGTTTGTGAAGCAAGAGATTGGGTGTCAAGAACACGATTTGAGCATCATATTGCTAAGGTGAGTACGTGTGGAATTTACTGAGTACATAGCCCTGTTAAATATTTTCATTACTTGTGTTATGGTCTATTTGCTTAATTGTGTAGACTAGTAGTTGATAGTTAGTTATACCTATGATAGTATTGAACTAACTTGATGATGATGAAAGTGCTAGCAAAGAGCTAGATTTGCATAACCATAGGGTTATGATGAGATTGAGATGATGTGATGATACGGGCTACTCCCGATCATGAGTTGTGGATTGAGGGGCAGTTGGGCGTATTCCCATCGACTCTCCCACGTTAGTTATGCGATGTCACGGGATACTCCCGGTCATGAGGTGTGGAGTGAGGGGCAGTTGGGTGAATTCCCATGTGAATTCCCATCGACTCATCCACGTTAGTTATGCGATGTCACGGGATACTCCCGGTCATGAGGTGTGGAGTGAGGGGCAGTTGGGTGAATTCCCATGTGAATTCCCATCGACTCATCCACGTTAGTTATGCGATGTCACGGGATACTCCCGGTCATGAGGTGTGGAGTGAGGGGCAGTTGGGGTGAATTCCCATCGACTCATCCACGTTAGTTGTGATTGCTAGGTAAGCAAGTTTGATAGGGTCACACTAATGTGACTAGACTGGATAGTTGGATATATATATATATGTATATTGATTGGTTATATGAATTGTGACATTCATTTTATTATCGGGTCTAAACCCATGTAGCTCACGAGACGTTTTTGTCTCACGTACTCCTTGTTTGTTTTGCTATGTACTCAGGTTCGGGATCGAAGGTTTAGGTACGCATGGATAGAGATGCGGGGCCTAGAATAGAAGAACTTTAGATTGGATTTATGCTTAGCTTGGTTTTGATCTATTTTGTAACACCAAACTTTATACTCTGATTTTCATACTAAAGGTTTTTGTAAATCCATATTTTGGAATAGTTCTTCTATTTATGAAAAATGTTTTATTTTGGCCACTATTTGGCATTAAAATTTGAGGTGTTACAATAACCAACCACCAAACTTCCCTCCCGTGTTTACTCCATCAATGTCTGTTCCTACCATGCAAATTCCCATAACTCCCGCCTTTACCATGACGGTTCCCCTAATGTCAACCACATCCGAACCTCATCCAATAATGTCACAACCACAATACAATTATGTTAACCCAAGCCAGGGTTTACCTCAATATCAATTTACCAATCAACCCTACCCATTCGGCATGAAACCAAGTTGCACTTTCAAACAATTTTTAGACTGTAAACCCCCTGAATTTAGTGGAAGCAGGGATCCCAATGTCACCATGAACTGGTTGAGGGAGATGGAGAGAACCTTAGATGCTTGCAGGTGTGATGACCAACACCGGGTGATGTATGCCACACGAAAATTAGTAGGTGGTGCTATGAATTGGTGGGATACTTTAATTGAACATCTACCCAAGGAAGTTAAAAACAGTATAACATGGGATCAATTTAAAGAACAAGTGTGCAAATGTTATTGTAATTCATTCGAGATGGATAGAATTCGATCGGAATTCTTAAATTTGCGTATGACCGAGAGGATGACAGTTGATGATTTGATTGAACAATTTAATGAGAAGTTAAGGTTTGTGCAACAATGGGTACCCGATGAATCATAAAAAATAAAGCATTTTATTGGTGCTTTGCGGCCCGAGTACCGAACCACAGCAAGACTTGCAACCACACTATCACAGGCTTTTGATTTGGCCAAAACTGTAGAAGGTGATTTAAATTCTCATAATTGGGTGACCCAAGATAGACCGGGGTATCAAAAGTTTAAGTCCACACAATCGGGTTCTCAACAAAGCAAGAAGGGGCAAGGAAATCAAAGGTTTACGAGTTCGAATCGTAAACAGTCGGGTGGGAATCCGGGTCAAAAGGCACAGTGGTGTGTTAGATGTAGATCTTCTCATAACGGGGCTTGTACGGCCCAAACGATGCGGTGTGTCAGGTGCGGTCAGTATGGGCACGAGATGAATGTTTGTAAATTCCCAAGAAGTGTTTGTTGGAATTGTCATAAAGAAGGTCACAGAGCCGGTGATTGTCCTTCGGAGAGGAGATCGGGTTCGGGTTCTGGGTCGGTTGGGGGATCGGTGAAGAACCGTCCTACACCAGAGGGTCGAGCCTTCAAAATGACGGTCGAAGAGGCTACCACTACTGACGATGTCATCACTGGTATGTTCCCGATAAATAACATTGATGCTCGTGTGTTGTTTGATTCTGGAGCTAATCGCTCATTTATTTCTGTGGATTTTCATGCTAAGTTAAAATTGCCTACATCTGTGGTAACTACTCCATTGGAAGTGGAGGTAGCTGATGGTTATGTGGTTCCAGTCACAACATCTGTGACCGGGACAAATATTGATATTGATGGGGCGTGTTTTAATATGTTTTTATTGTTAATGCCAATATCTGGTTTTGATGTGGTCCTTGGAATGGATTGACTTAGTTTAAATAAAGCATTAATAAATTGTGATAAGAAATTGATTTCATTTCCATTGCCTGACGGGACACACGTAGTGGCCCGTGGGGATCGGGTTAATACATCTCTCCCTATTATTTCGTTTATGAAAGCTAGAAAATCTCTAGTCAAAGGATGTGAATCATTTCTTGCATTATGCCATTGATGTCAGAAAAGAAAAACAGGTTGATAGGGACATCCGGGTGGTATCGGAATACCCGGAGGTCTTTCCTGATGAGTTGCCTGGGTTACCTCCTGTTCGGGAGGTAGAATTTAAAATCGATTTGGTTCCGGGAGCCAGTCCCGTAGCCAGGGCTCCGTACAGATTAGCACCGTCAGAAATTCGGGAGATGATGACTCAGATACAAGAATTATTGGATAAGGGTTTTATCAGGCCGAGTTCATCGCCTTGGGGTGCACCAGTTTTGTTTGTTAAAAAGAAAGACGGTACTATGAGAATGTGTATTGATTACCGCGAGTTGAACAAACGAACAGTTAAGAATAAGTATCCGTTGCCGCGTATAGATGATTTGTTTGATCAGTTGCAAGGGGCTTCATATTTTTCGAAGATTGATTTAAGGTCGGGTTATCATCAAGTCCGAGTTCATGAGAACGATATCCCAAAAACCGCGTTTCGAACGAGGTACGGTCATTATGAATTTTTAGTCATGCCGTTTGGCTTGACAAATGCTCCCGCTATATTCATGGATCTTATGAACCGGGTATGTCGACCGTTTCTTGATAAGTTTGTGATTGTTTTCATTGACGATATATTGATTTACTCCAAAACCGATTTGGATCATGAGAATCATTTAAGGCAAGTTTTAGACACTTTGAAACGGGAACAACTCTATGCTAAGTTCTCGAAGTGTGAGTTTTGGCTCCGTGAGGTACAGTTTTTGGGGCATGTAATTTGTAAAGAAGGGGTGAAAGTGGACCCGTCTAAGATAACCGCGGTGATGAATTGGAGCGCCCCGAAAACTCCATCCGAAATTAAAAGCTTTTTAGGTTTGGCCGGTTATTATAGAAGGTTCATCAAGAATTTCTCAAAGATTGCTAGTCCGTTGACAAAGTTGACACGAAAAGATGTTCTCTACCGGTGGGGTGATGAATAAGAAAAGGCGTTTCAATTGTTAAAACAACTATTGTGTCAAGCTCCAATACTTGCCTTACCCGAGGGCTCAGATGATTTTATAGTTTATTGTGATGCATCTTATTCGGGTTTGGGTTGTGTATTAATGCAAAGAGACCGGGTGATTGCTTATGCCTCTCGTCAATTGAAATCCCATGAAAAGAATTACCCGACCCATGATTTAGAGCTCGCGGCGGTGATTTTCGCGTTAAAGTTGTGGAGGCATTATCTTTACGGAACCAAATGTGTTATATGTACCGATCATAAAAGTCTTCAATATGTTTTCACACAAAAAGATTTGAATGTAAGACAACGAAGGTGGTTAGAGCTCATTAAAGACTATGATTGTGAAATTCGGTACCACCCGGGGAAAGCTAATGTAGTTGCCGATGCCTTAAGCCGTAAGGGATCATCGGAAGTGATCCAATTCATGCGTATGGAAATCGTGTCAGATCTTGTTGATAGGTTAAGAATATGCCAAATAGAAGCTTTGAAAGATGAGAACTTGAAATCGGAAATTATGTGTAAGCGAAAAGATGAGTTGGTTGATGATACTCGAAGATTGAAAACGTTTCGGTCACGAATTTGGGTACCGTTACTTGGGGGATTACGGGAATTAATATTGGAAGAATCACACAAATCACGTTTATCTATCCATCCGGGTTGTACAAAGATGTACAATGATTTGAAAGTTCTGTATTGGTGGCCCTCTATGAAGTTAGATATTGCACAATTTGTTGAAAAATGTCATGTTTGTGCACAAGTCAAGGCTGAACATCAAAAACCGTACGAGTCGTTAAAACAGTTAGATACTCCCGAGTGGAAATGGGAGAATATTACAATGGATTTCGTCACGAAATTACCCCGTACCCAAAGGAATCACGATATGATATGGGTAATTGTTGATCGGTTGACCAAAAGTGCTCACTTTTTGGCCACAAACGAAACCGCATCACTCGATAAATTGGCTAAGTTGTATATTGATGAGATTATTTCCCGACATGGTATTCCGTTAACTATCGTATCCGATCGGGATCCTCGATTTGTTTCTAACTTTTGGAAGAGTCTGCAAAGAGAATTAGGTTCTCGGGTGAATTTGAGCACGACATATCATCCACAAACCGACGGTCAGACGGAGAGAACTATACAAACCTTAGTAGATATGTTACGGGCTTGTGTGTTAGAATATGGTGGGTCGTGGGATTCCCATTTGCCTTTGATCGAGTTTGCTTATAACAACTCGTATCATTCGAGTATTAAAATGCCACCATATGAAATGTTGTATGGTAGACGGTGTAGAACTCCCACATGTTGGCTTGAAGCGGGAGAAAAACAGTTTGCGGGTCCCGAGATTGTTCAGATAACGGCCAATAAGGTGGCGATTGCACGTGAAAAGTTAAAAGCCGCTCGGGATAGACAGAAAATGTATGCGGATCCACGGCGTCGACCCGTAACTTTTGTTGAAGGTGAACGACTAATTGAGGAACCGGTAGAAATTTTGGATCGTAAGGTAACAAAGTTGAGAAAGAAACAGATACCGATGGTCTTGGTTAAGTGGAAACATAGTTTGGGTGTCGATGTGACGTGGGAAACCGAATCAGATATGAAGAATCGTTATCCGAACTTATTTGATCAAGGTGAGATTCCGGGGACGGAATCTCTTTAAGGAGGGGAGATTTGTAACATCCCGAGACCCGACCTATTATATTTTATTACTTTTGGTAAGTAATATTTTATTGTTTATTATTTTATTATTTTATATGATTTTATTTGATTTAATTGAATTAATTGTATTTTTAACCATGGGGTTAAAATTAGTAAAACTGAGATATTTAAATGTTAAAATGATTTTTACATATTTGGGTTCATTTCTGAACCGGGGTTCTAAAAATATATTCGTTGTTAAAATTGGAGTTAGTTAGGTCTAAATTAATTATCTGTGAACCTAATATCCTGTACTGGGTTTAAATGAAAATACATGTGTTTGGGGGAGGGGTGTACGTGTTTAGTAAAGGGGCAGATGTCATTTTTTTGGTCTTTTTCTCCTCTTTCTCTGCTAGAACTCGACACATACACACACACTCTCACTTTCTTGAGTTTTCTTCCAAATTGATGTTAATTGCTTGAAGTTCTTGCCTTCTCCTTGTGATTTTCGGATTCTAGAAGCAAAACTAAGAAAAGGGAAGGAACCTCAGTGATATAAGATCATTGAGCTCGGCACGAAAAGGAAGCTAAGGTGAGTGGACTTAACCTTCTTTCTTGTGTGATGTACAAAACTAGGGAATTGTAGAGTTTTGAGAAAAAGTGCAGGATTTGGGCATCTGGAGTAGTTCGCGACGCGAACTTGTGTTCGTGAAACGCGAACTCGGGTCAGAGAAATGGGGGTTTGGTCTTGATGTAGTTCCCGATTCGTGAACTCTTAGTTCGCGACGCGAACTCTGAGTTCACGACGCGAACTTTGTCAGGAACAGATTTCTTGGCTGCAATTCTTTTTACAAGTTTATACTTGGTCTAGTGGTTAATGGTAGTATGTGCACATGTTTTTTTAGAGGTTAGCTATGGTGGTTTTCGGCTACGCTTCGTTACTCTTGGTGGGGGCGATCGGACTCCTTCGAATTCGTTACGTAAGGAGGGATCACCATGCCTCTAGTAAAGAAGTCATCGGTTGACTGTTGTTGGCCGACAACAGTTGAAGGTCCTCGCCCGACCGTCGATCCTCTCATAACGTCCAATTGCTTGTGGAAGTTTGGACGAGTTTTCCCTATCGATTTCTCTTGATTTCTAATTTGTTGTGGTTATGCAAATTGATTGTTATTTCTATTCACTTAGCTTTGTGCTAATCCCTCATTTGTTGACTCTTTTCAGGTTGTGGATTTAGCTTGACTAGAGTCGGGTTTTAGAAGTCTGACCGTACTCTGATTTTGTAAACCAAGTCGAGCCTGATTTTCAGTAACACCATAAATGTTTTATATATTCGATTAATATGTAAATGGTTTTTATGTTGTGTAATAAGTAGGAGTTATGGTATTTCTTAATTCGCTTCCGTATGCATATTTAAAAAAAAAATATGGCTCTAGGATTGTGGTGTTAGACAAAAGATTACAATGATGGTTAAATTAGATTAATTGGATGGTTAGTGGGGAATGAGTCCCACACCTTTTGAATAACACTAAGGTTAATAATGTTTAAAAGTAAAAAGTAAGGGTATAAAGGTCATTTCACTTTGTTAAAGTAGATAGTTAGTGGGTGTGGGTCCCATTTTTTTTGCCAAATATAGAAACTTTTCAAAGTGTATATATATATATAGGACTGCGAGGACTCCAAAAAAACTCTGAAAATGATCCAAAACAAATTTTTTTCAAAAAAATTTCTTTCTCAAAAATAAAAATCGCAGCCTGTAAGATCAAAAAAATAAAATAAAGTATTTCAAAAATGATCCAAAAAAAATGGATCATAATTATGATCCACAAAAGAAAGTAGATCATAATTTTTTTTTTCAAATTTTTTTTTGGTCAAATGTAGTATTAATCATGGGGAGTTATATACTTCCTCCGTATCAAAATAAGTGACACAAATTGGCTTACACGTTTTTTGAGGTAAAAGATTAAAGTAGAGGTTAAAAAAGATTAAAGTACATAGTTAGTGGAGAATAGATCCACTTTTCTAGAATAAAGTGATATTAATGAGTTTTAAAAGTAAAAGTAAGGGTATAAGGGTAATTTCACTTTATTAAAGTGGATAGTTAGTGGGTATAGGTCCCACTATTTTTACCAAAAAAGAAAAGTTTTCAAAGTGTGTCACTTATTTTGATACACCTCAAAATGGAAAGTGTGTCACTTATTTTGATACGGAGGAAGTATATTTTTTCCGGAATTTTTTGAAATTTTTTTTAGGTGTCTTCGCGAGTCCTCAATGTTTTTTTAGTCATCATCGGATCCCACTTATATATATATATATATATATATATATATATATATATATATATATATATATATATATATATATATATATATATATATATAGGGTCCGGATCCGGTGAGAACTCAAAAACCGGTGAGGACTGCGAGGACTCAAAAAAAAACTTTAAAAATGATCCAAAACAAACTTTTTTCAAAAAAAATTCTTTTTTAAACATAAAAATCGCGGCCTATAAAATCCAAAAAAAATAAAAAAATTCAAAAATGATCAAAAAAAAAAGGATCATAATAATGATCCACAAAAAAATATGGATCATTATTATGATCTAAAAAAAAGTGGATCTTAATTTTTTTTTCAAATTTTTTTTTTGTTAAATGTAGTAATAATTATGGGGAGTTATATATATATTTTTTAGGAATTTTTTGAAATTTTTTTGAGGTGTCCTCACCGTTTTTTGAGTCCTCACCGGATCCCACTTATATATATATATATATATATATATATATATATATATATATATATATATATATATATATATATATATATATATATATACACACTATATATATATACACACACACAGAAGAAGAAGTCAATTGGATCGTACATGGTAGAAGCGAAATGGGCAAACGAGGGATACATACCAACAACAGAGGAGTACATATCAGTTGCATTCCTGAGTAGTGGGAACGATATGCTTGTAACCGCAAGTTTAGTGGGCATGGGTGATCCAGCCATCACAGATGACTCGTTCAAATGGGCTCACACAAGTCCTCCTATTTTTAAAGACTTGTGTGTAATTGGTAGATTCATGGATGATATCCGCTCCCACAAGGTACGTAGTATGATATCCTAATTATAATTAATTAATTAAATGCATGCATGCATGAATCTTAATTTTTAAAAGTGTACGTACAGGAGGAGCAAGAACGAATGCATGTGACGTCAAGTGTTGAAACTTACATGAAGCAATATGGTGTGACAGAAGAGGAAGCACTTGAATATTTTAACAAGAAAGTTGAAGATAACAGATATAAACCTTCAGTCTCTCACCAGTAAACAGGTTCCTATGGCAGTAATAATGCGCGCCGTTAATTTGGCACGTGGGACTCATCTTATGTACGAGTATAGAGATAGTTTCACGCACGTGGGACCCGAGTTGATGCATCATATCAAATCTTTGCTCCTTCATCCTATGCCCATATAATCATCCAATTTGCATACACTCAAAAAAACACCATGCATGCATGTTACTCGATCTATATATCATCTTTAAAATAAATCTCAACGTAACTTCAATAAGATCCCAGTTTGTTTTGGCTTTCAGCTTTCGATCTTTAAAAAACTAAGAATGTTGAATAAGATCCCAGTTTCTTTTGGCGTTTGATGTTTCTCATAATTTGTATGTTTTTTTTTTCATTAATAAAATACTTTCCATTTTGTAATTTATTGCTTTTTATTTGATGATATATATATTGTCAAAAAATAAAAAAATAAAACCCCCTTTGAATCTGTGTAATATGATGAAGATGGGTGAAATTAATGAAACTAGATGAGATGATGAGGTAATTAAGGCTAAGCTAGGTTTTCGTGGTGGGAATTATCTAATTACTGTATCGCCAAGTTAACTTGAGTGGCAATATTCTACTGTGAAGCTGGTAAATTTGTTTAGAGCGTATATATAAAAGCTTAGCCTTCATAATATTAAGATGAAGCTTCACTATGATTTTTTATTTTATTTTATTTTTTATGAATAAAGGGAGGGGCTCCGACAAACTTTATTAAATTAAAAAATATTTACATAATTACTCCAAACAACTATATGAATTAAACGAAGATTGAAAATGACGTAGTTTTGATCAATTAATGATTTAAAAACAAAACAGTGCCGGCCCAAAGGGGGTTCAAACTGTTCAATTGAACAGGCCCCCAGAAATTTAGGGCTCATATTTTACTTATTTACCAATTACTTAGCCATATACTGTGTAGTTCAAAAATATTTCAAAGGCTTGTTGTAGATCACTTGGTTGTTGCACTTACTTGAGGGCCCAAGTGCCCTGTGTACGATTCCTCTGCATGACCCAATTTTTGATTCTTTTTGTCAAGGTTTATAATTATATTTAGTTTTTTTTTTAAATGGTGAAATTAGACGCATCTATTGTGTCAAAGAAAACTATAAAACCTAAAGTTTAAACTAAGTTTATTTATTTAATTAACAAACTTAAAAATTTTAATTTTCTAGATAAGAAAAGGAAGTTAATAAAAATCACAAAAAACTGAAAATTTAATATGTTGGAAAACTTATTTTTACTAATAGATTAAAATTATGTTATTTTCAATACTTTTATATCTAAGATTATACATATATCATAGACGTATGTGTTTGTATATGTGCGCATTCTATAACTATTTAGGGGCCTTTTTAATTTTTGCACTGGGCCTAACGTATGTCGGGACCGGCCCTGAAACAAAACTAAGAAAAAGAAATTCTAAATTTATGATGTATATTGATCAAATCAAACAAGTTGTTTCAAATGGTAATTAGTCGCTACGTACATGATATAAATGAAAAACTAATTTTAGAAAATAAAACATTACATTTGAAAATTGAAATATTAATTGGGATTTTCTAATGTATGCATGTAGGGCACATGATAAAACTATTTAATGATCTTTAATCTTTCAATTAAATTACAAAAATCATTGAATAGATCACAACAAAATAGAAACTTTGAGTATCATTTATGTGAATTGTTTCATTTTTAGAAATTTTGACTTCATTTAAATGGCTTTATCATGTGCTCCTATGGCACATGTTAGAAAAATCCATATTAATAAAAGAAATTAATATCAGCTTTAAAAGATGGAAAATGATAATGACAGCCCTAAGGGCTGTCAATAAGAGGCTAAACATACATCAAAATTTGTACAATAATCAATAACCGCCCCTTGCATTTTAGGAATCATCCCCCACTAATAAAAATACAAACAATTTATGCATCAAATTACCCCTTAATGACAGCCCTAAGGACTGTCATTAATAAAACCCATGTAATATTTATAGTATGATTTTAAAAATCAGGATCAAATCCTTACAAAAAATCGATGTTGATAAATTTTAGCAATATAAGGCCGTAGCGAAGTGCGTGCCCAACTATTCTCGTTTCAAATAGTAACTATTTGACTATTTCCTTGAAACCAATTGATTGCACATTAGTATCCAACCAAACACCGGCCAATATTTTTTTTAGAGAACATAAGAATGAAGGTTTCATTCTTTCAATTGCAGGGTGGCGGATTCATGACTCGATCACCATTAACCCGACCAACCCGAACCCAACTAACCCGATTCCTTATTGGTATGTGTTTAATTGGATTAGTATTTTTTTTTGCATCAAACCCGACGGACCCAACCTGATAAGAGCCAAAACCCGACCCCAATAACCCGTTGAGCACCCCTAAATGAAGCTATGGATTAGCCATCAATCACCCCGCTAGCTAAACCAAGAAATGTATACATCGGCCAATGTTTTGACTTGGCAGTTTTATTTAGGTTACAATGTTCATCGCCCAATTGATTTTATCACCTGTTCGAGACCAATCATAAACTACTTAAATTTCATTTCATCTCTACACACCCCTATTTTTGCAATGTTTGGGGACTTGGATAACCATATAATTAATGGGTATTGGAGATTGTTGTAAGGTGTTGTCCATGACCTATAAATGATGGGTTCAAGTATCGACGTGAACAAAAAAATATGTAGAATTAGGGTGTGTGTGTTAGCCATTTCAAAAAAATTTTAATGGGTTTCAAAAATGATACGAGTTATCTTTGAAGCTACCATATTTAACCACTAAGTACAACCATTTTATCATTAAAATTCATAATTAAAACAACTTCCAAAAGCATACATGCCAAATAAATTTGAAGAAACCAAGAGACAAATATGATTCATCAAATAGTTATTAATTTCGAGATCCAGAAAGTAGTACATCTACTCAAACATAAAACAACACAACAAAAAAAGGCTCATCCAATCCAACACCTTAAACAAGCCAATGATCGCGATTATTATAGTTGCAAGTTTCAAAACAATAGGAGCTTTAGAAACTTAGTTTTTGTTCAGTTTAGCAAGTTTGAACCACTCGGTATGAAAAGAACCGGGCATATCGGTCCTTTCATAAGTATGTGCACCAAAATAATCCCGTTGAGCTTGAACCAAATTAGCGGGCACTCTCTCTCTCCTATAAGTATCAAAATAAGCAAGACTTGAAGACATACCAGGAGTACTAATACCCGAATTTATCGCCAAACAAACAACCCGTCTCCATGCAGATTGTCGTTCAATCATCTCTTTAGCAAACTCCGGGTCCACCAAAAGGTTAGCCAGTTCCGAGTTACGATCATAAGCCTGTTTGATACGGTCCAAAAATATGGCCCGAATGATGCACCCGCCTTTCCAGATTCGGGCCAACTCACCCAGCTTCAAATTCCAGCCCTGTTCAATGCTTTTAGCCCGAATTAAATTCATCCCTTGTGCGTAACTACAGATCTTAGCTGCGTACAACGCTTGTCGGACATCGTCGATTAATTTCTCTTTTTCGACGTTTTGATCGGATAAAATATCGCCGAATCCGCCCGCTTTGAATTTTTTGGCAGCTGCTACACGTTCGTCTTTTAACCCGCTAAGAAAACGAGAATCTAAAGATGCTGCGATTGTGGGTGCGGCGATTGACAGGTCAGCAGCTTGTTGCACGGTCCATTTTCCGGTGCCTTTCATGCCGGTTTTATCGAGAACTTTATCGACTAAATGACCGTCTGCTTTATCATCTTTGATGCCGAAAATGTCGGCAGTGATCTCGATTAAGCAACTTTGTAGTTCTCCTTTGTTCCATTCTGAGAATACTTGATGTAATTCTTCATTTGAGAGCTTTCCAACTGATTTTAAAACATCGTAAGCTTCGGAAATCAGTTGCATGTCTCCGTACTCGATTCCGTTATGGACCATTTTGACAAAATGGCCCGAACCACCTTCACCGATGTATGTGACACACGGGCCGCTATCGGGCACTTGGGCTGCTACTTTTAGAACAATGTCTTCGATGCATTTGTAAGCTTCAATTGACCCACCGGGCATCATGGATGGCCCGTTTCTTGCACCTTCTTCACCACCCGAAACACCCATTCCTAGGTAGACAAGACCTAATTCTGCCATTGCTTTTTCTCGTCTTTCTGTGTTTTCGTACCACTCGTTTCCACCATCGATGATGCAATCACCTTTCTCCATGTATTGAGATAAAGTTTTGATTGTTTGGTCAACGGGTGCACCGGCTTTTATTAGCATGATGATCACTCGAGGTTTTTGGATTGAGTTAACGAATGATTCGGGATCATGGAACCCGAAAACTGGGAGATTTCCTTCTTTTTTAGCCCGTTCAACGGTTTCATCGACTTCGTTGGTGCTACGACTGTTGACAGAAATTGGGAACCCTTTTTCAGCAATGTTGAGGGCTAGGTTTTGACCCATAACACCAAGACCCGCAAGGCCTATTCTTGTCTTTGATTGATCAGCCATAGTTTTTCTGTAAACAAATTTCAACCAAGATTATTATCTAAAGTGTTACCCTTTTTTATACACATGCCTAATATCAAAGTAAAAATTAATATAATTTTTCATCAACATGAGATGCTTTTACATAAACGTAAACACAGTAATCACATATAGATCTTCGAATGTAAGCATTATTTAACATTCTAACACAAATGTAGCAATGTAGCATGGGTTTTGTTCATATTAGATTCCAGAATTACTTAAGTCATTTGTGCCCATTTTGATATACTTCGTATATAACATGCAAATTAGAGCATACTTGCTAAAATGGCTGAACAAAAACATGAATTTTTGGACGATTAAGTAAACCGACATCTAAAAGACCTATGTTATAAAAAAGAGCACATATATAAGGCCATTTATGGTTTAAACTATACCATTTGACAACATTAATTGGGCTTTACCATAGCCTTTCACAAGGGTCGACAAGCTCGAAATGATTGTCAATGAAGTTACTTGTAGACGTAATGTTCATAAAGTAGTCCTTATGTTTTATGAAAGTGTATCTGAATACCACAATCAACCATACTATCAACATACCCAATATACATGCCTCAAAATAAAAATAATTTAAAGTCGATCACACGTGTAGACTAATTTCATAAGGAAAAAAACTTTAAACTTATTTCGATAAACATAAGCAATTTTAAACAAAACCATAATCCAAAAGATAGACATTGTCCAAATGGGAAAGCATAAGCCAAATGAAAACGTAGACCATGAGCTGAATAATAGCTCTAGTATTCCATTTGAGACACAAAATCAATGGTCTCAAAGAATTCATGTTTGTTTTGATATTTTTCTACATCGGGAGGAGAAATATTGGATTTAGTTATCATATAAAATGATAAGTCTAAATGTTTATGGTTTGTATGAGCACAAATTGTGTGTCGAATCAACATGTTCGAAAAACACAAGTGCGAACGGGTTCTCAATTATCGAACGACGGGTCGATTGATACACACCGATTCATCATATGTATATAACCACATTTGGGGGGAAATTTATTTAGTCAACCCTTTTCGATAGCTCTATTCAAATACAACTAGGAAATACGGTGAGGGTAGACAATGCTAGTGCGTTTCGGAATTACCCTCATTAGGAGTCAGAAAAACCAGCTATCTTTCCTAGACATTGTAATAAGAATAGGTGAACCTATTTGGAGATGATTCAAAATTTTCCACTAAAGTAGTTTAAATACAATCCTTAATGATTCAGAATCGAAAACAAAAGTTTCAGTTCGTGATGAAATTATCTATTTTGTATGTTCATGATTTTTCAAAAAAAATATATAAAAAAAATACAACTTTCAAACATATTTTTTTTAAATATAATCATTACATTATATTTTAGGCATACACAATAGGTTTAAATGCCATTAAACTTGTTAATCAAATCATTTTTCATAAGTATTTGATGAACTGAATTTCTATAATCATGATGTATTTTTAACATGAACACATTAATTCAAGAAATAAACATGATTTAGATTTTTTTTTTTTTTTTTCTCTTAAAAACATTCAAAACTTTATTTCCTTACAAAAACTTTAAGTTAAAATTTTAGTACTCAATTAAATCAAATTTTCTTAATGCGATTAAGACTCATTTATATGTTTAGGTTAACAATTCATTTAGGTGGTATTTATGTTTTACAAAATAATTTGTCTCAACAATAGATGTTAACATCATAACTCACATATTCAATTCTTATAATAAATATTGATAAACATTTTTCATCAATGGTAATTAATTTATGTTTTGAAAATGATATACAATTATCAGGATCTCATATTTGTAAACACATGAACAAAATGGAAATTCACTCAAAATGCAATGAAATTCATCATCACAGTTTAGTGATAACATAAATGTTTTTTTTTATGTTACTTTTATCAACACTTTTTAAACATCAAAATAAATTAATAAATGTATGATGTATAGAAAACTTACTTTATTCTTTGATTCCAATAACAATTCATGTATTTTGATTTTTATTCTTTTACAATCATCAAAAATCATGTTTATATGTTAGATGTAACACATGTCAAGTCATAAAATCTATTTTTTTTTTAAATAAATCATACCAAAACCAATAATTGATGTATGCATCAACAAAAAAATATACAATTATATATGAATGTCATCAAAGTCATTAAAATAACTAGAAACAACCAACCAAAACAATTCCTTTAAAAAAAAAATTATCCAAGCAATTATGTAAGAAATCCAATAGCCAAAAAATTAGTTGCAAACATGTACTTCCTCCGTCCCACAAAAAAGTTCTCATTTCTCCTCAAAATTGTATCCTACAAAAAAGTTCTCATTTCTCAAATTTGAGGGACTCATTTAATAAAATAACAGTATTACCAATGATTCCATCAATAAAACACTTTCTCTCTCCAATCTAACCTTATATTTTAATCAAAAGTATTACCAAGGACATCACCACTAACTATCTCCTAAAAACTTGTGCCCAAGAGAAATGAGAACTTTTTTGTGGTACCGAGGGAATAATATTTATTTTCACTAAATTGATGTTTTAAATTTTTAAACCAATGTTAAAATTTACATTTTTTTGTAAAGTTAAAGCTAGTAACAAATCATGATCATGTAAAAAGCATAACATTCAGATGAATTATATAAGTAGAAAGAAAATATGTTTGAAGCAAAGAAAGAACAAAGTATAAAAGATGAATTAAACAAGGGGGATCGAGAGATGTACCAAAGAGTGTAGAATTCAACGACGATGAAACTGATGCTTCCGACTTTGAGCAAAATGTTGATAACCTGTTGTAAACCAATTAATCCAAACTCATAGGATCAATCAAAACCTTCACATTCATATATATGTGTCTTACAACAATGATAAGAGAAATGTACACGAGACTCTCTTATATAGTCAAATGGTTGTAAGCCCAGAGTCATGGCAATGAATACAAATAGATGTAGGCAAACATAAATACATATGAGTTACAATAAATTGTTAATTTTTATCTAAATAATGTTAAGATGAAAGGGAGTAATTTATTTTACATCATATAAGTCTTTGTTGCATGACTTTAATAACATGTGTTAAACATAATAAACGTGTATAACAGTCAATCATAAATATTCTAGATAAGTTAAGCTATTTATACAAAATTATACTAGTATTATTTTAATGTAAATAAATTAAAGTGGAACTTTTTAAATACTTCTTTCTTTTCAAAATAAGTGATACACCGTTGGTTTCACGGTTCTTAACACAAAAGATTAAATTAGATAGTTAGTAGGGAAGGAGTCTCACACCTTTTGATTAAAGTGAGATTAATGATATTTAAAAGTAAAAGTAAGGGTAAATAGCAAATGATGTCTAGCTTATATGGATTGATGCATAAATTTTACTCTCATATAAGGCGTGAGATCTGGAGTCCGATTCCTGTAAACACCTCTTTGTGGTGCCAAATATGAGGTTTTTCCTTGAAAATTCTTATGAGAGCTGAGTTTACCCTGCAAAGGAGCTCGGACCCGGGGTGCTCGTTGGAATATTACGAGTAGGCTTCCGTTTCATAGGTTTTGAAGCAACAACGGATATGTTTTTTGAATAATGGAACCAATATAGTTATCAGACTCTAGAATCAACATGTCATCAGAAAAATTTAATTATGAAATCTTTTTTTATTAAGTAAATATACGTATAATGTATTTTGGGAATGAAATTAATTCCCAAATTTAAATTCACTATTTTTCTAATTCAGGAATCCACTATATTTTAATTCTGAAATCTTTATTTATTAAATAAATATACGTATAATGTACTATAGGAATGAAATTAATTCCCAAATTTTTATAATTCATTTGGGAATTAATTCCGAAATCCACTATTTTTATAATTTTGAATTAAAACAAGTTTTTTCAATAATAAAAGTATATAATCTTTACATGCTGTTAGAAACAAAATTAGAGAGAAGCACGTGATATATGTGTGGTTAACTTCAGCCGAGTAACTTGAATCAAATGAATTGAAATAATTCTAGGTGAATTACTTAAATACAGATGAACTGAAATGAACTGAAATAATTCTAGGTGAATTGAAATTATTACTTGAATAATAATTCAGCCGTGTTTGGGAGAGATTGGTGAATTACTTAAATAATTCTAGGTGTAATTTGATTGATAGATGTATGGTACCTTCAGCCGTGATATATGTTTTTGTTTAAAATTATCAATTTAAGATATAGTTACCTAATATTAGTGCATATCTATGCTATATTATAAAGTATTTATGATTTCTATGAATAAAAATGTGAAAATTCAACCAACACACTTGTCAGTTTCAGAATTATTTACATTTTAAAAAATTAGGCATATGCGTGGAATAGAACCTAACATGATGTTGGGTTTTCTATGCATCTAGCCACAATTTGTTTAAGGCGGAAATAAAAAACAACTTGGTAGAACATTGACCCGATAAAACTATTTGGACCGTTAGGTTTACAATTCTAACGCAACTAGAATTTAATAACTAATTAAATGATAAATTCAAAACTTACATTGTTACGGTTTGGCGAGGATGACAAACCTTGTGATCTCGTTCTTGCCAGATTCACACTATGCCTAGGATTCAAGAAAGAATCCCTCTATCGTATCACACCCAAGGGTTATCACAAACAGGACAATATACCACAACGTAGTATAAAGCACCTTGAGAAAACGAGTACCGAAAACCAATCGAAAAACTCTTTCGATTACCGGCGGCGGCGGCGGCGGAGCAGCGGCGGTCCGGCGGTGGTTCGACGGCGGCTGGACGGCGGGGCAGCGGCGGTTCGGTGGTGGCTGTGGGGTGTCGGCCGAATGGTGCAAGGGAACAAGAAAGAGTTGTTAAGTGTGTTTAGGTTAATACCCTTTAACCTCTATATATAGTGCATCAACCCTAATTAGAGTCAAACTCTAATTAGGTCAAAGCACGTCACCACCAAGCCCGGTCCGAACCCTATGCCTAGCCCGAAACCATTTAATTAATTAATACCCATTAACTAATTAAATACGTCAAGCCCGATATTCTATTTAATTAAACAATTAATTAAACACTACGTTTTTCTCGTGTTTGTTGATTCCTCGAGGGCAACCCGAATAGGACTCTAAAATACCCGAACCGGAATACGGGTTTATTTGATGTGTTGGACACCAATTCCAACAGTCTCCCACTTGGACATCTCATCAACTATAAACGGTACGCGTTCGTGTATCCTTTAGAGTGTGCATAGCATGTGCAGCTGCCGAACTCTGAACTATCAGAAACGGTCCTATGATAAGTGATCATATGTCCTTCGTTGCGCGATATCATGTAACTAGTGACATGGACTTGTCAATCACTCTAGTTACGATTATGTTTCCTGATTCGAGATTTATGATGACGATTTGACTACATGATTGAACTTTCAATCTAGTCATGACCTGCGCAGGTACTTCAGTGTCACATCAAATCAACAGGGGGCCCACAGATATCTCCTCTATCACTTTGATCAGAGGGAACGAATAAACCTTAACTACATCGTCTTCCTTCATAGTCATCACATAATACATGGAACTAATCTTTATAGCTACCAGTTACGAATAGCGTTGGAGTTAGACCAATGCATCACGAAATCGTACTTAGGAAACGATGCATCTTGGTTTGAAGACTCATACGATATTATCGCCTCACTATTACCCATGATAAAGTCCATGGGGTAATACTCTGAGCGTGGGTTGGTCCAACATTTAAATACACCTTTTTAAATGCTCATGAGAGTAGCAGCAATCTCTATGCAATGTTCATACCTTTGAACAATCTACTCACTCTCCCATGACATCTTAATTCAGTTCTTATTCCCATAAGAACGATCGACTGTGGACGTTTAAGTAATCTCTTAGTTTACTTAGGAATAGGTTCTAAACATGCAAAAGGTTTGAAATGGAATAATTAAATACTATATGAATGATAGAACACTTGCAAATTATTTAATCTCCATAAATAAATCATCAATTCATACAATTTAATATTCACTACAATTTCAAATGAATGACAATTTATGATAAGTCACTATGAAATCTAATTCCTATCGTCCTCGCATGAGCATCATGTTTGGCACGACTTAGTGCTTTTGTGAAAGGATCAGCCGGGTTATTTTCCGACGATACTCTTGTCACTATCACGTCCCCATCTTCAACTCGCTTTCTCACGTAGTGAAACTTTCTGAGTATATGCCTGGTTCGACTATGATCTTTGGATTCTTTAGTCAATGAGACTGCACCTTCATTGTCGCAGAAGATTTTCATTGGTTCCTTGATGCTTGTTACGACACCAAGATCCCCAATGAAATTCTTCAACCATGTGGCTTCTTTTGATGCCTCACAGGCAGCAATATACTCAGATTCGCAAGTTGAATCAGCTACTGTCTCCTGCTTGGAACTCTTCCAAGTGACAGCTCCTCCGTTCAATAAGAACACCCACCCAGTTTGTGAGCACGAGTCATCTCTATCCGTTTGGAAACTCGCGTCACAATAACCTTCCACAACAAGTTCGTCTTTCCCACCATACACTAAGAACATATCCTTTGTTCTCCTTAGGTACTTGAGAATCGTTTTCACCGCAGTCCAATGATCGTTGCCAGGGTTGCCTTGGAACCGGCTCACCATGCTTAGCGCATATGAGACATCCGGGCGAGTACATACCATGGCATACATGATCGATCCAATCGCCGAGGCGTAAGGGACTCGACTCATTTTCTCCAGTTCTTGCTCAGTACTGGGACATTGACTCTTAGACAATGTTATGCCATGATTCATGGGTAGATACCCTTTCTTGGAATCAACCATACTAAAACGTTTTAGTATTTTATCCAAGTATGTACTCTGGCTTAATCCTATTAGACGTCTTTCTCTATCTCTGTATATCTTTATACCGAGTATGTACGCTGCGTCTCCTAGATCCTTCATAGCGAAACATTTTCCCAACCAAGACTTCACGTCTTGCAGTGTAGGAATATGATTTCCTATAAGGAGTATGTCATCCACATACAGTACTAGGAAGACAACAACGCTCCCACTAGCTTTGATGTAAACGCAGGACTCATCTTCACTCCTAGAGAAACCAAACTCCTTGACTTTCTCATGGAAGCAAAGATTCCAACTTCGAGAGGCTTGTTTCAATCCATAAATGGATTTCTCAAGCTTGCACACTCTATCAGGATATTTCTTATTGATAAAACCTTCTGGCTGTGCCATATAGACATCCTCAGTAAGTCTTCCGTTAAGGAAGGCGGTTTTAACATCCATCTGCCAAATTTCATAGTCATGAAATGCAGCTATGGCAAGCAATATTCTGATAGACTTTATCTTGGCTACTGGTGAAAAGGTTTCATCATAATCAATCCCATGAGTTTGAGTATAACCTTTTGCAACCAACCTAGCCTTATAGGTGTGCACATTCCCATCCATGTCTATCTTCTTCTTGAAGATCCACTTGCATCCAACGGTTTTGACACCGGGAGAAGTCTCAATCAAGTTCCATACTTGATTGTCATACATGGACTGAATCTCACTCTTCATAGCCACTTTCCATTTTTCGGCCTCAGGGCCTTCCATAGCTTCCTTATAACTCGATGGCTCATCGTCATCAATTGGTAAACTATTACCAGCAGATGCATCGCCTTCAGCAATATGGAAATCATAATAATCACCAAAATGCTCAGGAGGGCGAACAGTTCTAGAGTATCTACGTGGAACGGTAGGAGTTACATCATTTTGTTCAACAGGAGTCTCATCCTCTGGTTGAGTGCTAGTGTCAACTATAGGTTCCACTACATCTTCATTGTTTGACTCTTGACACTCTTCAAGATCAATTTTGCTCCCACTGTCTTCTTTGGATAATAGCTCTCTCTCGAGGAAAAATCCTCTTCGAGATACGAACACTTTGTTCTCTTTCGGATTATAAAACCGATATCCAAAAGACTGTCGTGGGTAGCCAATGAAGTAGCACTTCTCTGATTTGTTATCTAGCTTGTCGTGAGATTCATGTCTCACATAAACTTCACAACCCCAGATTTTCAAATGTTTGAGGGAGGGAGGATTCCCTGTCCACATTTCAGAGGGAGTTTTGGCAACCTTCTTAGTTGGTACAAGGTTAACGATATGTGCTGCAGTTTCTAAGGCATATCCCCAGAAACCCACTGGAAGTGTTGATCGACTCATCATTGATCGAACCATGTCAAGCAAGGTTCGATTTCTCCTTTCCGACACTACATTAAGTTGTGGAGTTCGAGGAGGTGAGAGTTGGGATACTATTCCACAACTCTTTAGATAGTCGATGAACTCTTGACTAAGATACTCTCCGCCCCTGTCAGAACGGAGCATCTTAATCTTCTTGCCCAGTTGATTCTCTACTTCTTTCTGATATTCTTTGAACGTTTCAAAAGTATCAGATTTATGTTTAATCAAATAAACATATCCATATCTACTGAAATCATCAGTAAATGTGACGAAGTATCGTTCACCATGTCTAGTGTTAGACTTGAACGGTCCACATACATCAGTATGTATGAGGTCCAACAAGTCTTTGCCTCTTTCACATGACCCTGTGAATGGCGCCTTTGTCATCTTGCCAAGTAAACAAGACTCACACACATCATTCGATTTGAGGTCAAATGATTCTAACACTCCATCCTTTTGGAGTTTAGCTATGCGTTTCTTGTTTATATGTCCTAAGCGACAATGCCATAGACATGACTTATCCAATACACCTTTGGATGAATCAACATTTAATATTAGATTCCTTTTGTTTACGCAACCATCTATTTCATATATACCAGCACAAGGAATAGCTTTAAAATAAAACACATCATTTTTATAAACTAAAATAGAACCATTCTCATTATCAAAAACAAAGTTAAAACCATCCTTAAACAATGCGTAATACGAAATAATGTTGCGTGCCATAGAAGGCGAAAAACAAACATCTAATAAAAGTAAAGAACATCCATTCCCAAGCATGAGCTCATAATCTCCTATCTTGGTGACAGCAGTCGAGACTCTGTTTCCCATGATCAGATTAAGCTCTCCATGCTTCAACTTCCTACAATTCTTAAGTCCCTGCATATCAGTGCAAATGTGAGTACCACACCCTGTATCTAGAACCCAAGAATTAGACATAGAAGTATGATGGAGTTCAATCATAAACGTACCTAGGACACCAGACTGTTGGATCCTATGATTTCTCAAATCATCAAGGTACTTTGGGCAATTTCTCTTCCAGTGACCCATCTCATCGCAATAGTAGCATATAGAGTCTTTATGTGCTATTAAAGAGGTTCTCTTTCTTTTAAGCTTTCGTTGGGCATGTCCCACCTTAGCTTTTCTTTTCCTCTTAGGACGAGAAAGTTTACCTCTTCCAGCATCATTAGACTCAATGCTCAAGACTGGAGATTCGAAATCACAGTCGCAGGCCGTTAACAAGTCATTCTCAACAACTTTTAACTCCTCGTACAGTTCAAACGTTGTGATTTCCCTCTTATTCTTGTCGTATTCTGATACGTATGAAGAATACTCTGGAGTTAGCTTGTGTAGAATCATATCGACAGCTAACTCGTTAGAGATAGGCATACCCAGACTTTCTGAGTTATGTATGTATTCCCTCATCTTCGAGATGAAGTTACACACTGATTCTCCATCTTGCATTTTGCAATTCTTGATGAGTTCCATGTTTTCATGAACAGCACGAGTATTACCGAGATAATCCACATAGTCAAAATTTCCAATAGCTTTTCGAGATGAAACCTTATTAGGAGATGACTTTGGTGGACACGGCAGTGCGAGTACAATCGGGAGTGGAGGTGGTGGTGGTAGAGGAATTGTGTTGTCATTCAAGTTTGAACCCATCTACAAAAGAAACAATTTCTTTGTTAGTGAATTCAATAATTAATCCTTATAATAATTTTTCCAATCTTTATCCATAAGGCTAGGATACGCCCACTAGTTATTTGATGTGAAGAGGGATGCCGTATTTCACACCAAATAATTTCGTGTCGTAGGCAAACTATTGTCAATTTCAATCTTATGAAATCCCTAGTTCTTTGAGATTCATTCTCGTGGGAGAATGGCATGTTAATCTCGAATCAATGCTCATTCTAATCTATATGACAGGGATACCGTGGATCATATATTAGAAGGTGAAACAACCATGGAATACCCACGTGGACTTCTCGGCTCAAGTTCGCTTGAGTATCGCGAGAATCGTTTCACTCATAAAATAATCTCACAATTAACGTACCGGTTAACCACACGAGTTCCGTTAATCAGACTATGATACGAGCGCGTGTCATTCAATGGAGAGCACACAATGTTCACATTTAATTAAACGGGAAGGATTTGTTTAATTTTATGATTATACTTTTAATCTTAATATCATCCTATTATGCCTGTTTGGTAGCTCCATTCTACGACAAGGGAAGCGGCGGGGCAGGTCAGCGCAAGGCGTGTTAAAAACGCAACCCCGTTTAGAGATCTATATCTCTTCCTTTTCATCCTTTAGATGTCATAGACTATGGGTGAGCCTACTAGTGACATAAGCGACGATATATTTAACTTTAGTTATAATATATATAAACTATTATATAATTATATCTATGTACATTAAAACCTTTTAATTACATTTACTAAAGTTCTATATAGTATAATTAATTTTATAAACGCGCGAGGACGCGACGTTTTAAATCCTATTATAACTATATTATATATAATATTTAATAAACTATTATTACATAATATTATATATATATAAGGGAGGAATATCAAATCTTATTTGATATATAAAGGAATTTTCGAAATTTATATATATATATATATATATATTCTAATTAAACTTTTAATTAATATATTATATATATAATACTTTTAAATATTTATCTAAATTATAAACAATTATAAAACTAGATAAAACAAATTTAAATATTCGAAAATCCAAAACCCTTTTATTTTATTTACAATTTCCGAAAAATTATAAATATATTTTAAATCTTTATTAAAATTTCGGATATATCTAATATATCCCTAATTTAAACTACTAAATTTTATCCTTATTTGAAACTCCTTCAAATATTTTCTAGATATGCCAAATCAACTATTTTTTGGCATATATGTATTTCGAAAAATACATATTTACTTTAAATAGGATTTATTTTATTTAATTATTAAATAAATAACTTTTATACCTATTTATATATTCCGAAAAATATATAAAGTATATAAAATATTTATTTTAAATCTTTTAAATAAAAGTCTAGATTTGATAAAATCTTTCATTCAAATTCTTGATAATTCCAAACTTTTGAAATTATCATATTTATTTATTTTAATAATAAAAACGATTTTATATATTAAATAAATAATATCCGAATTTTCGGAAATTATTAAAACCCTTTTTAAAATTACCGAAAATAATTAAAAACAATTTTAATGTATTTTTTTTTACAATTTTCGGAATACCCAAAACAATTTTCGGTATTACCGAAAATCCCAAACAATACATGGTTTTCGAATTTTCGTCTAGCACAATTAGACTTGTAAACCAATGGCGCTCTGATACCACTGTTGGGTTTTCTATGCATCTAGCCACAATTTGTTTAAGGCGGAAATCAAAAACAACTTGGTAGAACATTGACCCGATAAAACTATTTGGACCGTTAGGTTTACAATTCTAACGCAACTAGAATTTAATAACTAATTAAATGATAAATTCAAAACTTACATTGTTACGGTTTGGCGAGGATGACAAACCTTGTGATCTCGTTCTTGCCAGATTCACACTATGCCTAGGATTCAAGAAAGAATCCCTCTATCGTATCACACCCAAGGGTTATCACAAACAGGACAATATACCACAACGTAGTATAAAGCACCTTGAGAAAACGAGTACCGAAAACCAATCGAAAAACTCTTTCGATTACCGGCGGCGGCGGCGGCGGAGCAGCGGCGGTCCGGCGGTGGTTCGACGGCGGCTGGACGGCGGGGCAGCGGCGGTTCGGTGGTGGCTGTGGGGTGTCGGCCGAATGGTGCAAGGGAACAAGAAAGAGTTGTTAAGTGTGTTTAGGTTAATACCCTTTAACCTCTATATATAGTGCATCAACCCTAATTAGAGTCAAACTCTAATTAGGTCAAAGCCCGTCACCACCAAGCCCGGTCCGAACCCTATGCCTAGCCCGAAACCATTTAATTAATTAATACCCATTAACTAATTAAATACGTCAAGCCCGATAGTCTATTTAATTAAACAATTAATTAAACACTACGTTTTTCTCGTGTTTGTTGATTCCTCGAGGGCAACCCGAATAGGACTCTAAAATACCCGAACCGGAATACGGGTTTATTTGATGTGTTGGACACCAATTCCAACACATGAAGCAACCACATGTGCTACAAGAGATGACATTTGATATTTGAAAAAGATTAGATTTAAACACTTATCGAGTCACATTCCCACCTCGTAATTGCAAAAACCAAATCCATCAACAACTCCAAATTAACCATTAATCCTCAATCAATATTTCCATCTATTTTCCCCAAAAATCACCAAAGAAACCTTCAATTATCTCACACACCTACAATCACTATTTTGATTGCTTCGATTCTGTGGCTTGCAACAATCAATTCATTTCATAAAAAACCATATAATCACTCATACGACAAACATACTGTCCTCCGTATTTGAAGATCCAAGTGCTAATGATGCCATCCAGCCGGATGGGGATGGAGAGGGTTTCATTGCACTCCTTCTGTACCTGAAACATAAATGCATACAAAAGTTAGCTAAAGACAGTTACAAATTAAAAATACAAAACTTACCAGTTCATACTGCCTGCACTTTCTTTGTTTTCTGTAGTCAACTCATTCTCTGTATTACTAACCACAAACTTCAACATTCCATACTCCTGTTTCAAACAAGATATAAATTTTTTAATTAAATTATTGCATTATTTTCGAAATCTGTTTTTGAAGGCCTTCTCTTTCAAGTGCCATCTGCATAACCAAATGGTTTCCTCCATTTTATGTTACTAAACATCTAACCCTAACCCTAACAGAATTAACTTCCTTTTTAAGCTCTCCATATGATTCTGACAATAAAATACACCTGTCTTCAGTCTGATTTCCAGCTTCTGCAACTTCATGTCATAAATCACATTAATTCTCATCATAGCATGCCTCAAAATGTTGTCGCTTAATTTTAGTATTGCTTTCTCAAGGGAAACCACTTTTTCATACGTTTCATTGTCAGAATTTTCAATTTCTTGTCTTAAATCTTTGATTGTATTTTCCATTTTCACAATCAATTTTGAAGATTCTTTATCATTAACGATAACATGTTCTTCAACTTTTGTAAACTATTTTTCAATTCCGCTTCTCGTTGAATAAAACCTTTAAGATTAAACTGTTATTTTACTTATTAATTCTTTAGATATTTCTGTTAAGATGTCAGATGTGTGATCTGTTTTATAGAACTTTTCTAAAGTCGTTTCAGCTTCTTCTTCTTCAGCATAAGAAACTTGTTGTTCTAATAAATGCAGTCTCAGAGTCAAAGTTTCTTCGATCTGAGTCAACTCACTGAACCTTTTTCCTAAATCTATTTCTCTCTCTAGAGATTTCTCAAGCATCCTTAAAATGTCTTTGATGTTCTACAGTTTGCATTTTCAAAATCTCCTTAAGTTCTAAAGGATCATTACTGTTTAAAGCCTGTAAATCTTAATAAATTTCTCTCTAATGATTTTTCAGAATGATGTCCATCCTGCGGTGGTTCTCCCAAACGTTTTCTAGAAGATAAAAACTCACCAACATTAGCTCTTTCCTATCTGTAAATCAGATATTTGTGTTTCTAATATACTCACCTGTGAATTCAAAAATCCAGATAAAAGGGCGTATTCCAGTGCTTTGATAGTAAATTTAAGTTGGTTAATTTCTCACAAAATATACGTTATATCTGGCTAAAATCATTCCAGAACTTGAAAAGAGGGCTGAATGAAGATTTGCTACTTTTATTGAGCTCTGAATGAAGAGAAGATGCATCATCTATCTTCATGGTTCAGAATTAAGCTTAATACAGAACCTGAAAAGAGGGCTATCAAACTTCTAATCATAATTATGTTGCATCTCAAAATAATTAGGTTATTAATCCAATACTGGAAATATACATGTGGTACATACCTTAAAAGTTGTGGTAGGAAAATCACCTCTTTATACTATAGGATAGGATTTCATTTACAATACGTACATCATTTTCGAATTTGAGTTTATTTGTTAACATAATACTTATATAACAGGATTTCATTTACAATACATCATTGAAAATCTGCCTAAAATGTGAAGACTTTAGTCATCATATATACAGAAATCGAAACAAAAATGTTTCATTGAAATCTAGGGATTGAATAATAATCATCCGCCACTCCCACCGGAACTCCCATTTGCACTTCCTCCATCATCACCACCAACGGTTCCAAATCATCAAAACTATTTTTCCTACTTTTGCTAAGTTTTAGTTTACATTTAGTATCCTTCAACTTTTTCTCAAGCGAAACCACTTTTTCAGTTGAACCCTTGAGTTCAATACTAGTTTGTGTTAACAGCTGGCATTTAGTTTCAGCAATATTAGCCCTGCGTTCAGCCTCAACAACTTTTTCCTTCAAATCTCTAACCGTTTTCTCCATTTCCATACATATTTTAACATGTTCAGTGTCTGAAATTTTAAGGTCGGGTTGTAATGTTTTCATCTTACTCGATAGTTCTTTTAAGATTCCGATTAAGATCTCAGATGTATGATCAGATTCATATAAGTTTTCCAAGCTGATTATACTTTCTTCTTCTGCAAGTAAAACTTCTTGTTCTGAAGAGTGTAACCTCATGGTCAAAGCCTCTTCAATTTGAGTTGACTCAGATACCCTTTTCTCGAGCTCGATTTCTCTTTCTAAAGATTTTTCAAGCATCCTTAAAATATGTCTTTGGTGTTCTACAGTCTGTACATTCATTTCGTCCTTTAGTTCAGGAAGATCATTGCTACATGCACTATCTGAATCATCCTTGTTGGCACCTATAAAAATTAAAACAAATTAGTTATGGTCATGCATCAAATAAATAACCGCCAAAAATCTTACAGTTTTCTGCTCCAGCAAGTTTGGAAACATTTTTCTCAAACATTGCAGCTCGTGTTTTCAACTTCAAAAGTTGATCCATTGAATGTCGTAACGATTTTTCAGAATCACGTAACATATCTTCCTGTTCCATTGAAGGTTCTTCCAAATATTTGCTGGAAGATATAAACTCCTGCATATTACTTTCATCATTCTGACAATCAGAAATTTGAGCTCCTAATATATTCACCTCAGAATTCAAAAATCCAGATAAAAGGTCAAACTCCAGTGTCTTGAGTTCCAAGTCACTCAGATTTGGATTCATATCAGATACAAAAGCAGAAAATTCACTCTCTATAGTTTCCATATACATCAAAAGTAAGTTTAAGTTTGCAAGTCTTTCACAAACACATGCCATATCAAGCTCAAATCGTGTAACAACTTCTCCAACACTTTCTAGTTCCTGAAATGTGTCTGCAACAGAAGATGATCGTCTGGACATGACATTGAACTCAGATTCTGGTCTGCAAGAATAGACCGACACTGCAGCCGAAGATGGCTCGTAACCAAAGTGAAAATGATCCATATTGAGCTGTAAATCCAATACCTGAAAATAATCTTAAAATCATCAGAATCATGCTTGAATTGTACAATTAAAACCGTTGTTACAGGGATGAGCATGTATGATGTTGCATATCTAATACAGTTATTATGTGCCTTTCGGAAAGAAAAAAATTACAGTTATCATGTGATGATGCATATTTTCGTTATGTTATGTACGAACTACATTAAATTTATGCTACATAGCATAATATTGGTATCCAATTTGCAATAAGATCCTTGTCAATTTTGTATCTGCAAAGAATTGGGATTTCTTAATTCAAAATCCGATTTATAGCATTCACGAAGAGATTTATGCAGCTAATAACCTAAAACAATATAACTGCGAACAATCATTAGTATGCCATGCAACTTTTTTCAACTCTAAAACATAGATACGGAAATGCGAGATCAAAATTTTCAAGCGAATCGAAGAAATTATGTCAGGAAGAAGATAGAAAGCATGATTCCATCATTAAGAACAACATCTACGTCATAAAGCCCATTTTCGTGTTCTAATCGATATAATTACTTCGTAAATTTGGTAAAAATACAGATACAACACATCAAAAGTTAGGAAGAAATAGAAATTAGCAATGCAATAATTCGTGAAATCAATCGAGAATCGACATACCTAAAATCAAAAATTTATTGGATTAAGGTAGGCGAGGCTGGCCTTTTGTAATTACAGAATTGAGTTTTCGTTTCACGCCTTTGTTGGCATTCACAACTACGGTTTCCCTTTCAACATTTCCCTTTTTCTAAATTTACAGGAATCACCTTCCGGTTTTCTAAAACTTGTACTTCATATAGTCTCTAATTTTAAATGTCTTTTCAAACCAATATAATGCTATCATTTATTAATTAAATAATTATGTCTCTTATTTCATTTCTATACTTATACTCATAGAATGATTAGTACTCCCTCTATCCCACAAAAAACTTCTCATTTTATTTAGGCACAAAATTTAAGGTGATAGTTAGTAGTGGGGTCCTTGGTAATAATTTTAATTAAAATATAAGATTGGTTTGGAGAGAGAAAGATAGTTATTGGATAGTTAGTGGTGGAGTTACTAATAATAATAGTATTTTATTATGTGGAGCCCATCAAATGTGAAATGAGAAGTTTTTTGTGGGATAAAAATATATGGTGAAATGAGAAGTTTTTTGTGGGACGGAGGGAGTATTTAGTATCAACTCATTTTGTTTTCTAGTCTTATCTTTTAATTTAGACATTTTATATTTATTTTACTTATATTCATAGAATGATTAGTATTTGATATCAACTCATTTTGTTTTATCTTATCTTTTGATTTAGATATTTTATATTAATCAAATAAATAGGAAAATTTAATAAAAGTAATATCATCTATTTTATTAATCAACTCAATTATATTTCAAGTATGGATTGTAGGTTTGTAATTTATACTTTTAGCTATACATTATTAAGATATTATTTGTTTGCAGCTTAATAAAAACATTTAACGTTAAATACTAAACTATTAACATTTAATGCGTCTTTAAATGAAAATTACGGTGAATGGTAAAATATGAAAGGATGGAACTAATTGCATAAATGATGTTGTATCCATCCAGAAATCACAAATAATGCTGTTTTTTGAGGTTTTGCAAAAATAATGCTATCCCACGTTTAGGAACCCGGATCCCCTAGTTTCCCCGCTTTCAAATCCCGGATACAAGCTTTTTCTGTCTGTTTTCATGTACCTGCTGTACCTGCTGTACTTGTCTGACGAACTAAGGATCCCCTCTTGCAAAACCCGGATCCCCTAGGGGTATCCCACACTGCGAATCCCGGATCCCCTAGGGTTGAGGCGGAGAGAGAATTGGTCGTTTTATGATGCTTTCTGCGGTCAAACTCCTAAACCAATAATGCGTTTACTTGTGGAAAATAGCTGGGTGCCCAAATTGTCAAAATAGACCATATTTCGCATATTTGACAAAAATCGTACTTACACGAATTTCGCATTTGACAAAAATCATCTGGAGGGTTACTAATAGGAAAATAATATATATTCTTATTATATATATACTTGCTTTGTATTGGTATTCAATTATTCATCATATGATAATATGTGTTTTTTCTTCATATCATTTATTAATTTTTATAATAATTTTGATCAAGTGAGTAAAAAAATAAATTAATAAAATAATAGAAAAATGTACCATTTCTTTTTCAACTACGCGATTGTAATTTGAAGACTTGGCCTTTTTTGCATTTGGCATGTCAAATTAAGTGTTTTATATTTAGGTGTTGTTTGGTAAGTCTTTTAATGAATCAGTTAAGAGGACAAGGGTTTTTTTTTTCTCAGCCCATATTTTTCAACTTTTTCTTTTAAACCCTATATATTTACAAAAAATTCTTTATATCACCACAAGGGTGCTACCACTGGTAGAAATTTCTAGTTCCGCCCCTGCCTCGGGTCATATATTGTCGATGTACCAAAATTGTTCCTACGTATGAAATCGTTAAGTCATGAATAGTGAATAAAAAAAACAGACTTTCAAACCAAATTTACAAGTCACGTAAACTACAGGGATGTTTATGTAATTAAATCTATAAATTTATAACCGATTGATCGTGTAAGATTAGGTCCCACCAAAAATATGGTCTATTTTGACAATTTGGGCACCCAGCTATTTTCCACAAGTAAACGCATTATTGGTTTAGGAGTTTGACCGCAGAAAGCATCATAAAACGACCAATTCTCTCTCCGCCTCAACCCTAGGGGATCCGGGATTCACAGTGTGGGATACCCCTAGGGGATCCGGGTTTTGCAAGAGGGGATCCTTAGTTCGTCAGACAAGTACAGCAGGTACAGCAGATACATGAAAACAGACAGAAAAAGCTTGTATCCGGGATTTGAAAGCGGGGAAACTAGGGGATCCGGGTTCCTAAACGTGGGATAGCATTATTTTTGCAAAACCTCAAAAAACAGCATTATTTGTAATTTCTGGATGAATACAATATCATTTATGCAATTGGTTCGAAAGTATGATGCTTTTTATGTCATTATCCCAAATTATTCTGTTCATATATTGGGTGAGAAGTTGCCCTAAAAAGAATTATTTACACCACTAGCGACAAAAAACGAATGTAAGCTACAGAAACAGTTGTCCAAAATCCAAAGAAATAGAGAATGGAGCCTAGGGCTTCCCTGTTGGTGAAGGAACTCCATAATCAGATGACACCTCAACACTATCCTAATTGATTTCGCCATCAAAGGTAACCTCATACCAATAACGTTTCAACTGTTCCTTTTCTTTCTACTTGCTGTTCAATTCGATGTGCGTCCCAAAAAGAATACCAATTCGAATTTGAGAATCTAGAGTGTTTTCATGTCAAACTTCATGAATCCACAATCGGTGTAAATAAATCAATATTAAGATCGAGAAGCAAAGAATACTAGTCTCGGTTGTTGCTCTTTAGTGTAATAATTGAAGCATTGATTATAAATTAGGGTTTTTTAGGCTGTTGATAAGATGGTGGTAGCAATTGGTGAAGCTGCTGAATCGGCAAACACTGGCTCTTCCCATGAGGAAGATGAAGGGAGACAATTGAGTTATTTTGGGGGAAGTGGCTCAAGAAATACGAGCCCAATTGCACGTGGATTAGGGTTTAGGAACACTAGTCCATCTAGACAGAAAGTGGTTAAGACGAAACCGAGGGGTTTAGATGAAGAAATGATTGCTACATTTGCAAAAGCTTCACATCCTGATGTTCATATGGAAGATAATATATGGGCTAAGCTACCCGAAGACTTATTAAACGAAATTTTAGCTAGGGTTCCACCTTTCATGATTTTTCGTCTTCGTCCCGTTTGTAAGAGATGGAATTCAATCTTACAAGATAACAGTTTTCTCAAATTTCATTCACAAGTTCCATCTCACGGGCCTTGCCTTTTGACTTTTTGGAAGAATTCACAAACACCACAATGCTCTGTTTTTAGTTTACCATTAAAACAATGGTACAAAATTCCTTTCATATTTTTGCCTCAATGGGCTTTCTGGCTAGTTGGATCTTCGGGCGGGCTTGTTTGTTTCTCGGGTCTTGACGGTTTGACTTTCAGAATGATAATCTGTAATCCACTCACACAAAGTTGGAGAACATTACCGAGTATGCATTACAGCCAACAAAGACAGTTAATCATGATTGTTGACAGAAAGAAACGATCTTTCAAAGTTATTGCTGCTAGTGATATCTATGGGGATAGATCACTACCAACTGAAGTATATGATTCGAAACTCGACAGTTGGTCACTTCACCAAACAATGCCAGCTGTCAATCTATGTTCATCAAAGATGGCGTTTTGTGACTCGAGGTTATACTTAGAAACAATCTCACCTCTTGGTTTAATGATGTATCAACTAGATGCAGGATATTGGGAACATATTCCTGCAAAATTTCCAAGATCTTTATTAGACGGTTATTTGGTTGCAGGTAGTAAAAAGCGGTTGTTTTTAGTTGGAAGAATCGGTCTTTACAGTACTCTTCAAAGTATGAGAATTTGGGAATTGGATCATGCGAAAGTGATTTGGATTGAAATTAGTAGAATGCCACCAAGGTATTTTAGAGCTTTTTTAAGGTTATCAGCAGAAAGATTTGAGTGTTTTGGACAAGATAATTTAATCTGTTTTACATCTTGGAATCAAGGAAAAGGTTTGCTTTTTGATGTTGATAAGAAAACATGGTCTTGGATTGCTGGTTGTGCTCTACAGTCATATAACAGTCAGCTCTGTTTTTATGAGCCACGATTTGATGCTTCAATCTACTGAGCTCGTCATTTTGGTCAACTGGTCAACCAATCATCGGTCAGTGAACTTTTGTGTTCTATTAGATCTGTTTATTGATGAGGGCTACAAGTTGTAATATTTTTTTTCCATCAAAAGCTGTTTGTATACTTCTTGAAATTGGTTTATACATGCAAATTTCCTTATTTAAATTTGTTATTCATTATTTGTGTCTGTTTTGGGCTGTGCAAGTTGACTTTTTGAGGTCAAATCTATGACCTTAAGTCTCAAAATTGGTACAGATTTTGCTGCAAACAGATCAAACGATCATTCTTCTCATTTCGTATCGTCTGTCAAGAATAAATGTAGATATTTAATTTTCTAAAAGTTCAAATAATTTATATCAATTTTGATTATGAAAGACAACAGCTTTGACATCAAAAGTCAAACTGTAGTTACAAACTAGAACAGCCTAACCATCGACGCATTCCAACTGTACAAGACTACAAATAACTAACATTAGGCTACAATTAGATGGGTCCCACTCTCCTAACTCCAACTATCGATCTCCACCCTCGATTTCATCTTGATCTTCCATCTGAGTCTCTTCTTTGCTACTCATCATCTCTCCACCACCTCTATTAACCGCATTTCTGTTGCTAGAACCACCACTTTTTCTAAAAAACAAACTAAAAGGACCAGAATCGTCTTCATCAAAATCATCTTCGTTTTCTTTATTATCTCCAGGATGTGAAATTACATCTTTACCCATCCAAGCAGTACAAGAAGGTGCAACTTTAATAGCAGTTGGAAGTTGGGAAATTGAAGTATGAGATGATGATTGGCTTGTTTAAGGTGTTGGATGAGCCTTTTTTTGTTGTGTTGTTTTATGTTTGAGTAGATGTTGTACTTTCTGGATCTCGAAATTAATAATATTTGTCTCTTGGTTTCTTCAAATTTATTTGGCTTGTACGCATTTGGAAGTTGTTTTAATTATGAATTTTGACGATAAAATGGTTGGGGTTAAATATGGTAGCTTTAAAAACAACTCTTATCATTATCAAAACTCATTAACTATATCGATATCAAAGTCCATAAACATTGCAAAAATAGAGGTGTGTAGATGACATGAAATTTAAGTCGTTTATGATTGGTTGGAAAAGGTGATAAAATCAATTGGGTGATGAACATTGTAACCCAAATAAAACTGTTAATTAAGTCAAACATTGGCCGATGTATATATTTCTTGGGTTAGCTAGCGGGTTAATGAATGAGTTGGTCTAGATTAATTGGCCACCAAGGGTTGTCAAAAAGTTTTGAATTTAAAACTTGCTGAGGGCATTCCTCAGGAGATGAATAAGGAGGTGGGGTTTATTCCCCAAAAAATGAGATATGTTCGAGGAAGTCATAGCTTGGATGTCACTGTATATGTCGAACCACTAACTTGTCGTTCAAAGAAAAGCTAGCGGGTCGATCATAGCTTCATTCTTTTTAAGATATTGGCCGATGTTTGGTCGGATACTAATGTGAAATCCATTGGTTTCAAGGAAGTAGTTTATTACTCCCTCCGTCCCACAAAAAAGTTCCCATTTCCCCTCTAAATTTTGTCCCACAAAAAAGTTCTCATTTCTCAAATGGTGAGGGACCACTTAATAAAATAATATTAAAACTATGGACCCCACCACTAATTATCTTCTAAAAGCACTTTCTCTCTCCAGAAAACCTTATATTTTAATCAAAATATAACGATGGACCCCACCACTAACTCTCTCCTAAATACTTGTGCCCATTAGAAATGGGAACTTTTTTGTGGGACGGAGGGAGTATTTGAGATGATGACAAAAAATTATTTAACTTATATGTAATTATGACAAAGGGTGTTTGACCAATAATATCCTTAAAAATATATATATCATCAAATAAAAAGCAAGTAATTACTAGATGGAAAGTATTTTATATTAAGGGAAATGCTAACAAGTGCCCTTAAGGCAATGGTTAAGAAAAAAAAGAAGCTTAAATTTGATGTACATTAACCACAAAAAAAACCACCCCTTGCATTTCACTAACCACCCATGAGTGGTTGTGCTTTAATATATGTACATTAACCACTTAACTATCTCTTATCCATTGCCCTTAGGGCAATAGTTAGCAAATCCCTTTTATTAATGAAAAGAAAAACATACAAATTATGAGAAACATCAAACGCCAAAAGAAACTGGCCGGGATCTTATTAAACATACTTAGTTATTTTAAAGAAACTGGGATGTTATTGAAGGTACGTACGTACGTAGGTTGAGATTTATTCTAAAGATGCATGCATGGTGGTGTTTTGAGTGTATGCAAAGTGGAAGATTATATGGGCATAGGATGAAGGAGCAAGGATTTGATATGATGCATCAACTCGGGTCCCACGTGCGTGAAACTATCTCTATACTCGTACATAAGATGAGTCCCACGTGCCAAATTAACGGCGCGCATTATTACTGCCATAGGAACCTGTTTACTGGTGAGAGACTGAAGGTTTATATCTGTTATCTTCAACTTTCTTGTTAAAATATTCAAGTGCTTCCTCTTCTGTCACACCATATTGCTTCATGTAAGTTTCAACACTTGACGTCACATGCATTCGTTCTTGCTCCTCCTGTACGTACACTTTTAAAAATTAAGATTCATGCATGCATGCATTTAATTAATTAATTATAATTAGGATATCATACTACGTACCTTGTGGGAGCGGATATCATCCATGAATCTACCAATTACACACAAGTCTTTAAAAATAGGAGGACTTGTGAGAGCCCATTTGAATGAGTCATGATCTGTAATGGCTGGATCACTCATGCCCACTAAACTTGCGGTTACAAGCGCATCGTTCCCGCTACTCATGAATGCAACGGCTATGTACTCCTCTGTTGTTGGTATGTATCCCTCGTTTGCCCATTTCGCTTCCTCCATGTACGCTCCAATATACTTTATCTTTTATATATGGGATTTGCTAACCATTGCCCTTAGGGCAATGGTTAAGAATGATTAAAGTGGTTAATGTACAACAAATAAAGCATAACTAATTAGAGTTGGTTAATAAAATACATGGGGGTGGTTTTTTATTAGGTAGTTTACAATTAATTTAAGCCACAAAATTTTCTTAATCATTGCCCTTAGGGCACTTGTTAGCATTTCCCTTTATATATATATATATATATATATATATATATATATATATATATATATATATATATATATATATATATATATATATATATATATATATATATATATATAGGGTCCGATTCAGCGCAGAACCGTTTAAAGGTGCAGAACCGCAGAACCATCCTAACATCCAATGTTTTCTATGTTATACATAAGTTGTAAATTTGCATACACGCTGTAACCATCCTAACATCCAATGTTTCCAATTTTTCATACAAATAATATATAAATATATTTATATATTATGTGTATAAAAAATTGGAAACATTGAATGTATAAATGTGTTACAACGTGTATGGAAATGTACACCTTATGTATAACATTGAAAACATTGGATGTTAGGATGGTTCTGCGGTTCTGCAGCTTTAAACGGTTCTGCGCTGAATCGGGCAATATATATATATATATATATATATATATATATATATATATATATATATATATATATATATATATATATATATATATATATATATATAGTGTAGAATTAGAATCAGAACCAATTAAGGCTACAGAACCAGCAGAACTCAATCTAGACTATTGATTTTTGAAATAAAATGATCATGAAAGACACATTAATGTATTTGATGAGGGACTCCCAAATATTGGTTTGCATGGATGTCATTCATGCATGTATACATATATGTATATGTTTTCATGTATGTATACATAAGTGTTATCTATACATATATGTATACATGCATGAATGACATCCATGCAAACCAATATTTGGGGGTCCCTCATCAAATACATTAATGTGTCTTCCATGATCATTTTATTTCAAAAATCAATGGTTTAGATTGAGTTCTGCTGGTTCTGTAGCCTTATATATATATATATATATATATATATATATATATATATATATATATATATATATATATATATATATATATATATATATATATATATATATATATATATATATATATATATATATCGATTCAGTGCAGAACCAGTTTAAGTGACAGAACCGCAGAACCATCTTTCGACCAATCAAAATGCAGGAATTTCTTTTAAATATTTCTATTTCATTAAAATTCGTGGAGGGCAATTAAGGAATTTTACAAAAAAAAAAACAGATGTATATATATGGAAAATGTTTATATGATTATTAGTTACCTAAAATCAAGGGGGATTAGTTTCTCTCATTATCTTCACGAAATCAATTCAAATCAATATATGGTTTGAATTTCTCTCTGCCCTTGTAAACAACGAATGTTCATGTACCCTCAAGCTTGAAAATCCAGTATTCCATTATGAAGTTGACATGCAATGTACGACATCTGATGTAGGAGATGCTTTTGATGAAGATCTTGTTATTTTATGGGTTTTTTGGTTTTCTGCTTAAATTTCCGTTTGTAAGACATGTATGTTATTAGTACACTTGTGTTTTAAACATTAACGTAAGGTGATTATAACATAAATGTATTAGAGACGAGTAAGTAACAAGTTACGATGCTTTTAAAACATTAACGTAATTTAATGTATTAGTCGACCCGTCTTTGGTTTTTGCAACAGGTTACGATGCTTTTAAATATTATTTACAACGATCGAGTACGTAACATGCGGGATGTACATGTATGTATTGCTTTAATAAAACATTGATGTATAAACAATTTAAAACATTGAATGTTTGATTACATGTACGCAACATGTATGTTTCGAATTTGTTTGAATCATATGTATGCAACATGTATGTTTCGAGTCCGGTAAATCTCAGTTATTGTTTCTCCACCACTAACTCGAGGTTCTGTTTGCTTGGATGATTCACCAACTTTAGTTTCCCTTTACGCTTAACATTGATGTGTTCTTCTACTTCTTCCAAATCTAAAAATACAGACAAACACATTTAATTTAATGCACAAATTTATAACACAAAATATCATACCAATTGTTTCAAAATCCCCAATTCGCAACAAATAATTTTGTAGAAAACATCTAGTGTTCAAATAATTTTGTAGAAAACATCTAGTGTTCAGTTGAGTTTGTATAAAACATCTAGTGTTCCTTTTTACTCGAAGCAATCTAGAGGATAGAGCGACACTGTACCGGGTATAAACCAGAAGACATCTAGTGTAGAAAACATCGAATGTTGATTCTGATGATGGTGTTGAACCATAAGAAAGATTTATAATTTAATTGATCAAGAACATGAACGATTTCAAGAACTTTTTCTAATTTAATTGACAGAAGAGAAACCCTAACTACCTTTCCTTACCGGCGGTATCCCAAATCTGAGCCTTGACGTTCTTGCTATCGACACTCAATCTTCGTTTAAACTCAACACCAATCGTTGGGTTGCAATTATTTGTCGCTGGATCTGAGGAGGAATGAGATGTACGTGGTGGCTGGTGGCTAGGGTTATTAGCGAGAGGGGGGATGAATGAGCGAAAGAGGGGTGACAGTTTCTATTGGAGAGAGAGGGAGTGGGAGGTATGAGAGAAAGTAGGGGGAAATATACGGTTATATTGAATTAAATATCCCCTTTAAATAAAATTCCGAATGTACCCCTAAATAATTAAAATATCTGGATTTTTAATTAATAAAATATACATAATATCCATCCTAAATATTAGCCTTAGATTAAAATATGGACGGTCCAGATTGATTAGAAAAATGGTTCTGCGGTTCTGTCGCTAAAAACGGTTCTGCGCTGAATCGGACACTATATATATATATATATATATATATATATATATATATATATATATATATATATATATATATATATATATATATATATATATATATATATATATATATATATATATATATATATATATATAGGGTCAAGTTATATAGAGAACCCTATATATCGTGCAGAACTCGTAGAACTCTTATTAACCAATCAGAATTTAGTAAATTAATTTTGAATTATTTAATCTATTTAATTGTTCAAGGGTATTTAGGACATTATACATTATATTTTTTTGTTTCCTTTTTTGAAAATTTCCTAAAATTTAGGACATAATTTCAGAATTGTTTTGTTGCATATATGTTATTTTACGATTTTACATACATGTTTTTTTAGCATTAATTTCATAGTTATTTACAATTGTACATATATGTTATTTTACGGTTTTGCATACATGTAACATAAAACAAGCATGTTTAACAAACAAAATTTATATCCAAATTTTACAAAAAAATTACAACAAAAAGTCATACAAAAATTTATATCTAAATAAAATACATACATGTTGAACTTATTCATACAAAAAGTCAAAAATACTTTCAGAAAATACATATATGTATTCAACCAATTACATATATGCATCCAAATGATTGATGTCCTGAAGCAGTTTTCTTCTTTATATACACCCTAAGACTGCTCGTTTCTTCTTTTTCCACCTATATAATTTGTCAATTTTCCTTGTACCACGCACTGCAAAACATAAAAAAAACATATATGTTCAATAAAAAACACATATACAAACTAAGAATATATATGCAACCTAATCAGAACATTAATGCACTCCTTTTTATAATTGTAAATATATTTAAAAAGTGGATCTTGTACCGCCTAGGAGAGAGGATTTCAAGTTAAGCAATTCTATTTGCAACTCATATGTAATATTAAAGTAATTTTTTTCATTTTTTTAATAAAAGTGATTATAATTTGTTTATATTTCATTTTTTTAATAAAGGTGATATGGCAATAGGGTCCACTTTTAAAAGTGTGGTATAATTGCATTGATGTAGAAAGGAGTTGCAAAGCTGAGGTGTCACAATTGAAATCTGAATAATATTTCATGGATAGATTACTCATTTAGTTAAATTTCAAACAAACACTAACTGAGATAAAATTGAGACAAAATTATATCTCAGTTCACAAACATCTATAGTTAATTCATCACCGGGTTCATAAACAGGGGAAAACCTTAAATATATCTCAAAAATCAAAATTGAAATAAGATTTAGTTTTTACCAGTAAAGTTAAAGTTTGAAATAAACAAAATTAAAGTGAAATAATATAAGCAATTAAAAATGACGAGCAAGGTTATCAATTGAAAACTTCGATATTCCAAAATCACAAGATCTTAAAAGTCATGATATCCAGCCGACACATATATCCTATTCTACAAGATCAATTAAAAATATAATTTTATGGAGGACATAAAAACTTTGCCATTGTTTCAAAATCTGCTTCCTATTAAGCTCGTGATGTCTTTGCCAGAGTACATCAAATAGACATTCATGCCTCAAAAATGTTATAATTCGAAATTAGATACATAACCAAAATCAATAGGTTATGTATCCTATTAAATCGAAGAAATCACAAACACTTCAAATCAAAGAAATCGAAGAGAGAGAGAGACCGAGAACCTGTTTCAATAACAAAGTAATCGAAGATATCACCACAGATTGGCAGAGGCCAGAGGTAACCGAAGAAAAAATAAATTAGGAATGACGATCGGCGACTGTTGTCAATGGCTGGTAAGACGAACGCCGACGACTGTTGCTTAGATTCATCATCGTCGCGCTGTCGAAACCCTAATTCCGCCACCGTTGCCGCTGTCGAAACCCTAGATCCGCCACCGCCGCATATACCCGTTTCAATGATGGAAGGTACCTTTGTATTCGGAATAAGACGATCGTTTCAGTGGTGGTATTGATTTTCCTTCTTTGAGCCAGTAAGGTGGCTAAAAATGGAGAAGAAGAATGATGGTGGTTTTTGTTATATTGGAAAGAGAAAGAATGGAAGTTTTGAAAGAGAGAGAGAGGGTCAAATTTTATAAGAATGAAAGAGGAGAGAAGGGGAATTGAACGGATTAATAGCTAATTTTCTTAGTGCACAGTTACTAAAATGCCATTTTCAATTAAAACTTACCTAAAATGTTATTTGTTTTATTTATAAAAATATCACATCCAATCTTAATCGTTAATTTGAAAATCAATGGACCAGATTGAGTAATAAAAAGTTCTACGGGTTCTGTACGATATTATGAGTTCTCTATATAACTTGTCACTATATATATATATATATATATATATATATATATATATATATATATATATATATATATATATATATATATATATATATATATATATATAGTGAATGATTATATTGAGAACCCTAATTTCAAAAAGAACTTTGAGAACTTTCTATTAGCCAATCTAGACCATTGGATCTAAGATTAACGGTTAGGATTTATAATGCTATTTTCGTAAATAAAACAAACTATATTTTTATTTATATATTAATGAAAAGGGCATACTGGTACTTTGGCAACAAAGAAAACCGTATCTCCTCTTAAAAACCTCTCATCTCTCCAATTTAACCCATGTTTATCTCCATAGTTTGTGAAACCACTTTTCCTCTCTCTTACGTTCTTTATTGTTTTAGGGTTCATAACCCATTTTGCACATTTGCCCTTGTGCTACCACCTACCGCCCCCAAATCGAACTCCGATGACCACCGAATCCGGTCACCGGAAACCCACCAATTTAGTGCTGATTTGAATCGATTAATTCTAATTTCTGAATGTTGATTCACAACAAAAAGGTGGAACTCGATTCAAAGTAAACAAACAGGTGAATCTCAAATACCCATTTTAACTCAATTAATAGGTGATTTCTGAATATCGAATACCCATTTAACATTTTTTTGATTTTTTTATATTGTTGTGTTTTCATATTTGTACTTTAGACATTTTGGGTCAAAGGAATATTTAGGACCATTGTACAGTATGTGTTATGATGGGTGCTTTTAGTGTACACCTTCTCTCTTTTTTATTGATTCACAAACATTTGATTGTTATCGTCTGCCCTCATATTTGTACTCGTAGTTTGACCATACGCCCTCTTTTCTTATCTTTTTTTTTTAAATTTGAAATCAGTTCGTTTGCGGTGATCGTGTGTGCTTATCGATGTTGAATTTGTTCTTAGTCTTGTGGTTGTCTTACCACAGTTGGGTTTTAGGCGGTGGAATCAAGGACGTCTCAAAATTAAGTCCCCCTATTTTGTTTTATTTTTATGGCTAAAAGAAAACATATTTTGTTTTTCATTTATTTCTTTTATTCCTTCTACGTGGAATTGTGGAATTGACTGTTGTGGCATCTTCATTTGTTCTTAGTTTGCAATTATTAATTAGGGTAACATAAATGTTTTTGATAAGCTTGCATATATGTTCTTAGTTTGTATATGTGTTCTTGATTAAAAATATATGTTTTTTTTATGTTTTGTAGTGGGTGGTAAAAGGACAATCGACAAGTTATACAAGTGAAAAAGATGAAATGAGCATTTTGTTTTTGGGTGAATAAAGAAGAAAGTTACTTCAAAATGGATAAAATTGCACACCATCAACCGTTTGGATGCATATATGTGTTTTCTGATATCACTTTTGACTATTTGTATAAATAAGCTTAACGTTTACGTATTTTGTTTGTTATAACAATTATGTAAAATTTGGATATAGGTTTCGTTTGTTAAACATGTTTGTTTGATGTAACATATATGCAAAACCACAAAAGTAACATATATGCATAATTTGTAAATACCATAAATTTATGAAATCTAATGTCAAAAAAACATATATGCAAATCCGTAAAAAACATTGATGCACAACCGTAAAATAACGTAGAAACGTAAAATAACATAAATTAAAAAATCTGAAACTAATCCCTAAATTTTAGGAAATTTTTTAAAAAGGAAAAAAAACAAAATGTAAAATATCCTAAATACCCCTGAATAATTAATATGAATTAAATTAATCAAAATCAATTTACTAAATTCTGATTGGTTAATAAGAGTTCTCAGAGTTCTTTTTGAAATCAGGGTTCTCAATATAACTCGACCCTATATATATATATATATATATATTAATTAGCTAGCTAGCTAGCTACGTACGTACAATTTCTTTGAAATAGTTAAGACGGTGTGCTTTTCTCTCCTTTGCCATGATTTCTTCCATTTCTTTGTAATTACCCATAAGTCCTTGGTATATAAGTTTCATGTATGGTGGAAGCATATCTAGGCACGTAAGAGACCACCTATACGTACGTACAAAATTAGTTAATTTCTTGCATGATTAGTTTGTTGATCGATTTTGGAAATTAATGTACGTAAAACGTGTTTGATTTACCTTTGAACTGCTTCATTCAATATTACAAGTTCGTCATAGGTACCATAAGCATCATAAGTGTCATCAAAGATCGTTGCAACTGCAAATGTTTTTGCTAAGAACATTCTTGCACAAGAATACTGTGGCTCAAAGTATACACCGAGTGCCCAAAAATAACATTCAACTAATCTGTCCCTTACATAAGGCAGATTTTTTGGGAGATCGAAGTCTTTCCACCACCTACCCACATGATTGATAATAAATTAATACATAAATTAAATTAATTAGGGGAGTTATTAGTGAAGAATATTTAAAAAATGTATATATTTTTAAATGAATGTGTGTGTAGGTACTTGGAGAGTTGGCTAAGCTCCTTCTTGTGAAGTGATTGAAGCAAGTTGAAGGCCAATTTGGCAAGCTTAAGTAAAGAGTGATTATGAGATGGTTGTTGGCGGTAGATAGGAATATATCGTATTGCGTCTAATCTTGGCAATGTTTTACGTATCGGGTGCTTTAGTGCCTCGTGAATACGACCAAAAAGACTTGAGTCGTTGCTTCGAGATGCTATTTCATCAAGGCGTCTTCTTGTAAAAACAAGAGCATCTTCGAGTACGACTTCCCCTTTCACCCTCATATGACTTGCCTCATACAACTCAATCAAGGCCTCAACATCATTTGTTAAACATTGTCTAAAACCTCCATTTCCGTCCTTCATGTAGTTTTTGAAAATATCTGTTTAATTCATGATTAGATTTAATTCATAATAAATTAGTATTAATATATACGTACAAGTGATTAAATTTTTTGTGCTGACCAGATGAAACGTAGAATCCGTTCTGTCTTAAAACCCGAAACCAAAGGGAAGGACTACCATTCTTCCAGTCATCGCCATATGCATCATAAATATGCTGCAACGCTTTCTCGATCTCGTCTTCAAAATAGTAGGCTATGCCAAGGCGTTGTATTGCATCAATCAATTAACACATTTTCATGCTCACTTTCAACCTCCAAAATAGCAACTAATTCTTCCCTCACTTGTTTTACCAAATCTTTCACTATTTTTTCAACCTCGCCTTCATCTTCTTTCTATGTAATTAACTCGTGAATATAATTAGTACTTGAACATAATAAAAATTAATATAATCAATCAATTAATAATATTGCTAATAATTAGTAATAATATATGTTAGCTATGTACGTACCTCGTCATAGATGAGGAACTGGTCTCCCCAGACACTTGGAGGAAAGTTTGCAACCGGCCGAATAACTTTCTGATCTTGTGCAGTAGACATGTTGTACGTTCTATGATATTCTTGTTGGCTTGCTCAAACCATGAAGCATAGTTGAAGGCTATTTATAGATCGAGAGTACGTACGTGCGTACGTGGATCATAACTTTTTTAGGTGGGTCGATTGAAATGTGTATTTTAAATCTATATATACATAAAAATTGAGTTCCAAAATCGAAGTAGCATTTATGATCATAGTAATGATTTTGCAATTATTTCACGAGTTACATTTTCTAGCAATTATTACCATGCGATTGTTACATGTTTAACAAATAATAATAACAGGAACCGTTACAAATAATAACCCAGCTTTAAATTCCAGCCCAACAGTTATTTGGCCATTTAAATTCCAGCCCATCAGTCCTCATTCTTCCCCACCCCTTCGTTTCCTCTCAACTATCCTAATTCTTCAACTAAACACCATCTGAAACGTTGTCTTGCCCCTTGCAATTGCCATCTTCTTCATCTCCTCTAATTCTAACCGGTGCCTCCCAACCGTCTATCTCTCAAAAGAGCTTTCCCAACCCGTCAATCCTCTTAATTTGTATCTATAAATACAACACCTTGCGTTCATCAATTTCAATCTGCTACAAATGCGTCACCGTTGAACCATCAATCGTCTCCACCGTCGATAAATATAAATACAAGACTTTGCTGTGGATCGATTTCTCTCTCACTTCTCACCAGTGTTTTCGTGACCGGGTTCGACCGGCCGGTCGGACCGGTCAGACCGGAAAAAACACATGAGGCCGGCCAGATAAGACGGGTCAACAAGCAAAAACTGAGCCGGTTTGAACCGGCGTTTTTTTTACAAAACCAGGTTGAACCGGCCTAAAAAAGCCAATGTTGGGCCGGATTTAACCTTAAATAAGTCAAAGCCTAAAGAGGGAAGACTTTAATTGAGGTGCTTGTTTATCTTTGCAGGCATGTAAATATATACTCCTCCTTTGTAGTAAACTTACGCATCTCACACCGATGTGGGATATGGAAAAGTGTACTTTTTTCCTTTCCTTTTCTATATTTTTTTTTCTTTTCACTTATAATTTAAACTATATTAATAACAAGATTAAAAAAATATAGTCCAACTATGTTACGTAACAACCTTATTTTCTTTTTCTTTTGAGATTTTTAAGTTTTTAAAGGTAATTTTGACTATTATATTATACATTACCTTTATATTATTCAATATATATCATTTATATGATTGCTGCATCATAATTATTCAACGATATTGTTAGCCGGTTCAACCGCTCGGTTCAACCGGTCCGATCGTTTTTTAGCTATTGACTGGTCCGATTCAAAATCCGGGTTTTAAAACATTGCTTCTCACGGTAATCATCAAATTTTTTGAGTGACCTAATTCGTTTCTTTGTGCTATTTTGTTACTCTGATTAAATTCGTCATATTCTAACTCGAATTTGTGATGAATATACATGCTTTTAGTGTTTTTGTGATTTGGAAACCTTGACTTTTAATTTGATTATTTAGTGAATGTAACAAACGTGGCAGGTTCTTTACAAGTGATTAGTTCTTTGTGGAATTTTGTAAGTAACTCATTAGTTCATAAGTTGTTTGTGGAATTCTCATAGTTTGTTCAGAAATCTTTATCTACGCCAACAAATTGTAATACAAACAATATCTTAAAGTACAATTGTAATGTAAATTGTCATGTTTTTCATTTGCATTCTTTTTACCCGCTGATCGGTGTAAGATTTGGTGTAGGATTTGAAGTGTGGTTTCATTTCGGTTAATATCATTTTTGATAAAACTCTATAAAATCCAAATGAATGTTCAGAAATTGTATGAGTGGAAATATTTGCATGTTCAAATGAATGAAAATATTTGAAGGAAAAATTAAAATTACAATCCCATCTTTTCTCTCACCAAACATGCAAAGGAATGAAATTCAAGCTTCCAACTCCAAAATTTAGATATCAGTTGTTATGAATAACGAACGGTCTTGGCATGATAGAAAGATTCAACATGGGTTCCTTGCTCAATTGAATTTTCCCTATGGATGTAATATAAGAAGTTTGGTTTTATATAATTAATTATCTTTATCTCAAACAGGTCGAAAAGGTTGATTTTCCATTAGACAAATAAGTCTACTTTAAAATTGTTTAATCCATCTGACCTATTTCAGCGTGAAAAAAGTATAAAAAATATCGCCTTCTAACAGATAAAATTACCCCGACCGAAATACAACACAGGTCAGAAAGTATAGAACATGTCAAATTGTAAAGTTGGATTTGTTAATTATGCGATTTTGGACAACTCGCGTTTTGGTTTATGCGTTATGGTTTAATTAAACTACTAACGTCAATTACCCTCAGTAGGTTTCAATTCTTCTTATGATTCTCATATGTGATTTTTTAATGCTAGATAAGTTATTTAAAAAGCTTATTTTATTATAAATGATAGAACATATTTGATTGCTAATTTTTTATGTGTAAGGAATAAATGCTAAATCACAATTGTGTTTAGTTTAAAGTTTCTTTTTTCTTTTCTAACATTGTTGTGTTTACTTTATTACTACATTTTTAAATATCATCTTTTCCACGTAACCATTCACAATTCACAAAATCAAAAAGAAAAAAACCTTTTGGCGTACCACGATGCTCACGTCGAAATGCCATTTGACGGAACGCGCGGTGTGGCAAAATGCCCTTTGGTGGTGTTAAAAGGGGTTTGGTCGGTAGCACACCGTGTGATCTTATCGTCAACAAAGCCCGTGCATCGCACGGGCCATGTTACCTCGTCATTAAAATAATACAGTAATAATTATCGACCTCAATTGAAATGTGTATTATGCTTTTATAGAAAATATTGATTATTATTAATACAACATTAATAAGTTATTATATATGTAATTTATTAGAAAAATAAGTATTTGTTGTAAACCAATTAGCTCAACCATAAGATCATCTCATTCATATACATGTGTTACAACCATTGTGTATAGAAATGCACATTACAACCCTTTATATAGGGCAATGAAGGTAAGCTAAGAGTCATATAATAAGTACACATAAATGTGAGCAAGCATAAGGTCATATGAGTTACAATACTCCCCCTTGGTTGCTTAGATTTATGTTGAACTCTTCATGTACTTCGTCTTCTATCTTCAGACAATCCATGAAATATTCATCTCGTTAAAACCTTGATGGAGAAAACCTTTTGGGACAAAAAACTCCATTCGAAGGACAAAAGAGTACGATATGGATTTCTTGAGATTCGCCTTGTATCTTTAGACAATCCATGAAACATTCTCCTTTAAAACCTTGTCAGAGAAAACCCTTTGGGACAAAAACTCTGGTCGAAGGACAAAAGAGTACGATCTGGATGTCTTGAGCGATGGAATGAACCATATATGGTGTGCCTCATTAAAACCTTGTTTAGAGAAAACCCAGTGGGACAAAAAACTCGAACGAAGGACAAAAGAGTGCACAATGGTTAATAAGTATTCAACTGGATACTCCCCCTGAGTTAAACAATTCTAATTAGTGAGAATGGGGTACTATTAGTGTCTCATTAAAAAACTTTGTCAAGGTAAACCCAATGGGACAAAACCCTTGAACTAAAGGAAAAAAGAGTACACAAGCATTCATCGGGATGCTCCCCCTCACATGCACTCAACAAGGTGCAAAGCATACGTCAGGATGCAATTATTATTCTCACTCAACAGGGTGCAAAGCATACATCAGGATGCAATCATTATCCGCACTCAACAAGGTGCAAAGCATGCGTGAGGATGCAATCATTATATGCACTTAACAGGGTGTAAGACATACATCAGGATGCAATCATTATTCGCACACAACTGGGTGCATGATATATGTCATTTAGGTAGCTCAGAGACTTTTCTAAGTCAAATAGCTTTGACATGTTTTGGAAAGAATACTTTGGCAGTGACTTGGTGAACAAGTCTGCATGATTCTTATCTAATCCAATATGTTTCACTTCAATCCTTTGAAATGCTTGTTGTTCATGTGTAAAGAACAATTTCGGCGATATGTGTTTAGTTTTATCCCCTTTGATATAATCATGTTTCGCTCAATCGATAGCAATGGTGTTATCTTCATATATGACAACTGGTTAATTGGGATCATAAGCCAAACCACATTTACTTCGAATATGGCCTCTTACATCACCAATCCATACACACTCTCTAGTCGCCTCAACGAGTGCGAGTAGTTCGGAGTGATTTGTCGAAGTATCAACTAGAGTCTATCTACAAGAACTCTAGGATGTCGCCACATTCCCTATGGTAAAGACATAACCAGATTGGGAATGTCCCTTGTGCAGGTCTGATAAGTAAACTGCATCGGCATAGCCGATAAGGGTCACATTGTCTCGAGTATCAATCACACGTGATCCACTCGATTACGCGTAGGGATAGAATAAGCCCACATCCTTACTACTTTTAAAGTAACAGAAGATGTCTTTAATACCATTTCAGTGGTGGCGTGTTGGCGCATTGCTATGCCTAGTCATGCATATCACAATAAATAAGATGTCTGATCTAGTACATTGGACCAAGTACAATATTGCGTTTATTGCACCGAGAGATGAACACACATGGATCAATATCTCATCATCATCCTCATTTGGATGGAATCGGTCCCTTTTAATGTCTAGAGAATGAATGACCATGGGAATAGATGGAGGTTTTGTGTCATGGTAACCAAAGCGTCTTAACACCTTTTTGGGTGTAACTTTCTTGATGAAGGAAAAACCTCATCTACACGGTGCTCGGTCAGCATGCCGAGCCAATGCCGTGTTTTCCCAAGATCTTTCATCTTGAATTCCTTTTTCAGGATTTCAGCAGTTTCAAACAACTCTTTCGAGGATCCTATGAGATTCAAATCATCTACATAGACTGCGATAATAACATATCCTGAAGTGGATATCTTTATAAACACGCATGGGCATATCTCAATATTCAAATATCCCAGTCTGATCAAGTACTCACTTAGACGGTTATACCACATCCGTCTGGATTATTTTAATCCAAAAAGTGATTGTCTTAATCATATCAAGAACATGTTCCGTGGTCTAGAACTACTTGATTCAGGCAACTTGAGTCCATCAGGGACTTTCATGTATATCTCTCTTTCAAGATCCCCATAGAGATAGGTCGTGACCACATCCATAAGCTGCATATTCAGTTTTTCGGAAACTACTAAAGTGATTAAGTAGTGGAACGTTATAACATCCCTTACGGGAGAATACATCTCCTCGTAATCAATACCAGGGCGTTTGAGAGAAGCCTAGCGCCACGAGGCGAGTTGTGTATCATACAATCTCATTATTCTCATTACGCTTCCTTACGAATATTGATTTATATCAGTTGGTTTAACATTAGGTGGTGTTGGAGCAACAGGTCCAAACACTCATCCTTTCAGTAAGGAATCCAATTTTACCTGGATTGTGTATTTTCATAGACCAGTCCATTGTACTCAACAGTAGTACATGGTTACATGTCATCATTGCTCATAATTTCAGTGGCCACTGCGTATATTAGTAAATCATCGATGACAGTCTCGTTTTGCATCAAAATATCGTCTAAGCTAGCATACTCGACATATATTTGAAGATTAACGGGATGATGAGAAGTTGGTGTTTCATCGGGAACACGCTTCTCCAATACACTCCCATGATCCTTAATGATCACGTGTGGCAAAACAAATACAACATAATTTCTCCTCCTTTGAGGCAGAACATCCTTGGAACCGAGCCGGTCTTCCTCTTTTACTGGGAAGAGCGGCGGACTGGACAACCAATAGCAGCGTCCTTTGCACGGTGGGTACGACTGATGCAACATGTTCAAACGGAACATGGCGTCTCACAGAGACGTCTTTCCTTGCAGGCACATTTGCAGCAGGTATATTTGATCTCGTGACATTTTCTGAGTCATTAAATGTGTCTGGTAGCTCATTAGCAACATTTTGTAGACTTAGAATTCTCTACACAACCTTATCAGTATGTGGAGTTGGGGGATCTATATGAGACAAATTGGGTACATGTCACGTTCTTTCACGTCGTTCCTTATCAACGTTAACGTTCAAATCTCCCCCTAACGACGGGAAGATTGTCACATCAATGTCACAATCCACGTGTATAGCGTTAAAGAGATCGCCTGTCAAGGGCTCTAAATAGAGTATAATGGATGGGGATTAATAATCAACATATATTCCCCGTCGTTTCTGAGGTCCAAATTTCGAACGCTATGTAAGTTCAATTGGAACATTGACCAAACACCCAAACACGCGTAAGTATGAGACGGCGGGCTCATATCCAGTTACCAGCTGGTATGCAAGAAGTAATTGGGTGCCAATGGGCCTCAGACGGACCAATGCATCATTGTGCAATATTGCATAACCATATAAAAATGGGCATTTTGGTGCGCATAACCAAAGTTCTTGCAATTATTTGTATTCGTTTCATAAACGCTTCCGCAAGATTAATTTGAGAATGAACGTACACAACAGGGTGTTCAATATCAAGGCCCAATGTTATGCAATAATCATCGAACATTTTTTATGTAAACTCACCGACATTATCAAGGCTAATTGACTTTATTGGATAATTCGGATGATTAGCCCTCAACTTAATGATATAAGCTGGGAGTTTAGGAAATGTTGCATTTATTGTGGACAACAAAGTTACATGTGACCATCTTGTTGATTCATCAACCAATATCATGAAATTTTTAAATGGTCCGCATGTTGGTTGGATAAGTCCACAAATATCCCCATGAATTCTCTCAAGAAAACGGGATATCACTTTTGTAGATTATACATAAAGTGGTTTGAGACGTGTCTTTACAATCGAGCATATTTGGCATAGGCTTTTTCAGATTAATCACGAAATTATATCCTGATGCACATTGGATGCATTCATAGTTCAAAGCATCGTATTTTGACCCGGGTTTCCCAGCCGGTCATGCCATAACATATGAGTTCCCTCATCAACGGGGGCTCGACGAATAATTAGATTGCTTTCAATTGTTTGGATCATAGTGAGGCACAAACCATTTGACAAACATCTCAACTTCTCCAATATACGCTTTTGGTCATATTTATTAGAGGTAATGTAAAGGTATTCAATACCATTTTCTCGAGCAGTTTCGAGATGAAAACGTATTTTCTCGATCTTCCTTAAAACTCAACAAGTTACGACTGGAACTTGGACAATATAAGGCTTCATGTATGGTTAAAAAAAATACCATTTGACAACATATATTGGGCTTCACAGTAGCCAAGGGTCGACGGGCCCGAAATGGTTGTTAATGAAGTTACTTTGAGGCGTAATGTTGATAAAATAATTCTTATATTTTATGAAAGTGTATCTAGATACCACATTCAACCAGACAATCAACTTACCCAATATGCATGCCTCAAAGTAAAAATAATTTAAAGTCGGTCACACGTATAGACAAATTTCTTAAGGAAAAGAAACTTTAAATTATTCCGAGAAAAAATAATCAATGTAAACAAACCATAATCCAAAAGATCACCATTATTCAAATGGGAAAGCATAATCCAAAAGAAACATAATTCCTGAGCTGAATAATAGCTCTATTATTCCATTTGAGCCATAAAATCGGTGGACTCAAAGAATTCATGTTTGTTTCGATACTTTCCTACAACGGGAGGAAAAATATTGGATTTAATTATCATATAAAATGATAGTTTATATACTTATGGTTTGTATGAGCATAAATTGTGTGTCGAATCAGCAGGTTCGAAAAACACAAGTGCGAATGTGTTCTCATTTATCGAGCGACAGGTCGATTGATAGATACGATTCATCATATGTATAGAACCACATTCAGGAAAAAAATTATTTAGTCAACCCTTTTCGGTAGCTCTATTCGAATACAACCAGGAAAGACGGTGAGGGTAGACAGCGCTTGTGCGTATCGGAACCACCCATCATTAGGAGTCAGAAAAACCACCAATCTTTCCTAGACATTGTACTAAGAATAGGCGAGCCTATTTAGAGATGATTCATAATTTTTCAGGGGAAGTGTCTTACAATGCTCATTGTGCATCACGTGAGTGCTTCAACTCAATATGCCAACATATAATTCATGATGCAACTTTTTTTTATCTCATTATGAGAAATCATCGAATCCTCAAAACTTTAAAAACTATTTTTAACATATTCAATACATTAAAAAAATGTTTGGTTAATATGCTCTAATTTCATAAAGAAATACCATATAAAAATACAATAAAAATTGATTATTCCTTTTCACATTTTATTTACCGTCGGTTCAAATATAATCTTAAATGAATACTGATCTTTTGACTCATGATTACTTTATATGGTAGAATCTTTATTTTCATGTTACTTTTTTTTTCGATATTGAAAATTAGTCTTTGTGAGAATAAATTTTGATTGTCAGTTGGGTTTGTGACCTCAACATAACTAATAAGCATCCACACACAATTTTGTTATACAAATCGTTTTATTTTAAATAAAAGTGTCAAAACTCACTTATACGTTTAGTATGTATCTTTCTTTATGATTATACATAACATAAAACAACCAAAAAATGACGTGTATCTTCTCTTCTTCTTTAAACGGTACAAACTTGAAAATAATCATGGTACAAGAAAAACTTACTTCGCAATGTGTGTGAAGAATTGTCTTGACTTTTCGGTTTGGTTACTTCTATGGTGACGAACGTGTAATAACTTTGAGCAAAGTGCTGATAACGTGCTGTAAACCAATTAGCTCAACCATAAGATCATCTCATTCATATACATGTGTTACAACCATTGTGTATAGAAATGCACATTACAACCCTTTATATAGGGCAATGATGGTAAGCTAAGAGTCATATAATAAGTACACATAAATGTGAGCAAGCATAAGGTCATATGAGTTACAATAGTATTTATTATTTTAAAGTAAAACTTTTTTTTTTAATTACACTTTAATTTCTCTCTATAAATTACGTATTCTTCTACTTCCTCCGTTTCAAAATAAATGATACACTTTGCTTTTTGGGGTCTTTTAAAATAAGTGATACACTTTAAAAATTTATCTTATTTAGTAAAAAAGAATAGGACTCACATTCACTAACTTTCTCATTTATTAAAGTGAAATAACTCATTTACCCTTACTTTACTTCTAAACGTCATTAAACTCACTTTAATCCAGATATGTGTGACTCATTATCCACTAACGATCCAATTTAATCTAATTAACTTTCATTATTATATTTTGCCTCAAAACACATGTAACCCCAAATGTATCACTTATTTTGAAACGTAGGAAGTATTATTTCTGAAATTTGTATTTCCACGCTTACATAGTTATTGAATTACAACTAATTACAACTATAAATTGGGATAATTGCTTTTATATCCTTGTAAAACTCATAAATTATTTTTATATCATTCTAAAATTTACAAATTATCTCATGTCCTTCTAAACATTATAATTACTTTCATATCCTTCCAAACCTTTAAAACTCTTTTTTTTTGTCCAAATTAAAATCTATTTTATTGTCTATTAAATCGTGATAATATCAATAATACAGACAAATAAACATGATTTTTAGTACATAATCAACAGATATATTGCATACTTATTTGATAATTACTGATATTATAATGATTTAATAAATATTAAAATATGTTTAGACATAAAAGAGAGTTTTGAACATTTAGAATGATATGAAGGCAATTACAAGTTTAGAATGACATAAAGATAATTTATGAATTTAAGAAGGACATAGAAATAATTTATGAATTTTCGAGCTCCAACATGGTTTACATGGTTTAGGATAAAAGGAAAAAAAAAAGAAATGTAATTTAAAAAAAATGAAATTGGAAAAAGATAAATAAAATAAAAATATCCTCACGTGTATTGCACATGGGGGACTTAACAGAAAATTTTAATGTCGTATAGCCTAAAAGACTACGGGGGCAATTTGCTAAAATAAAGACTATTAGTGTAATTTTTAAAACTAAATCACTATTGATGAAATTTGGTACATATCATAAGGACGATCAGTGGGCAGGTTAGGCATTTGCCTTGAAAAAAAGAAATTAGTGTAGAGAGAGGTAGAGAGAGAAAAAAAGAAATTAGTGTTAGGAATTGAAGAGAGATGAATTGAGGAGAGATATCACTTGTTAACCAAAAACCGGCCTCGGGGTGGCCATATCTCCAAAAACCGGCCTCGGGAAGGCCATATTTTAAACGAAAACCGGCCTCCAAAAGGCCTTCAACCCTATTTTTGAAAACCCGAAAAAAACAGCCATATTTGTGAAAATCCAAAAAAAAAGAGTCTCATTTCTGAAAAAAAATTCCCTTAACTATAGTGAATTAATATTGATACCATAACTTTTAATGGTTATACCATATTGTAGAAAATTTACAGCTAACTGTATAAGTATATTAAGCATTAGATGCAGTACATCCATTAAAAATTGTGGTAAGAAAATCACCTCTTTAATTATAATATGAGAAATGATATTTATGTTTACCATATATGCCTACTCATGAGCTTACCCATCTCTAAACTTGACACGTGGAATCCACTAATTTTCTTTACTCATATCATCCATTGATTTTGACACTTATCATCATTAAATGAGTATGCACAAATAATAAGTACAAATATCATTCCTCTCATAATATTTCCTTCATATCATTTTAAGGGTAAAAAAAATGTCTATATAACGTGCGAAGAAGTAAATCATATTTTTAAGATATTTTGAATGGCGTAATTGAGCTTTTAAGAGAATTTAGTGGTATATAAGTGATTTTCAAAACTATAATACAGTAACAAATTTTATTTTTTTCGTTTATTTTGGCTAGCAAATATTCTCTTTTACTCTATAGTTTTCGGTAGTTGCGAAAACATTAGTGATTTACTATGTTTTGTGAAAATTCATATATGACTACTGATTTGCTAGAAAGGGCTTTATTTTCCCAACGAAATTTAAAATCTAATTTTATTCCGGCATATAATATAACCAAATTTTTTGCTTTTACCCTAGAAACCCCTTGACATCAAAACTGGACAAAACCATTCGCTCGTCTCTTCCGTTTCCAATAGAGCTTTTATGTGACCTTCCACAATCATTGCCACGTAAATTATCCAGGCTATAATCAGAGATTTGAAGTTTTGGAGTAAATATGTGTCATGATCTTTAACCTTTTGCAGTTGAAGCTCCCAATTGTTGCATGTACTTTTCAATTAGCGAATGCGTTTATAGATGATTAAGATTCGCATTATGGTAGTATATTGTCTCTATTGTGTCCGTACACTTGGAAACCCATTATAATTAGTTATAAATATAGTTTTCTTGAGACTTTACCTCAAATAAGACTAGATAATCGAAGTTGAGACGGTGATTGTGGAAGGCACAAAAAACCACTTCGTAAAAACAAAGATAGGAGCAGAAAGATTAGCCAATTTTTTAACAGCTTGTTAGTTTTTAGTTAATGGTTTGAAACTTTGAATCCGCACTAGTATTTTCAAGCGAGCACTATGTCTTCTTTGAAAACTCGTGAATAAACTCCACCTCTTTTTCATCTAAAGAAAACCCCTAATGTTACCAATGATAGCAAGTTGATCTACACCAACTGTTTTATCTTATTAATTTATTATATTTAGCGGTAAAATTATCCTTTAGCATTAAATTTCATCAAATCACGAGCCTATAGTGTAACCTTGAAGTCAGGAGTTCGAGTCCCGTTGTGGACATATATGTTAATTAGGAGTAGATTTGCCGTTAAAAAAAAAGAAAAAAAAAACAAACTATTAATGCTTCATAATTGCAAGGGGAGTAATTACATCATCAAGTGGAGTAAAGTTTTCACCAACTCACGACTCACGAGCCTAATTCTTGTAGTACACTATTAATGCTTCATAATTGTAAGGGGAGTAACCATTTGGTCTAGATTATTGGCCACAAAGGGTTGCTTTGGGGGTTTGTCTTCAAAAAAATTTTGGGTTCAAGACTTACTGAGAGCATTCCTCTGGAGATTAAAAAGGAGGTGAGGTTTATTCCCTTAAAAAGAAGATATGTTCAAGGAATACATACTGTCCGCTTAGATGTCACTGCATATGTCGAACCACTAACCTACTAACTTGCCGTTCAAAAAATAAAAATTAAAAAGTCGAGTAAAGCTCATCAGGATTCATTAGCAAGGCCATATAGGGGTGTTCGTTTGGATAATTTGGATATATCCGAACCAAATAGGTGAATCCAAATGGTTTTTAGATTTTAAATGTTCAAACCGATAAACGGTTTTAAGAATATTAGTATATAACAAAACTAATATTAAGTTTGATATGTACAATTTCAAAATGATAAACGGTTTTAAACGTAAAAACAAGTTTAATTCATAACTTGTGACATTTCAAACAATGAGATATTCTGTTAATTTCATAGTTCATAGATATTTGATTTTTTAGAAATGGGTTATAATTATTGGATATATATAAATATATGTATATTACTATTTGGATTTTTTGGACAATCCGTATTTTACAATGAAAACCAGATCCAATTCAAAAACTAAACTATTAATTTGGTTCAAGTCTAAACCGATCTAAATAATTAAAAAAACCAATCCAAACTATCAAATCCAAATTATTCATTTGGATAATCCAGTTATATCCGAATAGTTAACACCTAAGTCATATAAGGGATGTGATAGGGAGTGATCCCCCACAACAACAAAAAGAAACCTTAACATCCTAGGCGGCAGTAATAAAGACTTTTCACGAATATAGACACCAATAAAGACTTTTCACGAATAAGTTTATGTTTATTAAAAATTAATAATATCAATAAATTTTTTTGGAAAAATTAACACACTTTTCATTCATTGGTTGTTGTTAATTAAAAGAATCTGACTACAGAATAACAATACAAAATGTGAAAAATATACTCGTATTATTGTTCATAAAATTATTATCGAACTTCCTTATCGATCTGTTATCATACAAACAAGTAAATATAATAATAATTAGGTTATAACCCGTGAAAATTCACGGGTTGTCTTAATTTTGTTAAACGTAAGTTTTATAGAATATAAATATGAACGTTTAATTATATGATCAATACATATACGATAATAAATTCTAAAATGCTTCTATAACGTAAATTATAGAATTCAATTATCAATAATTTAGGTTCTATGGAGATTTAGAAATTCTTTGTTATTTGATAATGGAAAATTGTGTAGATCAGAGTTGTTTGATTGTATTCGTTTATTTTCCTTTGCTTGGATCACCTATCGGAATCAAAAAATTAAGATTCCTTGGGTTGATTGTTGAGAAATCCATTGTAACATTGTTTTCTAGTCTAGTTTTCTACTAGACTCAAGTTTATATAGTGGAGGTCGGGGGGATGGCAATGTCGTAGCTCACCCCGTTGACTTCTTTTTTGCTGTTCAAAAAATATATATATATATCAATAATTTCATTGAACGTAAATTTTATAGAATACAAATGTAACAGATTAATTGTATGATTATGATAAAAAAAATTATACGATGTTTCTATAACATAAATACTTTGATTTAATTGTTACCAATGATATGGACATCCTACCCTATATATGAGGCCTAAATTTGAAGAGGGTTTGACACCATGGCAATTCCAAGCATTCATATTCGTCCATAATGCCACTTGGAATTCCCTGATTGGTCCACGTCATTTGCACTAATACAAACGAATCTGGTACGGCTTACGGTCTACATTCATATTCATATGCTCCATATACGGCAAACGAATCTGGTACGGCTTACGGTCTACATTCATATGCTCCATATACGGCTTCCTACATACAAGGAAACAAATAACTATTTAAAAGATCGTACATACAAATAACTATTTAAAAGATCCTACATACAAGGAAACAAATAAATATTTAAAAGATCAATCAGCGAAGGAAACAAATAACTATATGTAACATTTATATGTAACATTTCTTCATTTACCGTTTTTTGTACAAAATCCTCATCACATCTATCGATTATTATGTCATTTAGAAGTATATAAAGTTTTTGGACATTTTTCTACATACTAAAATTTACAGCATACCCGCCCATCGGGCGGGTTTTGTAGCTAGTATAAATATATAATAAAGAATTATAGAATCATAAACTTATCATAATGGATAAATAAAAATCAAATAAAAAATGATTATTGAACTACCACTTAGTTTAATAAAAATTGAACAGTCATAATCATAGAAATAATAACCATGTGGATAATACGAAAATAACATAACTAATCATAAGAATCCTAAAAACATGAGTAAAGGAAGAAGAAAACGTAAAATAATCAATTAAATTGTATATAAATGAGGTTATGCGAGTAATCAATATAGCGATAGACATAAAAAAATATTGAGTCAACATTTCCCCCTAAAATCTATCTTTCTTTCGATCAATTTAGGGTTTCACACCAAAACATTGATTTATGCATTCTTTGTTTTGAAGCAGTTCATATTTTGAAGCAGTTCATATGTATATTTAGCTATAACATAAATTATAGAATTCAATTATTAATAATTTTATTGAATGTAGATTTTATAGAGTTAATATGATAAAAAAATTATTAAATATTTCTATAACGTAAGTATATGAATTACTAAGTTTTTTAATATTAATTATTAATTAAATAATTAGCCTGATAAATTATATAAAAAGATAATAAATTTGTGAAAATTAAGTACGGAAGTTAATTTTTAAATAGATTACTATAAAGAATTGAGATCTGGTGAGAATTCTTTTTGATGAGGACTGTGGGGACAAATCCGGACCTTCAATCAAACAAAATAAATGGTTAAGATTCAATGTAAAAAAATTAAACAATATTAGAAGTCAAGGGGGACTTTTTGTAAAGTTCAGCAAACTAGTGGGGAAAAATAGAAAATTAAGAAGGGTAAGATGATAATTGGCACACACACCCTCTCTCTGCTAGCGCCACTTGTCATTCTCTTATTGGTTGGGTTTTTTTTTACCCCAAACTTCAATTTTTGCCATGACTTAAAAAAAAAACTAAAAATGACAAAGTTTTAAAATTTAAATTCTCTATAAAATGAACATAGTCATGAAAATTTGAAGGAAAAAAAATAAAAGTTTAGATCATTTTGTTATTTTTTTGATCATTGTTAATTTTACATAAAGAATTAGTTATATAATAACCATACATAATTTTGGATCATGTTGTTAATTTTGGATTATTTTATTTAACTTTGTATCATTATTAATTTTGGGATCATTTTCGTAATTATGGATCATTGTCAATTTTGGATCATTTTATTAATTTTGAATTATTTTGTTATTTTTAGATCATTGTTAATTTGCATAAAACTAAGGAAATGGAAAAAATGTTTAGCGTTTATCATGTCACATTAAGTAGGAAAACGTTACATATTTAAATTGAAAACTAATTTGTAATTAAAGAAAGTAGGGAGGAAAAAAAAATTAAGTAAATAAATTCACAAATGTGTATATGTATATAAATTAATTTGTCGTTAAAGAAAGTAGAGATTGAGAAAAAAAAAATTAATTTGTCATTATGTTCGTTTGTGTTCGTTTATATCCCGTCTGTGTTCGTTTGTATTCGTTGTTTATATTCGTTACCTGTTCATGAACAATTCATGAATACAAAATTTTCTTAACAAACGAACACGAACACAAATCCATTCGACAAGTGTTCGTGAACCGTTCACAAACACTTTTTTCCCCTTAACGAACAAACACGAATAAGACCCCATTCGTATTCATTTGGTTTGTTTACATGCCTAATCCCCATTGTTGAGTGCAAATTTATATCTTATCCCCTAAATAACACATTTCTCCCAATCAATCTCTATTTCACGCAACAATCGATTTTTACCGCATATCATTTCCCCACATCTATTTCTACGTGATTTATTCATTAATAAAAAGTGACGCATGCAATTACAAATATGTAAATCTTTTGTTAATAAGACTGATTTTATATTGAATATAATTTATTTATGGGAGGTGATATATATACTACTCAAATTTATTCACACACCACAATTTATATTTTAATACATTTATATATTCTATTTTAAAACATGTATAGCATGGTATATGAATAAATTTTTCATGCTATATATATCACCTCATTTTATTTATTGTATAGTCCCCCACGACCTCTTTATATAACTTGGGCTTGTATCTTATTAAGTTTTAATAAGGCCCGGCCCTTAGGCGCTAAATCATAAGAAGTTTCATCAAGTTCCTGAACTATAATAAAATTATACTAAAACCTTTTAAATTCATCATGTTAACTTTGTTTAGGTTGTCCAAGGCTGTTTTGATCATTATATATGAAGGGTTGAACGTAATTCACTTCAGTTTAAGATGATATATTAGAAAAATGAGGAGCGTTAATTGATAATTTAGTACGAGATTATGGAAACGGATTCAATCCTGATTCATTTTAAGTCTATTACATACGAAAAATGAGTGAGAATAATTATTTGTTACATAACCCGGATATACTACTAGTTTTGTGACGATTCTTGTATTTTGATATGTTCAAAACGAGTTAAATCGGAAGTCATTCCATATACTTCCGAATCTTATTTAAGTAGTCTCTTATTTGAGAGGTGATATCTACATTACAAAAAATATTTATATGCCACAATCTATGTTTTAGTATGGGTGGTGATTTTTACACTACAAAACTACTATACACACTACAATTATTATTTTACAATATATTTATATAGTTTGCTTTAAATCTTGTAAAATGCGGTACATAAAATACTTTATGTGGTATAGAAATTATCTCGCTTATAATATACTTGCACAATGTAATGATAAAAAGATAATTTTTTGATATAAATATCACTCCCTATATAAAAATCACAAGCTTGTATACAATCTAAATATATGTCTCAAATGTGGGGAATCTAAGAAACATTTGGAAGGCAAAAATAGTTTGCTTATTTATTATAACCACAGTATAATTAAAATATGGGTTTTGATAATCTAAGAAACATTTGGTTGGCATCAACATCGGCATTTGTTCTTTTAGCAAAACGACCTTTGATCCTTTCCGCATAAGCTTTCCTTGATGCATAACGAATTGTTTTTTCAAAATTTCTTTTTCTCTCTGTGACCCTAGCCTCTCGGTCCATTGGACTAAGTTGGATTGCCACTTGAACCGGAGGGTGTTTGAGAATAGGTCACTTGTCCCTTTCGAGGGTCTAGGACCCAGAAAAAAAAGCTGAAAGGTGGCACCGGTTGTACATTTTTTCTCAGGGATGTCACCTACAGTAACAAAGGAGAAATAAATTTTTTTTACACTATTCGGAAAAATTTCAGGGGTTGCACAGACAACTCCATGCACCATACTAGGTCCTCCCCTGTCTAGTATATGATAACAAGGGCTCAGTTCTTGTTGAATCGGGTACGACTCCAACTTCCATTGATGACATGGAAACCTACACAATTACAAGAAGTAAAGTTGGTCAAGATCAACTCTTCAACGTGCAATATTGAAATAAGTATACCTAAATATTATTATGCCTATCTTAAAAGAATAAAAAAATACTTCTATTAGGTGGTTTGATCCTTAAAATTTCACCTATTTGGCAGTCAAATCCATGATTTTGGCATTTTGTAAGTATTAACCTGTTAATTAGAGACCATATTGGTTTTTTTTAAAGTCAACCAAAATTTAGGATATAACCATTACCAAAGAAAGTTAAAGCGTTAAAACGTCAAATCAGTGAAAGTCTGAGGATAAAAATATATTAACCCGCAAAATTGCATCACATACTTTCCCGATAAAAATTTGAACTTTAAATACTTTTAGTCCAAGATTCTTCTGTTTTTGTAAGGCATGCAAAATTTACCCAACCCCACATATAAAGATGAAAACTTTTTACCTGCCATCATAAAAAAATCAAGAAATATTAACAAATAACAATCTCTTTCAACAGAATTACCTGTCTAGCCTGAAAGATTTAGCAGTAACTGATGATGATGATAATGATGACGTCATCTCCGATGTAACTACCGATGCCATGTAACTACCATACTTTGTTTAATTACATCTAGACCCTTGAAGTTTAGTTTACAATTTTAACGAAATTAAGTGAAAAGTTAAAGAATAATAAGAACTAATACATTGATGATGTAAACCATTCAAAATTAAATTATCATAAATGTCACCTCTCCGACCAACATGCATTTATCACACACCTCGTTAGAAAGAACATTACAAAAGTATAATCTGTTTTTTCTTTCTTCCAAACTATAACTGAAAACTACCATATGGAAAGAATAGAAACCAACAACAATCAAAATTCCAGTTTTCTGTTAAAATCAAAATCAGCACACTAGTAACGGACAATATCTTGTAGGCACTCATAGAAATGTGAAATTTTAATTGTTTCCTTGCCGGAGTAGATTGCTTCTGCACTGCCGCCTGATTCTCCCTGTGCCGCCATCTCCACCACCATATAAAGCCTCTTGATTGGCATCTAAAACACCAAAATAAAATTAGATAAAAACTCATTTTGTTAAATAAAAATGTTTAAAAGAATCTTACATCATTCAAGGCCTCAGCTGCAGCATTAATATCATCATCTGAGAACACATTAAGTTGATGCAATACCTAAAAACACAAAAATAAAGATAAACTAAAATTAAACATCAAACATCGAAGCTTATAATAATAACTATAAAACAAGAAATTACCTGTTTAGCATCTTCTGTCTTCAATGTGGGAACATGGTAAGTAACTGAGAAAGCATCACAAACACCAACCGACTCCAGGAAAGATACCTCACTCGTCGTCCCAATAACCAACATATTCTTACCCTGAAAATAATATAATATTTGTTTAACGACTTATTATTATTTTATTATTTTTTAATTTTTTAAAAAAAAAGACCTTTGGAGGAAGACGTTTGAGGAGAACCATCAATGTCTGAGAAATCAAGTTTGAAAAACGAGGTCCAATGGCAACATATTCTAGTAATCTGTATTAGTAGATAAATGAAACATTAATCAACATCATATACAAATTTTAATTAAATCAAATGTTGGAATAAGTCACTTACCGTTCAATATCATCAAGGACAATAATGCTGAGCGTTGACTTGTAAGCATCCTCAAATACCTAAAAAAGTGTTCTCGTGAGAAACAGCTCATAAAATGTATTTATTTAATAATATAAAGAAAGATAACGGATAAGAATAGCACAAAACCTTGACAATTTGTGCACATTTACTTCCTTCGCTTAGGCCAATCATTGATTCAGCAGAAATCTACAATTTGGAGAGTGATATAATCAAATTAATGGAAAATAAGTTTAATTTCACATGATAAATTAAATTTATAGGTAAGAACTTACAATCTTCACATAGGGGAAATCACTACCGATGCCAACAGTAGCTGCCATTGCAGTCTTACCACTGCAAAAGACGTTAATTTTGTCTTTAATGAAGTAGAAATTAACATTATTTACTAATAAAAAGAAATAATTTACCTGCCACTTGGACCTTCTAGAAGACATGTGACAAGTGGACTACCTCTGCTAACTTTAACTTGCTCTGCTAATAACATAGTTCTCTTGAAGATGTGATCATGTCGTTTACCACAATCCACTATTCCATTCAGTCTGAATTAAATTTAATAAATTCACATTAATTTTGTTATATATACAAATTTCAACATAAAAAATTCCAATTTAGTTGAGATGATTGTTACCTGCAACGTTCAAGGTCATCCATGGAAGCACCAAAAGAAGGAATAACTTCATGAAGAGCATTCAAGAAATCATCCATTGTGACTTTAATGCTTTCTTCATCAACTGTTTTAGTAAGATCATCAAGGCTTAACTGTCGATTCAGAGCATAAGAAACTGCACTTTTCACAACACATTCAAGCTCTGCTCCACTGTAATTCTTTGTTCGTGCAGCTGTTGTACACCATTCAAATATACAAAAATCATTACTTTTCTTCACTAAAATATAAGAAATCTAGTAGCATACCAAGTTCTTGCAAGTTCACATCTGGAGCTAGAAATGAATTTTCTTTCATTTTATTAGTATGAATTTGAAGAATCTGTAAACGACCGTTTTCATCAGGAAGACTTATCTCCACTTGGACTTCCAAACGTCCAGGTCTAAACAATTATTAAATCAAATATCTCAGCAAATACATTTAAATCTTTATGAAAAATAATGTAAATCACCTCAAAAGAGCTTCATCAAGCAAATCCTTCCTGTTTGTCATACCGATGAGCAACACATTGTTCAGTGCTTCCACACCATCTATCTATTTATAAAAATTCAGTACTTTAAAAAAAAAACTTTCTTATTATTGATTATATGAAGTTATACTTTAAATGGTTAATCCAATTCCAACCTTTGTAAGGAGCTGATTGACAATGCTATCATGCACTCCTGTGCCATCTCTAGTTGAAACTCTAGACTGCAATTTACATAAACATATTATACTAACTGAATATTTGAAAAAAGAAAACATTAATTAATAATTAAAGTATGCGAATAACCTACCTTACAAATTGCATCAATTTCATCAAAAATGATCACATGCAATTCACTTTGATCCCCTGAAACAATTTGAACATAAGAACAGAAACAAAATTGCATTAAACCCTAGAATGATATTAACTAGTTAGTATACCTCGTGTTTTTTGATCTTGTTCAGCATCAGCAAATAAGTCCCTCACATTTTTCTCAGTTTCACCAACAAATTTACTCAGCACTTCTGGTCCATTTACAATCTAACCAACCAAAAAGTTTTCATTAAAATCGGCCATGGCCACATGTAGCAATATGCTTTAATTATCTGAAATAATATGCATAAAATACCTTTGGATCCTTTCCATTTAACATTTTTCCAATCTGGCGAGCCATTAAAGTTTTACCAGTACCAGGTGGACCATATAACAACATTCCCTTAACATGTTTTACTCCCAATCTGATACATACATAAGAGTCGATATGTATATAAATAAATAAATATTTTTCACAAAAAATGTTATATAACATGACATTACTTGCTTGCCACATGTGGAGGGAAAACCCTAGAAGCAAAAGCTCTTCTAAAAATATCTGCAAATTCATTGCTCAAACCACCAATACCAAGTGTTTGAAGGTTAAACTCCTTGTGCTTGAAAATGTTGCTGCTAGCAGTCACGCTGATTAACAATCTGAAAAATAAATAGATTAAAGTCAAAGAATAGCAAAAAAGTCAACAACAAAATGTATTTAATCAGCCCAATTGTTTGGTAAACAATACCTTTATTCCACTGGAATTTGGGGCTTCAAACACAATGTATGAATCTTGAGAAAGCATGCCTCTTTCGGTTTCTGATTTTCCCTGACCTTCAACAGCAACTTGTGTGACAGTGAAGATAAAACCGTTTCCATGAAACTCAAAAGTTACCCTTTGTCCCGATGACAAAACCTAGAAAAAATCAATTACATATTAGTAACATACTAACATTGATGTGTAATTACAATTGTAAAGATGGATAAAACATACAGAGACATACCTGACTTATAAATCTTTTCCGAATCTGTTGAGCTAAAAGGACAGCATCAACCTACAAAATACAAAAATTCAAAATCAAGCATGAAAAGATGCAATCTTGAACAAAGAAGTTAATATAAAGATTAAAAACCAGTAATCATGAGACATGCCTGTTCTTCTTTATTCCCCTTTTTCACAAATTCCAACTCAAGGGTAAGTAATGCAATGTTGAAATCTTCGGGTGGAATAAACCTAAAATGGTTGGCAGAGAGATTAGTTACTGAACCAATAATAATTTATTAATTTAGTAACTAAACTAGAGTAAGTATAACCACAAACCTGCTAACTTGTACTGCATCACCAGTAGAAACTCTTGCATGACGTCTTTGGATGGCATTAAGCCCAATTTGCCCACTTTGTATGGTATCATACGCAGTTTGTTTCAGTTAAGTAAAACGATAAAGTGCTTAATTATAGACAATTATGATAACAGCACATTTAACACATAAAATAGCCAGCTTGCAGACAATTTGACAACTAACACATAAAATAGCTCCGGTAACACTTGTGGCATAAACTGTAAACTAAAAGTCTAAAAGTAACTTGAATCATATGTTGATCCTATAAGTATATCAAGAATACCGTTAACAGATTTTATTGAAGGACGTTTTAAAGGTTCGGATCTGGCATGATACATACTGCTTCTGTAGTTCAACCAATTTCATAGATCAAAGTTTATCTGCTAAGTACTGTTATTTGGTAAATACTGTAGTAACTGTACCATAGAGGCCTAGATACAGGATTTGAAGCTAACTTGCTACTGCCTCTATAAGCCAGAGATTCAGTTCAACACAAAATCAATGAGATATAAATTAGGTTAAACATTGCACTCACCCTACTATTAGAAAATGTGAAGAGGAAAATTTCGATACTTTCACAAATTTTCAAATTGAAACAAGTTCAAACACAGCATTTAACAACAAAACAATAACGATCAAGGATCGCTAATTTCACCATAAATCAAACCTAGCATTCACCAGACATCAACAAATTTAATGATCACCAAATAATTATCTGAAAACGCAATATAATGTACAGATATGATCATACTTGAACTCGAAAAGGATATGCTATAGATAGAACGAACACGTCACTAACAAGAGCAAGGGCGAGATTGGATCCAGGTACAGCAAATTGACGAAGATCGGAAGGGGAACAATATGCACAATTCGTATACGCAAGATCCTTTGTTTGTGACGGTCATCGTCATCGATGATCCTGACCTCCCCGCCATTATCGAAACACAGAGAAATCAAATCAAATTATGCGAAATTTATTTTTGCTACTTTTTCAGGTTTCCGTTGCAATATTGTGGCTTTTTAAGAAAATGAATTCGGAAGATATGCTAGATAGAAATGAAGAAGGATCGAAGATTCGTATAGAACGAAGACCAGACTTCACAACAGCGTCATTTTATCTAGAACTAGAAAGAGAAATAACAACGGTTTTTTTTTCAAACTCAAGTACGATTAAAATGAGTTATTGACTTTTCAATAAATCAACGGTATTTGGTAAACAAGTTCAAAAAAGTTATTTCAAACAAGTACTAGACATAAACAATCATACATTTACTAGAGTTAAAGAGATTGAATTAACCCGATGCTGCTAAATCATTAGTTCATAACCCGTATTCTTTTTATAAAAGAAAGAATACATTGATATAAGACAAATAAATTAACACCGAAAGCAACACAAATACAACATAAACACAAACACATGTATATAATATGGAATTGCTAAAAGTAAGTTTTGTAAACCATTACGCATGAAAGTGCTTCATAAACTTAACATTGACAAATTGGTGATACTTTAGATCAATCTATGTCAAAGACACACTAATAAAACTACTAACTTAACGAGAAAGTTTCGGTTCACGACCAAGACAACCGACAAACCCATAATCGGACCAACGACAAACCCGATTCTTTATCAGATCAAGTTAAGATTTTTTATTAGCTCAAATCTAATAGGTGGAGCCAAACATAACTCGATTTAACATCCCTAGCTCTAGTTAATAAAAATTTAGCACAAAGGACCCATACTTTGTCAATTATAACCTGCACCCACCATTGGCATGAATATTGAATACCGCGTGTTCTCGTAGTCTTTCTCGCCGAAAAATCCAACAAAAATACTTCCGTATCATCTGATTCTGATATTATGTTATGATAAATAAACACATCAAACTTCCAATTTTCTGTTCATCCTCATCAACGTAATCAATCGTCATCATCTGTCACTCTCTTAAGGTACCTAATATTCTTCAATAATCCGTCATCCTTACGTGTTCTTCCGATTTCCGATGCTGTGGATTGCTGCGAATTGATCAATTCGAAATGGGTTAATTATGGTTTTCTCTGGGCTGTTGAAGAATCGACAATATAGGTCCGGGTTTATTTGTCTTTTTTTAGATTTCGATTGCACGACTTTGAATTTAATTGCAATTGGCTTAAATTTAGAAATTAGAATTGACTTTTGGCAGAGAAAAAAACAAACTTGCGATTATTTTTTGTAATCTCATGACCTGGTTCTATTGTGGTTTTTAATTACACACACATTCATGCTAAATAATGTTTGATATTAGGGTTTTATTATTGAAATTCATGGTTTGTTAAAAAATTTAAAGGAATCATGAGCTGGGATTGACATATTGATGTAATACTAATTTTGTAACTAATATCTTTGTTGTTACAGGACATTTGATTGAGTACACAACTCAAGTGAGTAATTCAAGAGTAAACAGAGAGGATCCACTGGTTCGCAGGACCATCAAAACTTCTGCGACCTCAAATCCTCTCTTGATTTTTGGTACTAAAGTTATCATCATCATGGGTTCTGTTTGTTGCTGCTTGCATAATGAGTGTGAAGATTATGTTAATCCCAACAGTTCGATGTATAGAAACTGCATTTGTCTTCGATGCTTTCTTCAAAATTTCTTATATATGGTATGCAATTAGTCAGTATTTCCATTAATGCAAATGAAAATAATTGTAACTTATTTAACACCTTTTTTTATATAGTACACATCATTATTTCAAAGAGGGGAAGAACATGTGAGGCTTCCAAGCCCGTCATCAATTCAAGGGGCGAATACGTCTTTTACATCATCTGCATCATTTGATAACTCGTTATCTGGTGTGTACCGGTCTCCACCAAGACCGTTGCCTTATGATGTTGACCCGAGATATATTCGTCTTCAAAGAGACGGGCTCGTTTTGAGGCGTGAAAAAGGGTCAAGTGACCCGTTAAGAGGAAATGATGGTGATAGTGATAATGATGATGATACTGACCCGTTATGTGGTGGAAATAAATGGAATAATTCGAGTTGTGAAGATGGAACAAAAGGGTTGCAAAATAAGTCTTGTTCTCTCAAGAGTTTGACTTTAAAAGAGTCAACGGGATTTGCACATATTTTTACTTCATCAGAAGATGATGACGTTTGTCCAACATGTCTTGAAGGTAAATTTTAAGATTTAGCTATTTGTTGCCCAAAACTACTTTTAACAATATAACAAAATGATGATTTTTCTGTTTGACTCGCAGAATATAGTACAGAAAACCCTAAAATAATTACAAAATGCTCGCATCACTTTCACCTTGGTTGCATATACGAGTGGATGGAAAGAAGTGAAAGCTGCCCAGTTTGTGGCAAAGTAAGGTTTTATAATTTGTGCTTATCTTCTTGTTTAAGGCCTAAAATTAATAATTGGTTATTTAATGGCAAATTGGTTTGGATGTTTGTTATTTTGTAGGTGATGGCATTTGATGAGACTGTTTAGGCTTTTAACCGAAAGTGTTCCTGCAGAAATGAGAACCGTCCCATAAAGAAATTAATATGTTAAAAACCCAAGAAAACAGATTGTAAATTCATTGTGAATACCCACATGTTACCAGTGTTCTATCATGTAATTTTTTTGTAAAATTGTCTGATATAAGATATGTGACAAGTTGCAAATACCTCCTAAATAATCATATTCCTCTTACATTTATGCCCATGTATGTATGTGTCCTATTATGTTCTTTTACAATTTTCTGATTCTGCTGACAATTTTTAGCTGTGAATAAAAACTATGTGTTCAAGTGAATAAATTGGAGCACATTAGTTGTCGTTAACAAAAAAAACTAGCTTCGGATTCTGGCTAATTTTATCAAACGCACCCTAAGTATACATAGCATATACGTACACTTACTATTTTAAAAATGTATTAGTCCTAAGTTTTAAAAATGAGACATTTAAATTTTTGTGTAATAAACATTGTTACGATAAGTTTGATTTAATTTAGCTTTTATTATTCATCTAGTATCAATGCTTTCAGTTGGAAGCATCCGTTAATCAAAGAAGGTGGGAGACGAAATGAGTAGGGTTTAAGAATATTAAGTGTAAATATATTGTTAATAGGAGTGTGTAGTGTCAAAAACTGAAATGACTGATAATGGTTGGAAATTGTAATATGAACTTTAAATGAATATATAAAATAACGTAACTAAATGTAATGAAGGGGTTGAAGTGAAAATATGCAGGGGGTGTATTTAAATTTAAAGAAACCAAGAGGGTCTAGAAGATTCTTTGCAGTTGAACGGCACACATTTTTCCGATCAGACAAGAACACTGAATTAGACCGTTTATCCCCCAAGGTCATCGGATCTTCAAGAATCATTCTACGACAAGCCAAACTTATTATATTTTTATTCGAAATATCAAATCTTTAGTCAAGTCCAGTTCTTCACCGGTCAAAGGTAATTTCTTTCTTTTGTTGCGTGCATAATCTGCAATTTACACATTGAATCGCTTTTCTTCACGATTTTTATCGGGTCAAGACAAATTCGAGAAATGGTAGTAATAATAGTTTTCAGTTTGTTAAATTTCTCATCAATTACCAAAAATAATTTGTTGAGTATTGGTTAAAATTTCATCTTGATCGATGATCAACCTTAGTTAGGGCTTGTATTCTGGTTTCTTATTAGGGTTTAAAAAAATTAAAATTCCCATCTTTTTGAGGACACTTGGTTGATATTTTTTAAAGTTAAGTTTGCGATTTAGAAATTTGTTCAAATTATAGGTGTTGATTCAAATCCCAATGGCAGCAAAAATGGGATTGTTTAGATTTAAGGGAAATTGGTTAAATCCTGAATTTTCTTTTTATAATTAGGCTTATTCAGGTGGGAGTAAATGGCCATCGATGAAATATTTGGGGAAACTCGGCTTTCCCCAACCAAAAGTGCACACTATGTATAATCAATCGGGCCAAACGGGTTGAAAATGTAAAGAACATAACTTAAGGGAACTTCCACCTGAACTTTTCGGGTGTCCAGCTGGAGCTAATTCCCGATGGCTTGTGGTCGAGAACATACTGCAGCCGTTGCTTCTGATGGGTCCCTCTTTACCTGGGGTTAGATTCTTTATAGCATATCGTTACATTTGTTAACCTAAGGTTAAGTTGACTTAACTATAGTTACGTGGTTGGTTAGGGGCAAATGAGTTTGGTCAACTGGGGGATGGAACTGAAACATCCAAAAAAAGTGCAAAATGAATTTGTTATTTCGGCTTCTTGTGGAGCACATTGTACTGCTTGCTGTTGCCGACCCACGTGAAAATGATGGAACAATATCTTCTAGAAGACTTTGGGTTTGGGGATTTATGCTTTTTTAATATTGTTCACATAAATCAAACAGTAATTTTAACAATAAAACCAAATACGATACCTTAGAAACTCGAATCTTTAATCAGTTTATTTGTTATATACTCGTAATTAAATTTTTCTTTAATCTTTTCAGGGATCTAACCATCCTCAAGTATTCTGGGGAGCATTTGCATTTTCTCCTAATACGGTAACAATGTATTTTAATCTTGACAGACATAAATGTCATTTTATACCTTAATATTAAGCATTTTAAAATATATTTTAATTCATTCAGGTAAGTATGATGTGGGGCAGTGCATGCTGTGGCGCTATCAGAGGACGGTCTACTACAAGCTTGGGGTATAAACATCTTAATTTTACAAATTATTTACTATTATTTTTCTTAAAAATTTGAATTATTTTAATGTGATAAATTAGGTTACAATGAATATGGTCAACTGGGGAGAGGTGTTACTTGTGAAGGACTTCAAAAAGCGCGTATTATTAGTTCATATGCTAAGTTTCTTAACGAAGCCCCCGAGCTTGTAAAAATTACTCAAGTTTCATATCATTCAGTAACCTAATTTTTCACTGCATATGTTAGAAAAGATGGTTGTTATGTGCCATACACTCGTATAGGTCATGTTGGATGGATTTTCCAAATTGGGAGTACAAATAGGCAGTGTTTGAACATATAAGTTGCTAAATACTTAATTGTTTAAGGTCTTCTGTATTTATGGAGTATATAGCAACAATCGTTGCATAATAATAATCTTAAAAATCCAGACTTAAACACCACTTTTATATATATATATATGACTTGAGTCCTTATTGATTTAGGTGGCGAATCATCCACAGTGGTATCATGGTGGCAGAGGTGGGCTGAGCTTGACCTAGTTCCTCCTCCCTCATGGCCGACCCCATGAATGGTCCACTGCAGAAAGTCAAAATCAATTACAAACAACTCAACGCGCCCACACACACACATATATATATATACATATATATATATATAGAGAGAGAGAGAGAGAGAGAGAACCTGCTGCAGTTTGCAAAAGAAGGAACTGAATGTGGCGGCGGCGGTGGTGGTAGTGGCTGAGGTAACTCTGAAATGGCATTCTGTGGCTCACCGTTCTTCTCATTCTCTTTCAACTGTGCCAAATTAAGTTCAAAAGTTACTTATTAACTTGTAACGTTTTCAGAATAGAAAATGCTCAGCACAAGTCAATTTTATTAATACAAGGGATGACATATAACTGAACAAGGAGGCCATCTACTATCCAGTTTTCTAATCACTGAAACAACTTTATAGGTCACTCAAATATGTATTTAATTTTTTTAATACTCTATTTGGCAACAAAAAGAAAATATGCCAAATAACTTAAAGTTTCTTCAACTTTTATACTTCCTCCGTATCAAAATAAGTGACACACTTTCCATTTTAGGGTGTATCAAAATAAATGACACACTTTGAAAACTTTCCTTATTTGGTAAAAATAGTGGGACCCATACCCACTAACTATCCACTTTAATAAAGTGAAATTACCCTTATACCCTTACTTTTACTTTTAAAACTCATTAATATCACTTTATTCAAGGAAAGTGGGACCCATTCTCCACTAACTATGTACTTTAATATATTTTAACCTCTACTTTAATCTTTTGCCTCAAAAAACGTGTAAGCCAATTTGTGTCACTTATTTTGATACGGAGGAAGTATTATTCAATGATATTACCAATTACTTAGTGTTATAATTAAAAAGTTGTGGATTCAAGTTTCATTGAAAATATGAGCGGTGTGATAATATGTGTAGTTAATAGTCTATGCATTTAAATAAAAGCAACCAAAAGTATTTTTGTTTTTTTCAAAAATATTAAAGTTATCTTTGTCATCCAACATGTTTTTGGTTATGGTGTGACATACTTGAATATGTATACACATACTTGACTGATCTATAAAATTGTTTACAGACCAGTACTGATCTTAATAAAAAAAGAGTTAAATAGTCACGTGGTTTCTTTTACATTATCTCTTAACAATAACAGAATTACCTTCTTGGAAAGTGAGTTGTTTCGCTCATGCAATGCCTTCTCCTGTCATCAAACATGTTTGCAATATGTTCATGAGTAAAAAGGGTGCATTTTTCATGTCTCAAATCCGGCAAAAATGTTTGGCCGCAAAAGAGATTACCTTTTTATGGAGATCGGAGATTGACTCGTGCATAAGTTGGTTCTGCATAAATTAAAGTAAAACGACTTATTAAAATCCGTCTAAATATACATACCAGAAAGCATAATAGTATATAATTTTAGATACCTTCTTAGTTCGTATTCGCTTAAGAGCTGTCTCTAGTTGTTGTTCAACATTCTGAAGTTCTCTAAGGTTTAATTGCTCTAAGTCTTCCCCAACATAGTGCCTAAATTTGTTCAAGTAATATATATATATAATCAGCCTTAAAGTGAAAAATATTAATCATTTAATTACTATATCATATCAATTCCAAATTAGTTATCATGAGTAGTAACATATTACACTATGTATACATTTGACACTCACTCTATAGTCTATATATACCTTATGTTCTTTTCAAGAACTTCAATCTTTGCCTTGAGCTTCGAGGATTCAAGAGTCCAGCTTGCCTGTACACGTGTCCTCAACAAGTCAACACCCTCAAAGTTATCAGTTTTCATATCCTTTTAATTAAATGTTTAGTTTGTCTTATGGTAGAGGCAGTCTTTCTTTTATGAATAATGTTGTATATAAATTCACGATATATAATAAAAAGTGTAACATAATTAGTGATCTAAATGTATGCATATATATATACCTGAGTCTCAGTTTCAGGAGCAGTAAGCAATTTCTCTGCATACGAATACCTTTCATACCTCTCAAGAATCGTCTCCATACTGCAATATGTTTCAAGTAAATAACTGTAAACATCTGTATGCAACTACCTCAACAATAATGATCATCTCCATACGTAAAATTCGATATTCGATCAGAACCATTTATTAACACCACTGCAAAATAGATTTACAGCATGCAACGAACGGACATGAATTATTTATAGATTTGATCATCCTTTTGTTTTTGTAGTTATTTAAAAAAGCCGAAAATACACTTTAGTACCCTAAACTTTGCTGACTGGGGCTTCTACTACCCTGAACTATTAAGGTGTAGCATGGTACCCTCAACTTGACAAAATGGTCTATTTAGTACCCTGACTCACTAATTTGGTCTTGTTTTCTCACGTGATTTGCTTCTAATCTCAGTATATTGAGATGAACGTACAACTTTTAATCCGTCAAAAGTTCCAATGGAAGTAAGTCAAGTAAGAAAACACGAGCAGATTAGTGAGCCATTGTACTAAATTGATCATTTTGTCAAGTTCAAGGTACTATGCTACATTTTTAATAATTCAGGGTAGTAGAAGACCTAGTTAGCCAAGTTCAGGGTACCAAAATGCATTTTTGACCTTTAAAAAATTATAAAATAAGTCTTGGCCGGTATCATTATTCATAGATTTGATTTTGAATTTGTTGTATACATTTAAGTTTAGTCTCTATGAAGGTTAGACTGGTTAGTTAGTAGTTTAGATAAACTTTTAGGCCTTTGTGTTAAATAAATCATGAACATATATACTACTATTAACAATCCTAAAACAAAAACTATTTTTGAACACATACATGAACCCTAGAAAGTCAATATGTGCAACTAGAGGTTTGCATATATAGAAACCTCATAGCCAATTCTAATATTCTCAACGCATTTATGAACCCTAGAAAAAATTACAGTTTTAATCTTGAACTTATGATATAAAGTTTATAAAGTGATCGATCTTAATAACAACCTTAAGACTAATCTAAAACAGCAACGATTGTTATGTTAGAACAAAAAGACAATGTTATTTCAGATGATACTAAAAAATAACCATCTTTGATAGGAAAAATGGTGAAGAAAAAACATATAACGGGAGAGACGCTGTAAAGCTTGAAATTGACTGAAAAAGTATAGAAGATCGATTGAGGACTTGCATCGTTGCAAATTGTGCTTGATCTTCATTTTTTACAAATGTGCAAGATAACTAATTTCAAAGTGGGAGAGTATATTCTTTACCAAATTGTTAACATTTTGTTGGATATTGATCTAACTTTTGATCGTTTGACCTTTTAACTAATTCTTTTTCGAGATTATTGATAACTAAGAACAAATTTGTCGCGAAACTTTCTTCATAAGTATTCCGTCACTAAAACTCTTTGTGCAGTGTATAAAATAGACACTAATTAATACTCGTAATTAATTAACTGTTTCTATCATAATTCTAACAACATTTAGACATCTAAATCACCATTTGTTCGGACTTGTTAGGAATATTTTTATTAAATATTCATTAAAGATTTGATTAGTCAAAACTATTAAACTACAAGGACCTAAGTCGGTGATATGAAGTTCAAGATTTGAATAAGATTTAGGAGATAATGATAATTGTAAAAGATATAGTATATCTTGTTTGAATTTAAAAGATTTAGTATTATCTTTTCCTTGTAAGTCTTAGGTTTTCTAGTATATAAAGAAACCTAATGACATAGAATTAGATGTTCTTGGAACCCACGTTTTAACGTGTTTGTGTGTAAAACCTAAGCCTCAAGATCGTTTGATCCTGTCTAATGAAAAACCGTTCTACATATTTATATGTAGAATTGAGGCTTTTAATGATGAAAATTTGTTTAGCTATACATATATGTTCAACTAATTCCGCAATTTTGTTATTTGTATATGCTTATTCCAGATCAAGAACTAACTATTCTTGAGCCTAAAGATCTACGGTTATATAGAGTTATTCTAAACTCAGCCGGACTAATCCCTACTTATTTTCTGCACAATGCCTATATGAACCAGAGTTTACATTGAACCCAATGAAAAATTGAAAAGGCTGCTTAAAATTAAAATAATTAAGTAAAAAAACAAAAATCCACATGAACAAGACCAGCTTACTGAATTATTAGATATAACTAAATCTTGCATATCGGTATATTAGTAGTTACAGATTTGAAATATAACCTTGATTTAGTATTTACTCCATATATCATATATGAGTGAAAATTAATCTGGAGCTAGTTTGAAAAAAAAAAATATCTTTATAAACAAAACGTCACCACAGAAATTACAGGCTGTTTAATTGTTGTTTATATATGTACGGACAAAGTTACTCTAGATACCATAATCTTTGTGAGTACTAGGTTGTCTTAAATTGTTGCTTATATATGTACGGACAAGATTAGTCCGATGATATTAAAGATGTGATAGCATGGCAGTTAAGCAGTGTCACACAGCTCAAGAAAACTCTCAAGTTCCAATATGACATGCTTTAATTTGATCAACTTCTTACACAACTATTATCAAAATTAAACTTTTTTAAAAACAATTTTTCATTAGCTTCAAACAAATAAAACAGTAAGTACACACACTACCCAGAAAATAAACAACAAAAAATCTATCCAAAAGTAAAATGGTTTACATACAATATATAGTAATATAATAATGCGTGTTTATATATATTATATGTATATAAAAATGGATGCATGAAGAAAGGAGAGAGAAACTGAAGAAAAACCAAAGGATTTGTGTCAGATTAAAAGAAGAGAAAAAAGAAAACCATATGAGATCAAGATAGTAGAACAGGAACTTGACCCAAAAAATTTCTTGGATTTAGGGTTTATAGATTCATAGATTTCTGCTAAAAAGTAAATAAAGTAAAATCAAGAAAAAAGAGAGAGTTTGAAATCTTGATCTCACAGCCAAGAACACCATGGGATCTTGCATGTTTTTATAGACAATAATTTTCATAAAATTGCTAATAATAATAATTTTAAATAATATAACTACCTGGAGTGAGTAGAGTAGTCAAAGAGTTTTCCTTTTGTGGAAAAAACAATGAGAGCAACATCAGCATCACACAAGACAGAGATCTCATGAGCTTTCTTGAGTAAACCTGTTCTTCTTTTTGAGAATGTTACTTGTCGGCTAATTTTGTTTTCGATCCGCTTCAACTGCACCCTTCCTCTACCCATCTTTAATTTTTAATTACTACAGAAAACCCTAAAAATATAAAATCAGCTTTTTAATTAAAGTGAAATATAAAGAAGATGAAGAAGAAGAAAGACGAAGATGATGACGAGGACACAGGAGAATGTTTTCTCTGTAGCTTTATTTCTATTTTGGTGTATGCATTGTATTATTATCCTGCCTATCATACCATATAAGATCTATTTCCATACCATATTTATATATACATAGATATTAAACAAGGGACATAATAATATTATCTTTTATACTTTAGATTTTATATTACCTGTTTTGACTTTCGCAAATAAATTTCAAAAAAATAGGTTTAAATGTGGTAAAGTTATAGTTAATGTGTTTGAGGAAAAATAGACTTTCTATTTAGCAAATCCGTTTTTTAGAAAAATTTACATATACATTTGTTTAAGGATGATTAATTTCCATGCTTAAAGAATGGTATTTTAACCATCAAGTATCAATCACTCACCCAAAGACTTGTAGTCTAATATTGAAGAGTGATACTCCCTCCGTCCCTAAATAAAGTTCTCATTTCTCTTGGACACAACTTTTAAGGGGATAGTTAGTGGTGGGGTATTTGGTATTACTTTTGATTAAAATATAATGTTTGATTGGAGAGAGAAAGTGTTTTAGGAGATAGTTAGTGGTGAAAGTATTAGTAATAATATTATTATATTAAGTAGGGCCCTTAAGTTTGAGAAATGAGAACTTTATTTAGGGACAAAATTTGAAAGAGAAATGAGAACTTTATTTAGGGACGGAGGGAGTATAAGATATTGCATATGGGAACAAAAAAAAAAGAATAGATTATATATCGTTCAAAAAAAAGTATTAACCACTCAAAATATTTAATCATAAATTAAGAATAAAAATAATATTTAAAGACGTGCCCATTGCCAACCCTATTTAAAACCTATTTTTAAATGTTAATGTTGGAATATTATTTTTAAGATGTAGAAGTATAAGAATAGAGAAAGAATTGAAGAAAGGAATTAAAAAAGGAGAGGATAGTGAAGAGGAAAGGGGATAGATAAATGTGTTGTCTAGTTGTGATTGGTAGCTTCCTATCCCTGTCTTGTTTTTGGGGCACAAGTTTTTGGAGCATTTAATTTGGATCAAGTAAATCTACCAAATCAATCCTCTTTTCCTCTTTCGACAACCAGATATTGAGATTTTTGTTCGCTTTGAATAGACGTGGCGTGGCGGTAGAAAAAGAAATTAAGCAGGACATATGAGATATTCTGGTTAAAAAAAACAGCATATATCCACTTAATTGGAGAAAAAACAGCCATTCCAATGTTGAAGGTTAACGCTGTTTAGGCTTTACGATACCGACAGATCCCCCATCGGTAACATTTCCCAACCCATTTGATTGGCGTTGTTGCCAATAGTTGAAAATTTAAAAAGAAAATAAAATAAAATTATCCACTTTCATATATAACCCGCATTTAACCATTTTTCACTTAACTTTCTTATTTTTTTTCTAACAAAAAACACATTCTCGCTAACAAAAATATTCCTAAAAAAATTATTTATTCTGATGCTAATGATAAAAGAGACATTTTTTTAAAATATAAGCTTATCACTATCACCAATCGTTACAATAACAACAAGCTCAAAGTTCATGTACATGTAATCCATTATACTGTGAATGTGATGTTGCTGAAGCATATTTGTTGGCCGACTATTTCGGTGATACTCCAAATATCCGGAGTACTATTTAGAGGTCGATATCATAGAAAACTATAGAAAGTCAAATGTATATTTACTTATACTTGCAATCCTCTTCCCAAGGCATTTTGAATTCTTTAAAGCGGCGCTACGGGACAAATGAGTTTTAGTGTTATTAATGAAATGTATTTCCACCATATATCAATTGCTATCCGTCACAGCACATCATGTATCTAATGAATATGGCTGTCAAAACCTGACACAACACGATAAAAATACATGAAACGAAACGAAATTAGGACGAAACTGAAATTTGAATTCGTGTTCGTGTTGTGTAAAACAAATACGAAGTCGTGTCGTGTTCGTGTTCAGAGATTAACACGAAATTGACACGATAGTTATGATTTGTCGTGTTTATCGTGTTTTTAGCATGTAATAAGTAAGAAATTTGTTATTTATTTTGTGTTGTCGTGTTTATCGTGTTATTGTTTTTTTAATTGTGTCGTGTTCGTGTTAGCAAAATAAAAAACGCCTTCGTGTCGTGTTGTTTTCGTGTTGAATGTTTTCGTGTCGTGTTATCCATAAACACGAAACGATAGCACGATTTGACAGCCCTACTAATGAGTATTTACAAATGAGTGATATTGTGCAGGCAACCAATGCTGTAAAACTCGGGTCGACCTGACCGGTTTAACCCGATCGTGTCAACCGAGACCCGTGGAAAAGGCGAGTCAAAAGTATTTGGGTTTTTGCTGAGTAAATACCCGTTGATCGAGACCAGTCCGATTTTAGTCAAACCCCGCGATCTGGCGATCGGAAATGACCCAGAAATTCTAAATATCGTCTCATGTGCACTGCCCTAATCCTCCTTATAAATACAAACAAATATTATAACAAATCCAAAAAATTAAATATCTATTTTTTCAATAAAGTTCAACAACTTTGAGTTCGTAATCTATAAAAATAATGATACCAAATACTTTTATTTAATAATTTAATCCAATTTATCCATAACGGGACTTGAACCTATGACCTATAGTCATGGGCAACACCTTACGGGACTTGTTCATAACGGGACTTGTTGGTCATGGGTTCAAGTCTCGTCGTGGGCAAATTGGAGTAGATTAGGTGTCGTTCTAAATCCAAAATATGATTTCATACGAAAGTTCGAGTAAAATTATTATGAGAAATTGTATATATTCCTTCACTTTGTTTTAATTTATCTTCATATTCAGTACAAGATAATATGTGTAATTTATTAAATTTTTTTCTCACATCATTCATAATTTTAACATTTGTCTTTATCTAATGAGTGGAAAAATACGGTTTTTTTTAACGACACATAATCTACTCCAATATGTATACAACAAGACTTGAACTTATGACCATTAGATCATGTGCAACAACTTACGCCTTACATCAATATTACTATGATACAAGCCTTAGATGGTAAAAAATACTCCCTCCGTCCCACAAAAAAGTTATCATTTCACTTGGACACAAGTTTTTATGAGAAAATTAGTGGTGTGGTCTTTGGTGTTACTTTTGATTAAAATATAAGGTTAGATTGGAAAAAGAAAGTGTTTTAGTGGTGGAATCACTGGTAATAATATTATTTTATTAAGTGGACCCCTCAAAATGAGAAATGTGAAAAAAAATTTGTGGGACAAAAATTTAAGGAGAAATGAGAACCTTTTGTGAAACGGAGGGAGTAAGTATAAACAAATTATATGAATATATCTTAATTCTCAATTATTATAAGATATTAATTAATTCATTTTCTAGAAATATTTAGTATTTTTTTTATTTAACAAAATAAATTATTTTGTCTTTTTTAAAGTAGAATTAGTTGGTGTTTGATGTAAGGAAAGTTTAATGGTCATAATTGATCTCTTCTTTTTAGGGAGGGTACAAGGATAAATAAGTCATTTTAAGATACCTAAGATGATGCGATGGACTTGACATTGCCTCCTTTCATCATGTAGCTCTAGGGATGGTACGAGGAGTATATGGAATATGGATTACATTCATATTAATTCAGATAAGAGTAAATTACATGGATAGTCCCTGTGGTTTGACCTTAATTTTAGATTTGGTCCTAAGTTTTAGAAATTACACTGATAGTCACTAAGTATTGAACTTCATATCGGTTTTGGTTCCTAAGCCTAACAACCATCAGAATCTGCTGTTAAATTTTCACAAATGACAATTTTACTCTTTATACTTTAATTTTTAATTAAAACAAAACTATGCTTCTTCTTAAAAAAAAAACAGAGCTTATCAAGAAAAAGAAGCAAAGAGCAAAAGAACCAAGAACACCCCCAAATTAGTGCTCCGGTGACTCTCTGTTTCGAGCAAGTCTGGTTCAACTCATCTGGCGCTAACAGAAAGCATTTGATTCTGGATACAATTTTATTGAAACAACTTGATTCAACACAATCTAGATCAATTGTATGATTTCAAAGCTACTGGACCAACAACGGAACAATAATAAACTATAGCTAACCTTAAATAATAAACAACGCAAGGAAGAAGAAGATGATGAAGGTATCCGCCGAATTGCTGTTCAATACAATAGTCCACCGGCTGTTCATCTTCATAACTCCGATTCCGTTAAACAACCATCGTTGCTGCTTTTTATCCACTAATCGGTTAGACATCTGAACCTTTTCGAGCATCATACGTGTTAAAATTTCTGAATCTTCAGCGACTTCACAAAAAACGCCATTAGCTCCGGCGGAGGTTGGTCACACAAGGGAAGAATAGATCTATAAGGTGATGGCGGTGCGATGGTGATGATGGCAGTGTGTTCATGGTGATTTGGGAGGAAACGTCGCCGCCGTGATTACATGGATGATGATGGCGGTGATTTTGGAGGAAACGAACAGGTGTTTTGGGGTGGGTGTTTAGATGAACATTAAAGTCATGCTTACACTGAAACCTGAGCTCTTCACGAATTGAAGATCGCTAACAAACATTGACCTAAAAATCAATGGTTCTTTGAATTTGCTGGTGAATTGTGGGGTTCTCGATGAAGATGGTGAAGAATGTAAAACTAAAATTATGAAGGATAGAGTACAAAGTTTTTAGGTAAAAGATCAAAAAAGGAAAACACAATTTCAATAATTTATTCTAATATTAAAATGTTAAAAGGGTATTTTAGGCATTTAATATAAGTTAACAGTTTTTATTAACAGACATCCACCTTAGGGACTAAAATCGATACGAAGTCCGATACTTAGTGACCATCGGTGTAATTTCTAGAATTTAGGGACCAAATCCAAAACTCAGGTTAAACCACAAGGACTATCCGTGTAATTTACTCTTCAGATAATATGTTAATCTCTAAATAATAATAAAATATGGAATTATACCGCACAAGGCACGACTATGAAATTAATTAACACTTTAAGCATTACTAAATCAATATTATGTAAGACTTCAACCGACTCATATATATAAACAATACTTATTCACTTAATAATTTATAAAAAAGACAAATAACTACAAAATTACTATTTTCCTCATCTATTTACATTTCTTCAAACCAAAGGTATTCAACTAACATTCAAACTGAAGACACGTACTATGCCAATGATGTCATTTTACGGACGTCAACAGACGTTCAACCGAAAGTACATTTAGCACCCGTCTTAGACGTTCTCCTATTAGTTTCACCATCAAATTATATTAAAATATTAACTATCATATGAAGATTACTATATATAAAAAAAATATTATTTTACATATTATTATAGACCTTATTTCACTACGCATTTATTTACATAAATTATTTACTTATGACATTTTTATTAAAGGTTTGGGAATTACTGGAATTGTTAATATCTTGATGATTTGGTAAGTCCATGACAACCAAGACACATATAATAGAGATAATATGTTCATATTTTGTTAAAATAAAATGATTATGTACTACCATTTTTATTTCATACATTACATTATGCAAATTTTAAGCATATAATTATATCAATCAATAATTATACTGATTGAAATAAAAGTTATGATACAAAGAGACTAAAGAAAATAAACTACTTTATTTTTACATTTTATCTCTCTAAAACCCAGGCTTCTTTTTCCAAATTAAGTAATTGGGCAAAACATGCTATTTTAGTATATGATAGATATAATGCATGCTTAAAGGCTATAGGGACTTAAAAAAACAGATATATACTACAACTTATTTCAACCAATATTCGTGGCCACCTTTTGTCTATATTCATAGGTAGAATCATATGCTCCACTAAGATCAAGATTTCCAACAATATTTTAATAAATGGTACTATTAATTTTTTTTTATAAGAATCATTGTTATTTGTTAATACCTAAAGCCGGAATAAGTATAGATTGCTTTTTATAATGTACAATCGTAACATCAAGTCTAATCTGCATTTGAGAATGTTGCACATTTTTATTTAATAAGATAGGGAACAAAGGTAACTCTACATAATAACATTCGAAAATCAGCACAAGGTATGAATGATTTATTAAAACCGTGTTAAAGTCAAAAATGGCTATATGTGACTTTAACATTAATCTCAATATTATCTTCTCTCGTTTAAAATTTCTATAACATCCATTTCAGGTGCCGTTCTCGTAAATTCCATTCTTTCTAATGATGGGGTTAATATTCCATTTGGGCTATATGTGGTTGTAGAAACAAACTCTCTTTTGCCAACGAGCAAGACAGATAGATCATCACGCAAGAGGGCATTTTCCCGGTAATTTAAAGGAATTCACTAATGTGGTTAGAAAATAGAATCTATATAAAAACTGGTAATTGGAAAAATTAGATTTGAGAATCTGTTTTATTTTTGATCCGGGTTAATTTCTTTGCATTTCTTTTTGGTTGTGTTTTATTTCCATCTTTCTTTCCGCTTTGTCGTGCTGTTCTTGTATATTTTGGGTACATTTAATTAATGAGTAGTAAATATATTTGCCAAAAATAAATCTCTTTCAGGCCCACAAAATTAAAATGCCCCAACTATCAATAATTTACAATGAGAAAGAAAATCATTTTCACCTTGAGTTATAGGTTTGGCGAAACCTTTGTAATATGATTTGGTATAATCAGAGTGATTTTCATATCACAACTTTTATTTCATATACCACAATCATTATTTGATACGTTTGTCTAATTAGCTATAAAACTTATAATAGGTGGTATAAAAAGTAAAATTTATGGTGTGGAAATAAATTCGGGAAACCAAAGTCATAGACAATTGCACATGTAGAGTATTTAATAATTAGAACGATGTGATGCACCCAATGAACAACAATTTCGTTTACCCGATGCGGAAAGTATTATCGTTTTTTGTTTGAAAATGACTATTTTTATGATATATTTGGGTATAGGGGCGGCTAGGGTTAAGTTAACCTTAAAATTTGAATACTCTTGATTCTAATCTAAAATTATGTCCGGCCAAAGAGGAGTGGCTCAAACCCATTTAGATCACTCCCAACGCCTACGTCGTTGGCACGTCAACAAGCATCTTCAACACGTCGGGGGGTGACGCCTTTGGCACCACCCCGTCACTAGGCGCGTCAACAAAAACCCGTCGTGGTGGAGACGTGAAACACTGTGCGCCAGTAGGCTTTTTGTGTGTGTGGGAGGGGGTTAAATGTAATATTTTAATGGTTAGTGATGTGTTAGTGATGGGTTATTGTTGGCACGACCGTGTCAGTAACGTGTCGGTAAGGATGTGATGATGTGGCGCTACTGACGGGTTTAGTGACGCACCACTGTTGGGAGAGGTCTTAAGGGACTTAGGTGTTGTTTGATAGATATAAAATCATTAAGTCCTGAATGATTTAATAATCTAAAATGATTAAGTCCTTCCGTCCAAAATCCTCCGTTAACTAACGATATTTTTATCCATTTCCCCAAATTACCCCTATTTTAACTATTTTTTACATTTTTCACAGCCCAATTCATCCGTTAACTAACGTGTCGGTAACGTGTCGGTAAGGATGTGATGATGTGGCGCTACTGACGGGTTTAGTGACGCACCACTGTTGGGAGAGGTCTTAAGGGACTTAGGGTTTGATAGATATAAAATTATTAAGTCCGGAATGATTTAATAATCTAAAATGATTAAGTCCTTCCGTCCAAAATCCTCCGTTAACTAACGATATTTTTATCCATTTCCCCAAATTACCCCTATTTTAACTATTTTTTACATTTTTCACAGCCCAATTCATCATTTTCTTCACTCATTTGATGAACCCTAATTTCAAATCTAAATTACATATTCATAACAAAAATCAATATATTGAATATTACAAATATTACAGATCCATATTGGCGATGGTGGTAAGTTGTTATCTGAACTGATGATACTTTGTGGGTTTTGTGGAAAAATCAAAACAGATTGAGTTTTCTCTAGGTTTAGGAAAAAGATGCAGAAATCATCCCGTCAAGATGAAAAACGAGATCAGATTTGTGAACACAAAAACGAGATCTATGGTGGCCGGATCTTTACAGAGTCGCTGGTACGACGGTTTCCAACCTCAATTCCGCCGCTTTCCGGCGAAGTTCTCGACCTGAATCTGCCACAAACCCTAGAAATTACCAACTCCGCAGATCTGTTCACGTGTTCTTCGTCTTCCCCACATGTTCACGATCTTCGGGTTTTCGTATTTCATTTTGGGGGTTTCTCTCTGTACCAGAGATGCCGAAATGATGGATGTACCAGAGCTTCCATAAGATCGATGGAAGTCAGGAAAGAACCCTAATTTCCCTTAGCGCCGCCGACGGGAGGAGCTGCAGAACCGGAAGGATGGAAGAAATGGGTGGTGACTGGAGAAGACTACTTGTTTTGAACTTATGCCTCCTTCGTCTTTCTCATCTTCGTATCCAACAGAGAAAATATTTGATTTTATGATTTCATGTGTGCAATTTTGGATTTTGGGATTTTGAAGAGAAAACAAGGTTTAAGATTTTGAAAATGACAAAGATGATGAGGTAGGTTGAATATGAGTTGTTCTTGGTGATGATGGTGATAATGACAGAGAAGAGATAGAGTACAATTTTTAACGCATCTAGTACAACTAATTCGGGCAAAAAGACAGGAATACCCTCACATGTTTGGCATATGAGGTTAGTTAACTGAATTTTTTGGACGGAAGGACAGAAAAGTGAAATCCAAAAATCTTTAGGGACAAAAAACCCGACAAAAAATATTTAGGGATAGAAATACATAATCGGGTATACCACAGAGACAATTTTCTGTAATTTACCATTTATTTTATTTAAACTCTTGTTTCTTTATATATCAATACTAGCTTCAAAGCCCGCCCGATTGGGCGGGCATGCTTCGAGATATAGAATCCATAACAATGAGAATAACGTAATCATCATATAGTCAATAATTGTTTAAATGATAAATAAACATTTTGTTATACATGAATAATCCGATAAACGAACATAAAGACGAAATAAAACTTCTTTATGTACGACGTTTGTCGTTGAGTTGGTGTAGTTGCCATCGTGGTCACAGCAAATAACCTTCAAGTCGTTCTTGTTCTTCACTCTTGAGACAACGACATATAGTTGGTCATGTGAAAATGCCGGTCTTTGGAGAAACAAACCAACTTGCGACAAAGTTTGCCCTTGGCTTTTATTAATAGTCATGACAAAACATACTTGAACAGGAAACTGTCTTCGATTAAATTTGAAGGGCATCTTGCTGTCTGAAGGACTAAAATAGTTAACTTCGAGACTTACGTTGACCAAAAACACAGAACTAAACCAAAATCAAATTCAATTAACAGCTTAACCCAAAAACACAGATAGATAAAGAGCATCTCAAACACCATCCGTTGATATTATAAGTCTCCCACCAGCAGAGAATAGCTGCAAACCTGCAGTAGTCAAATTAATAATTTATAGAATAATTAAAGTGTTAATATTACAGAATTTATAAGATATTCTATCAAATAATTGATCCTTCAGCAAGTTCTATCTTCAGAGGTTGTTTAAGAAGCGATAATTATCCCACTTAGACTCGATTTTATTTTTGAAGCCATAGAAATCAACTCCATTAGCCAGGCTGCTTGGTTGGTGTATATTGCTGTAAATGGGCATTCATATATAGGAGAAGATTTTCAAATTTCAATACATCTGATAATATAAAATTTAAGAAGATTACATTTTCAATAAGCTCCATTGCAAGATCCTTTGCTGTTTCACCATCAGAGTAATACACGGAACCAATCAAATTGCTAAATTTGTCAACACCCTCAAGAACAATACGAACATGTGTATTAGTTAATCCACAAGTTAGATTACTTGAATCAGGAATTTAGATTAAAACATTACTTACATCTTTGTTCAGCACACGAATTTCAGTAAAATGTTTAGCTTCCCGCCCAAATGCATCAGGAGAAACCTCATTATTATAAGTTGATGAGGCTGCAATCCTCTGTGCTGATGTCAGTGGGCCCCGTGACTCCCCATTCGGTTCATCGGTTGGTATTTCAGTTGGTGCTATTGTTTGTTCTTGTGTTGTTCTTCTTCCCATTGATGGAGCCTATTAAAAGTTCAAACAAATGATTATTAATATAATTGCTTAAATTATAATTAAATTTAAAGAAACAGTACCTGGATTCCAGCAACAAAAACTTGAACAAACTGGAATTCTGGAAGCAGATAAACACGAAGTGAGCTACCATCACGAACTTGTTCAACAATGGCTTCCATTGGTTTGCCTTTATTTGAAGCTAAGAGAGCCATTGCATCAAGATTGCTCGGATCACCAACGATGGGGGTAGGTTTCTGATAGCTGCTTAAACAGATCCAGGAGACTAAAATCCAACAAAGAAAAATTAAAATTAGATTTATTATATAAATTGGAATTAAATAACCAGTAATTATTTTGGGTTAAATAAACTGTAAAAGTAACTAACCCTGTCCCATAAACCAACACCCTGTTGTCTGGCTTGTTCTTCAAGGCGTAACAATTCAGTATGCTCAGGAGTCACTTCTCCTTTAGCCTCCTTAACCTGTAAATCAATAATTATCATTAAATATGAGGTGTTATTTTATTTTTTGTTTTTTTTTTAATAAAAAAGTACTAAACTTTACATAAATATTCATATCATTTATGAGCTATAAATGCTAGGAAGGAATTGGAGTTACCTTCGCCCATCCATGAGTAACAACCTCATTGCCAACATTGGTAGAACCAATGTAAACACTGAAGAATTCTCGGGAGAAATTTGGGATCGTATATTCAGTTCTAAAAACAATATCCTAAAAAAGAAAATTGGAAATTTTAGATGATGTAATTGAACTAATGACAGAATGCAACATGATTAATAGAAACTCATGGGGATTAAGGAATCCGAACCTTTCCTACACACAGCTTCCGAAGAAATTCTATGCTATCCCATGCAAATGGGTCATCCTGACCACCTCTACGTGCCTACAAATAAAGGAATAAAATTTGAACAATTATTTAATAAATTCCATCAGTAATAACCAAGAATTCGGGAAACCGATATTAGATTGTTTTCAAATATAGTTAGTTCATAATGTTGAAATTGACATACTAATCTTGGAGCTGAATGGTGAGCCAAAACAACAGTCTTCTCGGGAGGGATTTCTGCTTTGGTAAATCCCATAATCACCAAAGTGTCACCTGATGAAACATCTTTTACTTTTCCTCTCAGCCATCCTGAATTTCCAGCTGGTTGTGCCATCACTTAAGATCTGAAATATTAAAGAGATCAAGCATCAAAAATCACATCAGAAAGATAGTAAATTCTTGACGTCTCAGAAAACACATTGCACATAGTTTGTTTTTTGTTACATATAACTACAAAGATTATTCTTTTAAGGTACATCGAAACAAAAAACTTTACTACTGTTCAAGAAACACAAAACCTACTAATATCCGATCCATTATTCAGAAAAATCAGTCAAAACCTAATTGAGCCACCATGAACCGATTATACACCAATCAAATTATGTGCAACCTAATCACAAACATAACTGTTAATAAATAAGAGAAGAGGATCATGAACATAAGAGAAGAGGATCATGAAAATAAGAGAAGAGGATCATGAATAACTGTTAAAAAATAAGAGTAGATAATCAAAAACATAAGAGAAGAGGATCATGAATAACTGTTAATAAATAAGATAGCAGCACGATAACTATGTATAAGTAAATATACACAGATGTAAAATTATAAAATACAACCTAATCAATAACAAATTCGAACTCAAATTGGCATGATTCAATCAACGACAAATTCGAACTCAAATTAATTCATGTATGGATCGAAACAAATAAAAGCAAGCATGTCAATATATAAGGTCTGGTGTTGGTTGCATCGATCATTTACCATGTCTGGCGATTTCGATATGGAGAAGGCGATTTGGATTTGGCGTTGGTTGCATCGATTGGAAAACAAAATCCAACTGCTCTTCAAAGATGTGTGGCGATTCCGATTGGAGACCAAAGTTTTGGAGAACCATGTCCGGCGAAATCGATTTGGAGAAGGGGATGGAGATTAAAGTCTGGCGTTGGTTGCATCGGATAAGTTGAATGAGGCAATGGAGAGGTCGCATGGGGAATTAGGTCGTATGGATAATTAGGTCGTATGTTGAGGCATTCTGGCCGGCCAATGGTTGAATTACAGGTGGCATTTTCGACCAATGAGGGGGCTCCAAACTTAAATCAAATGTAGGCTCATATATAAGAGAAGATACTTGTTTTATTTCACTATTTATGAAGAAAAAACACAAGTCGAAACTAAACTAAGTAACCAATCGAATTTAAGGGGAAAATGCCAAGCACCTTAATTAACATGTACGAAGTCACTCATTGTTGTAATGAAGCTAAACATTGTTTAGGGATTTTTCGTGAAAACATAAGACGATACTCGTTCATAAACAATTCATTAACCAACTCATTAGTTTGTTGAGACTCTTCTTATATGTTGTTTTTGAAGTATAAAAACAAGATGAAAGTTAGACTATGATCTCTCAAGACTTGATGTTAAGCTAACTATCACTCCATTATAAAATTGTAGAAAAATTGTATTTGTTTTTTACTATATCTTTCTACTCCATAAAAATCCAATAATTCTCTTTTCTAATTTGATCTTTTAATTTGGACATTTGTATGTATCAAATAAATAGGAAGATAAATAGAAAAAATTAATGTAGAAAAAATACAATCTCTCAAAATTCTGATATAATTGAGGATTAGAACGTTGGAAAAAGGTTTTGTTACGTCATTAATTATGTAAGCAGTAACCTTATGTTTTTTTTTTGAAACGACAAATTTAATCTACTCCTAATTACCATCTATGTTCACGACGGGACTCGAACTCATGACCTTAAGGTTGAGAGTCAATCACCATACCGCTAGGCCAAAGACCATTTTATAAGATAACCTTATGTAATCGTAAGAACAATAAGCAAACTGTTCAATAGCATCTACTAATAATCTGATATTGATTAAGAAGGACATTGTGCCCGTCTAACCGAGGTTAACATAACATAAAGATGTTACTTTTGGTATACCATACAGTGAAAAGGAAAATATATAAAACATTTCATACCTTAAATATAGTTTTCAATTGAATAAGGAAGATACATTTAGTTTTATGAAAATGTATTAGTAGATAGATAGATTGGAACCTCTTATCCGGTCCCCCCATAGTTCTTGTAAAAGTATACAACTTTGATCTGTATTCTAAAGACATTACAGTGTCAAGACAGTTTTCTCGAGCTGATTCTTAGAAAGCATGCTCGTTACAGAATATAAGCTTTTTCGGATTATATAATAAGGCGAATAACGAGAGATTAACACTTTACATTATTATTATTATTCGATTTGCCTTCTCTCTTGTGTTTTTTTATTATTTTATACTCATTGTTCTAGTATAAAATGATTTATTCATATATGCAAACATGGTCCCCCTGCTAAAAGCCCTGTTCTTGGATGATTAAGTATGTGCATAATAGTTATTTACTTGTTTTAGGTTCAATAATGAATTTCAAAAGTTGTTTTTGTATGTGTCATGGTCCCCAAATGACTACATAACCAGTAAGTAGCACTAATTTGAATATAATATGATAAATATAATATAAAGTACAGTGTACCAGAATTAATTTAAAATGTAATCCCATTTAAAATCACACGGTATATATATACAAGTGTCACAACGGATGAAGTAGGAACAAATTAAGAGATAATACGAGAAAAAAAAATTAATAAATTATACACGTCATTTTGTAAAGAATAGGAAGATGAAGACATGAGATACAAACAAATATAGGAATGCGCTAATCTAGGTTAATTTAGTGACATGGTGTGCAAAATTTCTTAGTATTTGGTGACAAATGGGCTAATCTAGGCTATTTTACGATTCATTAAACTTTATAAGGCCCATATTCAAAAACTAAACTTTCAAACACTAATTGTTCAGTGCTTACACAATCATTTCTTTAGAGAGAGAACCAATAGGTACAATTTCAGTCAACAAAATTCAAATCAACCTGACTTTATAAAGCATAATCATGCCATTAACAGTAGTACATTACGCTTAAGACGTTTGTACTTTCTCTGGCAAGAAGCAGAACGCGCCCCCCAGGGAGTTCTTGACGTTTTATTCTTTTCCGTACTTGTCCAAAAAACGTCAACTTTAAAAATCTTGAGAAAAGTCAAACCTCAAGAACAAAAGAGATTGAACTTACCAAATATAATGTTAGGTTCTTACAAGTCTCTTTTGTATAAATCCCAGAATTTAGACAAACATATTATTCAAATTCATGAATATTGAAGATTTATATCACCAATAATGGAAAGGTTGACCATGTTAAAGTCAAAGCATCCATCCTGGGATTAATTCATTCATATTTGGCCCACTTGTTGAAGCTGTCAACTGGCCTGAACCAACTGTGTTATACCTGTAAATTTAGTCAATCAAAGTCAATTTCGTTCTTGATTATTTTTATTTGCATGCCGATGCGCTAACAGATAAAGGTCATGTTAATGATATTAGTTTAATCCAAAAGAATTTTTATTTTTATTTTTATTTTAGAAAAAGGTCTAATAGTGCAGAGTGCACCCTCATATAAGCCACATTAAAATCACTGACAAGATTTATATGTTAAATTGTAACGGAAAGTGTCAACCCCCCGAAAGTTGACCAGCAAACTAGTCATTGAAGGTTGACTCCAGTCAGCGATCACCAACCAAAAAAACAGTTATAACTGTTGAGTGTTGGTTGCAACTATTTTCTGGCAGTTTTGAATAACTTCCAACTTTTGGGTGATTTATAAATAGATTATGTAAAATTCAGATATAAAGGTGGAATTATTAATTATATCTAGTTATTGATTCTCTTCACCCTTTACTCATACCCAATTCATAAATAAACGTTAAATAAATAAGCGATTACCCAATTTGCAAATTGGGATTGCAATCTAACGGCTGAAAGAAATCCTGAGATTGAGGATGATGATGATGTTGTTGTTCATATGAACAGCAGTTAACACGTCCTGCCCATGATGGCCCTGCTTGATTTTCTGCATAAACCTCTTCAAGCTGCTAAAACAAGAGATTTATTAGTTATTGAATACATTATAATATTTCTTTTTTACGAGTAATTTAGATGTCATTAATTACCTTATTCTGCAAATCTTTGTTAGCTTCAACCCACATCCTTTCCTGTCATTTCGTAGACAATTTGTCATCATCAGAAGAATATATATAAACTCATTAAAATATTACCTTAACTTGAAGTTCAGAAAGCCGATCCAACATTGATTCTGTCTGCATCAATAATTACAAGATTATATCAACTTAAAAACATAGATTTAATAAAACATCCACAAAATTTTACCCTGATGGATCGGATTTGCTTCAAAGTGGAATCAAGTTGTCGTTCTAGTTGTTCGAGTTCCTTAAGACTTAGTGGTTCCAGGTCCTCCCCGAAAATTTGCCTGTCATATAGATACAAATGTTGTAAGCATCATTAATGCAGTTGTAAATTATAACGGTATGAGACTTGCCTTTGATATTGTTGTAGGGACTCGTATTTGGCTTTTAGTTTTATGTACTCCTTTTTTGCTAATTAAGAAATACAAATTTCAGGATATTAATTAGTTTGATTAAGCTAGCTTGAAATTATGAAAGCTACCTCTGCATTGGCGGTTGATGAGCCGATTTCGATTGAACCATAAGTGCAATTTTGGTACCTTTCAATCATCTTCAGCATGCTGAAATTAATTTTAATTTTCAAACATCAATTCAGGTTTGTAAGTAGTTAATTGAATTGATTAAGGATTATAATCATGAATGACAACTTATATCATCAATCATCATATTAAGCCCTAGCTTAATGCACATTATTCTCATTCTCTGAACATTCTTTCGTGTTTAAAGTATTATTTGAAGGATATTATTTAATACAGTATAAATAAGGGCTAGCTTAATATTCTTGCCTTTTTTATAACATTTTCTTTATAGGCATCCAATCGGCCAGCATGGCATCTAGCAAGTTTATACAGGTATAGACTTGGTTTCTAGACGAATATTATCCATAGAATAATATCAATTCATGAGAGATTTTACGGCCCATCAATTGAATTACGTTTATTTTCTTATGGTTTTGATAAGAATATACAACCGGCCATTTTATGCATTAAATCCTTTTTGAAAGACAGTTATCATTATCAATACTTTATAATTAACTCTAGTTTTCCTTATATAAAATCAAAAAATTTATAAATATGTAGATTCTAGACTTGATTAATGTGTATTTTAATTAGTTATTTCTGAACAAATACCTTAAATATAAATAAGTTGCTAATTAAGCCATACGTAGTTTGGAACTTTGGATAACTAGCTAATTGTATTTATATAACGTAATAGTTAATACTAGATTGTATGTAAACCTAATCCAAACACCCCCCTTGCTCCAAATGTGCTTCTAGGTCTCTCCGAGTTCCAAAGTAGGTTAGTTCGCTTTGTACGTGTATCTTGATTTATGTACAAATAAGTAGTTTGTACAGTATTTAAATTACTTCCCACATCAAATTTTCAACAACCTATGATGCAATATCAACCGACAAGTATACGCTGATCAATCGTTACTTATATACAACACGATAAATGGACTACCAACGTCCCTTGACAAAGGTTTAGGAATCAAGAAACGTAGGATTAAGAGTAATGATATTTAGTTCTACCATTTGGTCCTGATCATAGTCTTATCTGTTAGATGAACACATATATCAAAATCAAGAGATAATATTAAGAGATAGAATGATAGATTACACATGTCATCCTATCAAGTGGGTAGGACTATGAGTATGACCAAATGACATGATAGGACTAAATATCATTCACCTAGGATTAATTATATGACCAAACAATAGTATGTTGCCTTAGAATTATACAAAGTGAACATGGAGAAACTAATTTATGACAATGATTTTCAAATAAGCAAGAAAGTCATTCATGCTTTTATAGTAATCCTCTATACTAATCCAAATGCAAGTTACATCAAGTTAAATAAAGAAAAAGACAAATTAAGATGTAATCATCACTTCGTCTTTGAAACATATGAGCCAATATTGTATGCTTCCAAAAAAAAGTTAGTTAAGAACAAGGGGTGCCCAAATCTTAAGGATTTAACTAAAAACCGTAAGTTAGTTAAACCTACACTATAATTCAACAGAAATTCATGTAGAAGACAAGGATAATTTCCTAATTTACTGATTAATTGAATCATTTCAACTAAAACCCGTAAAATGTTTCGTTTTCTATTAATATGAAGTCTAAAATCATGCAACAAAAACTAGTTTAACCTATCAACTAATTTAGACTAATCAAGATAATTAATTAAATCTTCTTGGATCCTGGTTCTATTTAACTATTTTCACGCATTTCCTTTGTGATTCTATTAGCTTTATACTGAATAATACTGACATTAGAAGATTTGGATCATAAACCGGCAGATCAAAACTGAAAAGCCTAACTCTAACCCTACATGAGAAATTTTCTTGTAAATGACCAAAGCTTTAAACTTTTAGCTCAAACAGAAACAACTAATCAAATCCATATCGTCAAATCAACAAACAAAAGATAAAGAGTTAGAGAGAGAAAGAGAGATCTAGAGAGAGAAAGTACTTTGAAGTGCTGCAAAACTCATAGAGTTTTCCACGAGTAGAGAAGATGATGAGAGCAACTTCAGCATCACAAAGAACAGAAAGCTCATAAGCTTTCTTCATAACCCCATTTCTTCTTTTAGCAAAAGTCACCTGCCTATTGATCTTGTTTTCTATCCTCTTTAATTCCACTCTTCCCCTACCCATTATTTCTTATTTTCCCACCTGCAACAAAGTTTTTTCTTCTCTTTATTTGATCCAAAATCTTGATACCCACATGAAAAAAATCAATTTTTTTTATAAAAAGATTGTATCTTTTTAGGAATTCTGTAAAGATGAGTGAAAAAGATAGAAAAAAAACACAAAAACAGAGATGTGAATTTTTTGGTTTTTAGGGTTCAAGATTTTTGTTAGAACAGAAAAATATGAAATTTGGGGATGGTGTACTTAGCTTCAAGCTTTTTAACCTATTTGTTGAATTCATAAACACAAGCAAACATAAAAAGATGAGTGTATAGCCACTTGCAATGAAGCGCGTGATTAGGATTCAACTATCTATGAGCGCGTAGATTTCTATCATTTGTCACCATTTTTCAATGGTCATCAAACGTGTCGAGTGATGACAGGCTAATTTCATTTAAGAGTATTTTTTTACCTTTCATTATTTGTCCGTACAGCATCTTTTAGTTTGGGGTTTACTGTTACATTGAAATTTTATACTTTGTTATATTTTTGCTTTGTTCACCCATCTAATCTAGTAAATATAATACAACATTCTTATTGTCTCACACAATTTATTTTTTTGGGCATGTTTCATTGTATATTCAAAAAAAAATTGGGTGGTAAAAAGACTGAAAAACAAAGTTTAAGAACAAAACGTGAAAGAAATGAAAGAATACATACAACTTCTGTTATTTAGACGGTGAGAAATGAAAAAGATGTTTGGCATGTGATAGGATTTAATGGTAAAAAAAAGGGGGATTAATGAAAGAAATATGAAAACTACAAACACAAAAATCTCGATAAAAACCCTAAGAACAGAAAATGCAAGAATATGGGATATCACATAGAAAATTTCCGCAACTTACTCTAAAAACTAAAAAGGATGTTGAATCTAACGCATTTGAGAAAATATAGCTCTATATCTATATCTATACTACTTTAAAAAGACATTTCTAAAAGAGGAAGTCTGAATTTTCAACACTTCCATTTTTAGCAATGTTCAAACACCCTTTAAAATAAAAATAAAAATGCCTTACCTGAGATTTGAACTCAAGACCTTATGGAAAACAAGCAACATGATAACCACTGGACCATGTGGTTTTTTGTTATTCTTTTGATAACTTCCATTAATATACCAATAACTCCGCTTTTAGAAATAACTCATAAGAGTCAACTGCCTACATTAAAATTTCGCATTTATTGTCCTTCCAAAATTATAAAACCGTTTACAAACAAAACACACATTGATTTACATTTTAAATTCAACGTTTTTTTGGATGTACGTTTTTTAAATAATAAATACATATTGAATATTAAATAAGCAGATACTAAATATTTTGATTTACGTTTTTTTAAATATTAAATACATATTGAATTCTACGTTTTTTTTAACCTATATATATACTCCATCAACTAACGATGGAGTTGTTGTGCAGCATACAAACGAATAGAACCTAAAAATGTCTTTAATTACCCAATATGGTGCTTCAGTGCTTCAACCACTTCCACGACCTACACAAGAATTAGAGGTAACTCGTCTATTTAACTAAATTCAGACTTACAATTACTTACTGTACAATCATAAATTCTGTGTTAACTAAAATTTTGTTTTTCCTCTTTCAAAAAATTTTGATGGATACGAACCTGTTGAAAACTTTGAAGACCTCTTGAATCCACATTTGTGGTACAAATGCAAATGTGTTCGCGTTGAATATGTTTGGCTTGACCACAAACATAACAAACTATATTTGTTCCTGCTTGACAGATTTCTAACTTTTACTAATTAAGATACTATTTTTTATTTTTGATTTTAACTACTAATCATTTATTTTCAGAGACACAAATTCGCAGCCATTATCCCCCCATCTTATTTTCAAGTTGAAAAGAAAACAGTTTCCGGTTCGGCTAAGCTTCGCTATGACAATCAACAAAGCCCAAGGACAAACAATTCCAAACGTCGGCGTTTATCTTCCGGAATCAGTGTTCTCGCATGGGCAACTTTACGTTGCCTTGTCAAGAGGAATTTCACGGCATACGACAAAAGTATTGGTAACTCCAGCAAAACAATTTAATGTTGACGGTGTTTACACAGCAAATGTGGTGTATCGAGAGGTCTTACATGATGGATAATATACGTGATAATTCTTCCCCATTTATGATTTTTTTTTTCAAAACATGTAATTTAACAAATTTTAAACGCCGATAAGTTTTCAATGTAGTTTTATGCATATTTCATTCCCAACTATCAGTCAATTGTATAATAATCGTTATACAAAAATATGTACACGAACACCATCAACATCGTCGCGTAATAGATGTATCAGTGTACCCGCCGCCTCATTTGCGCGTGTACCCTACTATATATCAAAACATGTAACCAAACAACATTTCAACGACAATGCTAATTCTTGCTTTTTACCTCTATTGTATACACAGTTTATGATTATATATTGTATTCGTTATAAAAATATGTAACCAATGGACTTTTAATCGCCAGGTTTATATAGTTCGCAGCCCGCCGCATCGCGCGGGTTTTATCCTAGTCCTTTATAAACAATCATGTTGATACTAAAATTGTTTCTAGAAATTCAAAATATGTTTTAGAAACGAAAAAACAATTATCCGCCATGTGTCTTTAATTGCAACATTTAGGTGCTGTTTGTTTTTTGACAAAATGTCTTTCTGTGGTTTTTTATCTTCGTGGCGCAGACCACGCGTAGAAAAAGGCTTGCGCAGATGTTTGTTTTTCGGAAGCCCGCAGATCTTATTGTGTCTGCCTAAGGTTTTCCACAGGAAGACTTGGGCATTAGCTTTTTGGGTCTTCCAAATTTAAAAAAAACATCTCCAAACTTAATTAATATTATTATTATATTAATATATATTATTATATTAGTATATATTATTATTATGTTAATGTATAATATTATTATATTAATTAATATTATTATTATTATATTAATTAATATTATTATATATTGATTAATTTTATTATTATATTAATATATTTTATTATTATGTTAATATATAATATTATTATATTAGTTAATATTATTTTTTTATTAATTAATATTATTATTATATATTAATTAATATTATTATTATATTAATATATAATATTATTATATTATTATATAATAAGATATATTATTAGATTTAAATTATAAATATTATTGTATTAAAATGTATTCAAATTATATATAATTATATTTAAATTATATATATTACTATTATATATAAATATAATATAATATTAATATATTAATTAATACTATCATTATTATATTAATATATATTATTATTATATTAATGTATAATATTATTATCTTAATTAATATTTATTATATATATAAACATATTTTTTATTTTCTTTTAATATTAATCTTATGTATGCACATATTAAATACTTGATAAACCAAACAACATTAATGGTCAAGTGAATACTAAGAAATGCTCATTATATTCATTAGAATTCCTATTATATTACTCTTCTCCATTACCTACTTTGAACCAAACATCCCTAAGAGTATTATTGTTATTTGATTATGTAGAAATTGGATTGGATTTCATTGATGTTGTTATGTATAAATTGATTATTGAAAACTTTGGGGAAAAAAAAAAACTTTGGCAATGTATGGATTCAAGATGGAGTATATTTTAAATCATTATTTGTTAAATTGAAAACTTTCGCAAGAATTTGACAAAAAATAAATAAAATAAAATAAAATTGTAAACAAATTGCAAGATAGAATAAACAAATTGTTTTTGCAATGTATGGATTATTTCAATGTTGTAAGATGGATATATTTTAAATTTCAGTTTATTTAATTAGTCTGCAGATGTTAAAAAACAAACAACAGTTTTATTGCAGATTGCAGACCTTTGGTCCATCTCTGAAGCTGCAGCAGCTGGCAGATGTGGTCCGCAGACAGCAGATCTTTTTGTTCTGAAAAAACAAACAGCACCTTAGTTTCTTTTATGCCGAAATTTTTATGATACTCGCTTCTTAATAACTTACATTCATTTTTATGGTTATCGTATATTTCAAGATGGATTATTACAATACATTTAATTAATTAAAATATAGTACATTAAAAGAATTGATATATCCATAAAATAGAGATTAGAGAATTGTATTATTTTTTAACATGAGTTCCGACTCATTTTATGTGTCAATTAATCATAGGATAACCACTTGCTTTGTAGATAGCCTGAAATCAGTATGGATGCGTTTGTAGCCACAATTTGAACTTTTTTACTCATAATTAAATATTAAACCTAAGATTTTTTTTATTTACGAACTTGTTTCAAATATGATGTCTACTTCAAAAAGAATGTGAATAATACATAAATTGTGTCAATTTTGTTATAAACCATTTGGATAAATGAAAAGGACCTTTAGTTTGAAAGTTGAAGTGACTCGACATGAAAGGCTAGATGCTTTTGTATGTGGAAAATAAATACTTCATATGGTCACCATATATGAGGAATCTTTGATCTTCTTTGTCCCGAGAAAGTTTGGGAGGTAAACATTCATTCATAGGAAATTAATTATTTAGGAACAAATATTTTTAAATTAATTTATCATTTTTCTTATAAATTGATGTATTATTTTTGTGTATCAACATGTAAAAAGTAGCGTTTTATGATAGATGCAGCATAAAGTGGACATCACGGGGCCAAAGCCCATCTTCATATGCCTTTAACTATGTTGTTATGCGATTTCACCGGATTTACAGCTATTTATGTTTATGAGTAATCGATAATTACAATGGGAGATTTTAAGCAAAATTTGGAAACTAAACCAATCAAGTTGTAAATTAATTCTTTACAGCACTCGGGGCATGGTAACGAACTCGTTTTTGAGTTGCCTACAAAAGAAACTTCATCTAAAGGCCCGAAACTAACTATGCCACCTTGTTTGAGTGATCCAGAACCTTTGCAATTTGAGCACGCGATCAACCTTAGATCACCGCATTTCCACATACCTAATCGGTCAAATGTTAGAAAGCTATACCAGTAAATTAGACTCAAACATTGGGGGCATAATGAATAATACCTTTGATAGGTGATTATTACAGAACAATTTTTATCCATGTAAAACAATTTTATATCAAATGATAGTCAAACCCCTTATAAGGGAGGGGTGAACTGCAAAATTTGATAAAAGGAAAAAAAAAGACATAATTATCATTTGGGGTGAAATTACTATATATTAATAAATATTGCTCTCTACTAATCATATCCATATACTTTGAATTAGGCCGCTTTGGGTTGTACTATGTCTCTAACAAGACAATTTTTTTTTTCTTTCAAAAAAGAATTAACTGAAACATAATCAAGTTGAAACAATATGCCGACTGAGAGATGATATTGTTTCCTACTAACTGTTCTTACTTATCTTCTTATGTATTTGGTCAATACAAATAGAAATCTTAAAGGATGAGATTAGGAAATAGAATAAATAAATTTCATCAATTATTTTATGTGCAGTAAGAAAATTTAGTAGGAAATAATTCAATTTTTCGTGGTGATTACTCTGAATTGTGCCAATTTATAACAAATATTAAAGATGGAAAGTCGTTAACAAACCTATGATAAAGGTAAGGATCTAAAGGAAATCGGGTAACTCAGAAAATCCCTACAACTACCCTAAAATAAAAAGGGAGCTGATTCGTACAGAGCAACTTTTATCCATGCAGAGCAAATTCATCCCAAATGACAATCATACCATTCCTTTACTTTTAACACATTTTACATTTTACCCCTCCCATTTTGTCATTTGTGATGAATTTGCTTTGTATAGATAAAAATTGCTTGTAGGGATTTTCTGATTACTAACATGAAATTCATCAAACAAACCCGGATGAGAAAGCTTCAAAATTGAATCCATAAATTGAGAACATTTACAGTTCAATTTACCTGCGTTGGGAAGCAGAGATGAATGAATCGATCTTCGTGTGTTCCAACATGATTTCGTGTTTCCATAACCGGCAACTTCACTTGCTGTTATGTGTTCCAACATGATTTCGTGTTTCCACTTTCGAATAAGCAAATTGGTAAACCATTCTAGCCTTATCGCAATTGCTGTTCTGTTTCCACTCTGGAAGTGAAATTATGAAGTGCTAAAACCGCCCCCAAACTATGCAACCTTTACTAACAAGTCCCTTAAGTCTTAACTAAAGGTGTACGATTATTATTATTGCATTATCTCGCCATATATTTATAATTTATATTTATACAAGAATATCTTTAATTGGATAAAAGTAAACAATACTTCTATAAACTAACACATACAAACAACAACAACTTAAAAATTAATTCCCATGATTTAATGGTTTCATGTATTCAAAATTTTGGACAATTTTAGTTACAGATTTATATTAACTATGAGAATTCCCTCACCAACAAAGAATCTAAAATCCATTATTATAAAATCAATAAGCATCTTTATGTTATTTTTCTTGATTTCCCGTAATTGAAAGGCACGTTCGTATTTAATATGGGTTTTGTCCATTTAATATTTATGCAGCTATTTCGAGAATTCAAATGGGCAAGAAATCTGAAACCAAAAAAATAGGGTTTTTGACCATTGAGTCCAGAGCGGTTAATAAACTGCCCTACGTGCCCCTGCTTCTTTCCCAATCGCTCGAAATATAAAATATCAGCAGCACCGCCACCACTTTGCAAGCCCTGCTCTCTCTTACACCGCCGCCAGTAACTCCGGCCGCCGTATCAGGAGGAGCATAATAACATGGGAGGCGGCGAAGAATCAAAAACAGGGGAGGAAGAGAAGCAGCAGAGCACCACACCGTTTGATATCAATGATTACGTCATCATTAAAGAAGGCGAAGCTGAGATTTTGATGCACACCAAGAATGAAGTCTTTTACAATAAAACCCAGGTCAATTTTATTATCACTAGATATATGCTGTTTGATGATATTTTTGTTTAAAGTTCATTGCTTTATGTTACAATAGTACATATTATGTAGGTAGGGCTACCGTAGGAGGGGGTTGGGGTGTGAAATCTTGAAAAACCATCAATAATTAACATAGGTATCCTATAACCAGGGCTTGATTAGGGAGATTTTGGGTAAAAAGGTAAATTAACATACAATGTTAATCCAAGATTAAGAATATTAAAAAAATATGGTGAATCTGCATAATGTAACGTTTTCTAAATTAAATTCGGCAGGTTAACAATAGAGATATGTCTATTGCTGTTCTGAGAACGTTTATCTCAAAACGTAAAGAAGAACACGAAGCATTTTTGTCTAAAAGAATGAAAAAAGCATTAAAGGTGTCAGAAGACAATAATTCTGGATTAGAATCACCAAATGGATCTTCTATTCCTAATGGAAAACCAAATGGCGAAGAACCAGAAAACATAAAATCCCGAGTGGAATCAAAGCCACCTAGAGTGCTCGAGGTTTCAATTTTATTTTCATATTTTTCACATTTAAATATTTATTTCCATACGACAAACATTATTTATTTATTTTTCTTAAATAAAAAAGGCGTTATCAGCTAGCGGGTTAAGAGCTTTAAGATATGCCCGTGAAGTAGAAGGAATCGGGCAAGTTGTGGCATTGGATAATGATAAAGGTTGGTGGTCTTTTACATTTTGTTATTTATGATTATTATTTATTTATTTTTATTTTTGTGTAGCATCTGTTGAAGCTTGTAGGAGAAATATTAAATTCAACGGTTCAGTAGCAAGTGAAAAGGTGGAATCAAATCTTGTTGATGCTCGAGTATATATGCTTACTCATCCAAAGGAATTTGATATGGTATGATTTACATACATTACATATTAATGATTAACTTATAATTTTGTGATTGTAACTGTATTTTGATGTTTTTTAGGTTGATCTTGATCCTTATGGTTCACCATCTGTGTTCCTAGACTCTGCAGTTCAGTCAGTTGCTGATGGAGGAATGCTGATGTGTACAGCAACAGATATGGCAGTTTTATGTGGAGGCAATGGAGAAGTTTGTTATTCCAAGTATATATTTTTATTTTTTTGAGGAAAAATATATTATAGGTGGAAAAAATGTGCCGGCTCGTATTGGGTTGACCCGAACACTTTTTGTCCGACTTTTTTTTAATAATTAAATTAATATGTCAGATATGGTTCCTACCCACTGAAGGCAAAATATTGCCATGAAATGGCTTTGCGGGTCCTACTTGCATGCATTGAGGTATCTTTTAAATTTTAAATAGATTTTAATTTTAACCTTTTTTAAGCAACGATTGATTGATTAAATCTTTTATCGGATTTATCAAATACAGAGTCATGCAAATCGGTACAAGCGATACATAGTCCCGGTGTTATCTGTTCAGATGGATTTTTATGTTCGTGTGTTTGTTCGTATATATACGTAAGTATCTCTATCTATAAATATTTTAATTTTTCAGAGTTATGACTTATGAGACGATTACATTTACAGGTCAGCAAGTGAAATGAAGAACACTCCATTAAAGCTTTCGTATGTTTATCAATGCATCGGTTGTGATTCTTTTCATCTTCAACCACTAGCAAGAACCGTCTCTAAGGTATTAATTGATCCCATAAAAACCATATTTTATGTTGGCATACAGAAATCTTGAAATTTTTATAACTTTTTTTTAATTTTTAGAATACTAGTGTGAGATATCTTCCGGGATTTGGTCCAGCTGTCTCCCAAGAATGCAGCGATTGTGGTAAAAAGTATAACATGGGTGGGCCCATTTGGTCAGCACCTATACATGATCAAGATTGGGTGACATCAATATTAGCAGGCGTGAAATCAAATAAGGAAAAATATCCTGCTTTTGATCGAATTTCTGCTGTCCTAACTACAATTTCAGAGGTATGACTATAATCCCGGTTGAATCTACAGAAAAAGGTTGAAAATTTATCTGAATTTGGGTTTTTTAGGAATTACCAGATGTGCCCCTGTTCTTGAGTTTGCACAGTCTCTGTGCAACACTCAAGTGTACATCTCCTTCTGCAGTGATATATAGGTCTGCTGTAATAAATGCTGGATATCGTATTTCTGGAACTCATGTGAATCCATTAGGGTTGAAATCTGATGCTCCTATGGAAGTTATATGGGATATTATGCGTTGTTGGGTAAGTTTTTTTTAAAAAAAATTTAAAATTGCATTTTTAATGCTTGAAGATGATATCAATTTTTTTTTTTGTTGATTTTAAGGTTAAGAATCATCCCGTGAAAGCCCAACCGCCAGAACATTCTGGAACTGTGATCTTAGCCAAGGAACCTATGCTTCAGGTACACTTTATTAGTATGAACAATTGTCAAAAGGGTTAATTATCTTTTAATCCTCAAATTTTCACTGATTTTCATTTTAACCCTTCAACTTTTTTTGGCAATTTGTTTAACCCTTCATATTTTGTTGAGGTTTAACTTTTATTAGGGTTAAATATGGTTTAATCCTTCAACTTTCACTTATTAGTCAGTTTAATCTTCGAAACTTTTTTCTAAGTGTTTCCGTTATGTTTTTAACTTTGTTACACTATTATTATTGATCACGTTATTAAAAACCTTGGTATAACAAATTCTTATAAAAAGTTTGGTGCAAATATTTTTATTTTAGAATAAGTCAACCAAACTTTAGGATAAAACCACCTTAGAAAATATTTATGATTAAAACATATATAACCCTTTTTGTGAAAAGAGAAAGTAGTTAGCGTTTGAGAAGGTGAAGATGGGCAAAAAGGTAATTTTGTTTTTTTTTAACTGTCCACTAGGCTAATTTTGCTCGAGCGGTTGCATCACTTAGCAAGGCTCAAGCAAAAAAGGTTGCACGTTTTCTTCCAAATCCAGAAAGGCATTGGGGCCCAAAGTTACGGGCCGGGCGTACCATCACTAGCAAACACGCCTCTCTTTTGGGCCCAGAAACAGTTAATGGGATCCTTAACAACAATGAAGAACCTGAAGCCAAACGTAAGAAGACGCAAGATTCTACTTCAATTTCATGATAAAAGACTAAAAACGGAAGCTTTTTATCACATCTCTCTCCTGATTTTATTTTGCATTTCTGTGCAGAAAGTGAATGTGAGTCCAACTTGTAAAGTCAACGGTCAACTATCCTAATCGAATAAATATTGCAAAAATATGTAAGTTAGTTGAAGGGTAGATATGTTGCTGGTTTTTCCTGCTTTTCTTTTTATTTTTTCAATTTGATATCTCTTAATTTAATCATATATTTCTTTGTATTATTTTGAGTGAATATCATGTTATACACATATCTTAGCATATTTGAAAACCCCCATACCGAATATGCATAAAAGATTATTAAAACCATCTTGGATTATGTTACACACTAACTATCAAAGATCATATATTGTGTTGTGTTACACTACTCTCCCCGAAATTTAGTTTTTGTCATATATATTTGCTAGCAATTTTAATATTTTAAAACCTTACATACTATAAAGTATATATACTAAGTACTAATACTCACGTAAAATACTCACTTTTCAACCGGAATGGCCAACCTAGGGAAGGTTACTCAGCCACAGTGCCCATGGTTTCTCTACGTGAAGAGAAGGCAAACTGAAGGTATAAGATTAATAAATATCTAGGTCAATGAAAGATACACAAGAAAATGAATGAATTCTAAACATTGCACACATTCCCAAATTCCAAGTCAAGCATAAAACCAAGAGTTTGTAATTTAAAAGTCAAAATAGAAGTATTATTTTGTTATAACTATGACAACAAATTCTAAAAAAAGATGCAACCATTAACTTAGAACAAAACCTGAAATCAAAAAACTTAATTGAGAAAGAATCTTCCTACTAAAAAACAACACCAAAAGAACCTAAAAACACACTTCCAATTACCATTTGTCTAGTTGGGATTAAGTTCATCCCAAGCTTCAATCCATGTAACCATGGCATCCGCAAGCTTCAAAAAATAAGGGTCTATTTTTCCCAATTTATCCTTTACATGTCTCGCTAATTCAATGTAGCACGATTGAACCGATGCGCACTCTTTTGGTAGACTTATGGCTTGAAAAAATGGGATGATTTCTTCTTGCCAAAAGATACCTTTATACTCTTTTTTCAAATTCACAAATGGGTTGCTGGCTTTACTATGCCAAATATATGGCAAACCCGTCTTGATACCGAGCCCCAAATGATCACATATCACCTATAAAAAAACACAAACCGTCAAATTAAGTGACAAAATAGGGTTTATATTCTCGAAACAACAATGTCAAACAATCGGTTTATTTCAGGGTGAAGATTGTAGAATAGTAATCAAGTTTCATTATTGTTACACTAAAGTCACTCGTAACTTCTTTTTAATCAAGTTTCAATATTGTTCCATTAAAGTCACTCAAAACTTCTTTTTAAACGTAAAAACCACTCAAATACATTATAGTGAAACTTTTTGAATTGGGTGACATAAATGGAACAATTTTAAAACTTCGTTATAGTCGTATCACTTTTATTTTTTAAAGCAAATTGTTACTTAAGGCGAAACTTGGTAAAAATGTCACTAAAAAATAACCTAACTTATGTAAGTGTTCCATTTACATCACTCAAATAACAAAAAATTTCACAACAATGAAACATTTTATTCTATGGTAATCTAACAACCTTGACACACCAACCAGCCCACATGTCATCATATCGACCAATTGGTTGACCATCACCCATGAGCCCGAAATACATAGCCGGGCCAATCATGTCTCGGTCAAACGCAAGGTTCATTCCACACATAGGAAACAAAGTTCCCTTTGGAATAGTCATAACTGCATCCACGTACCTGAAAATGAACCCAAATCATCCATGCAAAAACCTTAAAAAACAACATGCAAATATTTGATACTTTTACTACCTAGTGTTTCTTTCACGAGGCTTAACAAGTTGAGTTGGTGCATCATAATCAGGAATGTTGAGCCACAAGCCATGAGAAACGGCTGTGGGGGTACCTTCACGGAGGCTAAACGGGTACCCGCGGACAAAATCCGCCCCATCTGAATACGGGTCATAAAGTGTGTTGAAAAAATAGGGTGTTGATGGGTGAAGAAGATTCCTAATATGCTGTTGAAGTGCATCTATATCTCTCCCACTTGGATCTTTAGCAACCTAAACAACAAATCCAAAAATCAAAATCAAATTTTGACACCAAACCTTGCAATTACAACCAAAACTCACAAAGCAATCGTCATCAATGGTGAATATGTATTTCTTTTTGGAAACCATGTAACCAAAGCAACGGCAAGCAGAATCTTTAAACGAGATACAAGAAGCTTTAGGACCCAAAAGTTTGTTAATGTCGTTACGGTTGTAGAGATCGTAATGGAAACCATCTGGAACCTTGATTACTTTTGAAGGATCGCCATCTTGAACGATGATCAGATGATATGGTTCAAAGAATGGCCTCCACATTTCGAGGAAATCGAGGTTTCTGATTGTGGGTATGACGATATCGAGGTCATCTTTGAGAGGAGGATCGGAGGTCGCCATGAGAGAAGAAGAAAAAACAGAGGAAAAAGTGTGAGTGTTTAATGAAGGAGTGGGGGCCGTGAGATAACGACGGGGACGGAAAATGTAACGGATGTGATTTGGTCAAAGTAATTGCCTTTTTTATTCCCACGTTTTCATTGCTTTGCCTTCAAAGTTTTGCTTCTTTTGTCTATCTTACCGTACAAACTAGACTGAAAACTTATTGGAATCGTCAAATTGAACCGAACTAAATCGAATCAATGGTCCAGTTCTTAGTTCTAATTTTTAATGCAAAATCGGTTCCCAACTCTGTTCGGATTCGGTCTAAAACCGAAAAACACAAAAAAAGGTCAACGAAACTTTATCAGTTCTCGATCAGTTTGGTTCGGTCCCAGCTGATTCTCGGCTCGATTTGGTCCGTCCAACACGTCATTGGTTCGGTCCTCAGTCCAACCGAAATATTTTTTCGGTTCTCGATTCGGTTTGGTTCCGAGCAATTCGGTTCTTTAACCATGCACATGCCTATTTTGGTAAGTCTTAAAATTATTATCCACTTCTTAATTTCAACCAATAAAAAACTTTAAAGTAGTAAAGATGAAATTTTATTGATGATACAATGTAATTATTGCACTTTTTCTTAAATGGTATGTTTTTATGTTTTTATTTATGAACAATAGTATTAGGACGATTGATTAATTAAAATAGAAAACGAATGTATGTTTTTTTAAGACAATTTTTTAATGAAACTAAATACCAATCTCTTGATACAAATAAAAGCATTAAAGTACAGGCTCAAACGACCCAAATCATTAATTAGTGCACTAATTTAAGATGTATATTATATTTGTATGTCATTGAACATAACCAAACATAAACGAACCTAAACAAGCATATTACCGAACATTCACAAACGTAGATCAGGGACTTAAACAAATGTAAAAACAGAGGAAAACAGAGACAACAAAGCCAAAAACAGAGGAAAAACGATTCAAAATCGAATTATGAGATTTAACTT